>OX465094.1:76018719-76336219 GCA_949987625.1 Chalcis sispes
GCGAGAGATAGAAAGAGAGAAAACGAGTCGGAACGAGAGCGGGGGCGATCCAATACACGTACACATACACGACGGCTCTTGCCATCTCCCTCGGCGCACGCGCAGCCGCACGAATCGGAGAAGGACGGAGGAGACTGCGTTGCTGTATTACTGTAGCAGGACGGTAGCGACGACGACGACGACGGACGACGACGACGACGGGTATGGTGGTGGTGGTAGTGGCTGCCTCGATGGTGGGGATCTCGCGCGCGCTCAGTGTCACTTTGTGCCGGGTGTCGCAGTCGCGGCGCGCGAGAGAGCACAGCTCCCAACCCTCCTCTCCGCTGTTCTCTCGGTCAGTCCGTGGCTCCTCGGTCTCGGAAGCGCAGCTGCGCTCGATGCGTATACACCAACGGCATTGGCAATTCCGTATCTTTAGCGCTTAACACTCGCTCGCGCTCCCGTTTCGCAAACTCTTATTTGAAGTCAACGGACTATTTTCTTATATTAAAGTCGCAGTGATTGTGTGTTGTATCCGCGCTACTGGGAACTAAGGAAACGACGACGAGGCAAAGAGGGACAAGGTCGGCTGGTTGATGCCCAGGACAAGCGTAGCTCGCGGACACTCGGGGGTGCGCTTTTCGGAGTCGAGAAGCAGCAGCGGCGCGAGCGCCTGACCCAATTAAGCGCGCGCGCGCGGCGCTCTCTGTTTCTCGCTCGCTCAGCCACAGTCGAGAGATAGCGCGCCCGCTGCAGGGGAGAAAGAGAGAGAGAGAGAGAGAGAGAGAGAGAGAGAGAGCGAGAGAAAGAGAGAGTGAGTACGAGAGCCGCAGCGGATGATCGATCCCGAAGACTCCTCTCGTCGCTCTCTTCAACTCGTGGAACGTTTCTTCTCGAGGCGCGCGTGTAACCTTCGGCAGTGACCACCTTGGCCGCGGTGAGCTCTTTCGGTGTGTGTTTGTGTGTGCTCATGCGTGCCTTCTGCATCTAGAGTCTAAAAGGAGAAGACATTGACAGCAGCGGCGTCGACGGCCGCGAGAGGATTTCGTAGGATCGCGCGAGGACGATGCGCTGCGCGAACGGTGCGCGCGGAAGTGGAGCGCGCGGCTGCCGCAGCAGACAGCCCCGGTGAGGGAGACAGTCGCCCCCGAGGAGGATTTTCGCGGCGTGCCTGCGGAGGCGGGGTGCGCGTCCGGTTTTCTCGTTTCTCTCGGCGAGCCTAAGGGAGACAGCGTTCGGTGCCATACCCGGTGCCGGCCAGCTCGCCCTCCGGTTTCAAGATAAGTCGCAAACGGAGGAAGGAGGAGCGCTGCGCGGGCTCGGGCTCGGGCTCCTCGAGCCTTGAAGCCCGTGGTGGAAGCGGTGGCGGAGGAGGTGGCGGAGGTGGCGGCGGCGGCGGCGGCTCGTCCAGCGCCGCCAGGACGGTCAAGGAGACGTCGGGCTTCGGGGACTACTCGGCCGCGGGGGAGTTTGAGATCTGGGGCGAGGAACACCAGTATCGGCTGGCGAATGGTCTAGAGACCCAGCAGCCGCGGAACGAGCAGGGGCCGCCTTCGCGGTCGCAGCCGCAGCAGCAGCAGACGCCGCCGCAGCAGCAGCAACGCGAGGGTGGCTCCAGTCTCAGGCCCCTGCTCCACGTAGCCCACTGCGAGCTGCACTCGCCGCGGGACGCGGAGCTCCTGAGGCTCGACCACTTAGACAGCTACGAGCAGCAGCAACAGCAACAGCAACAGCAGCAGAAGCTGCAGGCCGCAGGGCTGGAGCCCGAGCGGGACGCCTACGCGATGATGGACAACTTTCATAATCCGGTGCCGCCACCGCTGCCCAGGAGACACGTCAGGTAAGATTTACTTCGAGTTTGCTTTATTGCACGGGGAGGGTTGTTGCCTCTTGCGCTAGAGATACGCATCGTACCTATGTGCGACGCGATCGCTGTTACGTCGCTTCCGGATTGTAGAGAACTCTATAGACTTGAGTTAACCTAACGATATAGCCACAACCCGTCATAATATTTAATAAATTCAATTTGCTTTATTAATTGCAAACTTCTATACAAGTGTCTGCGAATGTGTAAATGAGACATTTGTGATTCTTAATAATGAATGTGGCATATGTACTACTGCTATAAATGAATTGTATTATTATTATTTAATATGTAATTTTAAATTACAATCGCATTGTACAAAAACAGTTGTTATGTATTATGAGGTTATTATTAGTTTCGCAAATGATAAAAGGTTATATCTAATATAAATAAATTTTATTTGTCAAAAACGTAATTAGTCGGATGTAATTATAGTACACTATGCACTTTTTTCCACTCAAAATAATCTTCTAAAGCATGAATTATAAAAAATTTTAGTCCAACTAATAAATCTTTTAAAATATGAAATGGACTTTTTGAATTCATTTTATTCATAAATTTTATAGCGAATAACCTTAAAATCGATGCTTTTAAAAATTAAATAACTTTTAATCATATTAAATGACATCTGCTTCACTCAAATATTTAATTTGAAAATTTGGAATACGTAAACTTTATGGATCGATAAGTTTTTTCTTTTTGATTTTGATAATTGAACCAACTTTTTAAAATTATTAGTTCGCGTTTTTTGCAAATTTTACTAATAAAAATGTTTTTACTAATAGAACACGAAAGAATTAGTTATGGTCCATCGAACTTATTAAATTTCGTACGTAGTGTAAATTGGATCGATATCTGTTGCTTCGCGCTGAATTTACTTGCCCGAAATCGTTCCAAATTTAGATATACTTTGCATTAAACAAATAAAATTGATATTTTAATATCATTCGAATGCAGATGTTTTGAAGAATATGAAGAGTTTGATTTCGAGCAGATGTCGGTTTTGTTTTCGTTCCGAGAACTTTTGGGGGAGTCGGCTGCAGTTGAGTACACAAACATAAGTCAATAACTTTCGGTAGGAAAAGGGTGATATATATATATTTTTTTTTTCTCTTTATTCATTTCAAAACACTCAACGTCACGAACGTCTTTGAAAAATAAAAAAGTTAGTCATAGCGCGATCCCTTTTGTATAATCGTAAGCGAAGACAAATAAATTTTCTCCTTCGCTGTATATACCTTGGAACTTTTTGGGGTTAAACTACGAAATTCTTGGAAGCATTTACACAGATTGAAAATAATATTTGCGTTTTCTTCGAAAGTCAACAGAAAACCTCTACGAAAATGATTTAAAACTAACGTTGTTAGTTTTTGAACTTTGATTTCGATTTTAAATCAAGGATAATATTTTTTATTAACCGTTATATCGGTATAACGTTTAATAAAATATTCTATTCCAGAATGAAAAAAAAAGGAAGAAAAAAAGTTTTTCCCATATTTTTTTATTTTTTATTTTCCGAAGCAATAAATTCTTGCTGCAATAGTTTATATATATAAACACAAAAAAAAAAAAAAAAAAAAAAAAAAACCAAAAAAACCAAAAAAACAAAAAATAAATAAATAAAAAGACAAGAAAAAAGGGGATATTTCGACCTTTCCTTTTAATTTTATTTTATAAAACGGTAACGTTTAAAATACAATTTTACGTTAAACAGCGTAACTTTGTATATCGAGAAAAATGCTTTTCACAATTTTTTACACGTATAAAAGCAAATAATAAAATAAGCGAGCCTACTACTTCAATGTAAAGTGGTGTACCAGCGAAGGTCAATATTAAATATAAAATATCCGTTCAAAAGTTACAACATCGACAGCATCGTCGTGTGTGGTACAATAGCGTGCGCCTTTTATATTATTCTATCGATTACCCGAGTCTTTATGTGTGTGCATATGTATCGATGAATTTTATGTATATATTTTTTTCTCCGCCTTGTTATTTTTATTTTTTATTTATTTTTTTCTCCCTATCTTTCTCTCACATAGCTCTCGGTGTATTCATAAAACGAGCCCCCGCTCTCTCGCGCTCACACACTCGTAATCCCGTCGCTCGTATACAAAACACATGGGGGAAACGGTAATGCGTCCACCGGTGGTAACATCCACGCGCGTTTTGTGCCAATGATCCGATAATTCACCTTTCGAGAGTGAACTTTAATGCAAAAATATACATCGAAGGGATATATGTAAAGAGGAGGAAGGAAAAGAGTCGCGGAAGGGAGGAGGAGCGGTTAGGCGTCGAGGTGGCTTGAATTTAACGCCGTTTTCGCTAATTGTTGTAACTGTAACAAACGGCCTTCGGGACCTTCGAATTCGCCATCGCTAAGGTATATATTTTCCATTAGCAATCTCTCTCTTTCTCTTTACGTATCCGCTAAATCGACTAATTTTCCTCCCGCGTGTTTTATTGGAACAAGATAACAACCGATGTTAATAAATAAGCTATTTTTTCGTTTTTATTGAAACGTTTCGCGCAGAGTCAAAAAAAAAAAAAAAAAATATATATATATATATAAATAAAACATCGAAAAAGTTAAACGAAACACCTGTAAACGCGATGGGAATTCCTGCAAAAGGATTCCTTTTCGACCGCGAGCTTTTCAGTTTGCTAATAAAAAATGAGAGAGGGAGGGAAAAAAATCAGTACAACAGCGCCGCAGGGGTGAAAATTCGAAATGTTTTTTGTTTCTCCACCCACCCGTTCTTAATAATGCAAATCGTGCTGACCCGGCGCTCTCTTCTTCTTTTGTACAGAGAGGGGGAGTCCTGTGTTCGAGAGGGAGAGAGAGAGAGAGCGATGGGAGTACCTGTGTGTACAGGTAGCGCGAAGCTCGTTAAAAGGCAACGTACAAATTTTCGTAAATACACGGGGATCGTTTTTCCCTAGCGGTGAAAGAAAGAGGAAGGGAGGGAAAAGGAGAGAGAGAAAGCAAAAGGGATTGGGAGGGCAGCGCGACGGGCGACGTAAAAAATATTCGCGCTGACGTAAAAAGCAAAATAAAGCTTCTGTTTTTGTTCAAAGGGGACGTTAATCAAAGTAGCTTTCCCCGAGAGCTGGCTGCGCTGTAGCTGCTGTACAATGAAAACTGGTTATTGAACTGTCTCGCTCGAGTGCGACGTTACAGCGCGCGCCACCGAAGAGGAGAGAGAAAGTATATAGAGACCGCACACGTTCACGGCATCCTCTTTCTTTCTCCCTCTCTCTCTCTCTCTCTCTCTTGCGTATTATTCTCCATCGTTCCAGAGACGCTTCCGCGCGTTGTTTCCACAAAGCCAGTTTTCATCCTCTCCGACCGCCGCCGCCGCCGCCGTTTTCCTTTTAAAAATGACAAATTACTAAATAACTCTATTATATTTGCTTCTTAACTTCAGAATCCCGCTGCTATCCCTTCGCCTCTTCGTGCTTGCTTTATTTATTGCCTTGTAATACAACCATTTACGCACCGAATCTGGATACCGCACGGCTATTGTTTACTTCAAGTGCCATTATGTTTCTTTACGTTTTTTTTTTTTTTTTTTTTTTTTTTTTTTTTTTTTTTTTTTTTTTTTTTTTTTTTTTTTTTTTTTTTTTGTCCAATGAAACAAAAGTTTTTCTATTAAAGCTTCGATAAATAATTGAAAATTGTGATTAAAAACTTTCGATCGATGATGCAAATATTTTATAGGAAGTTAAAGCACGCGCTAAAGAGATCGAGTCTACTCTCAACAAAAATCCAGCAGTAACATCGATTTTATGAATAACAATATCGTAAAAAATATACACATATTTTCATATATTTTTCCACTGCCCTAGTTTTTTAAAATTTCTCTCCGATCGAGATGTTTTAATTTATAAAATTCTACGATATCTTGATTTTTATGAAAATATCGGTCGGTTTTAAAATCTTGAAATAAAAATGGCAAACCTCGATAATGATTTCTTTTTTATAAGGAAAAAATATTTTAACCCCACAATCCATTTACAATCATAGAAATTTATGTCATCACAAGATTGTCAATTTTTTATTTTTTTACTTTTTTTTTATTTTTCTCGAAATAAAAAATCATCTGAAAATCACTTTAAAAAGTATTTATAACGTTCTTTACATTAATAATCAGTAAGTCGTACTTTAATCAAGTTTAATACTTAATCCCATTGTGAAAGCGGTAATCGTAAAGAAATTTTTTCCTTCCTGGGAATTGTCTTCAAAATTATTCTCTGTCCCTCGTGATTTATTTATTAACTTTTTTATCCTAATATAACGGCTTTGCTTATATTTATGTTTGGACTTTTATTTTTTATCTCACTAATGTAGCGATTAAAAATTAGTTGTATTGGTATTTCACTTGAAGTTAAAATATTTCTCTTACCTCGCGCTCGTTTGATTTCTCATTCTGTAACGCAATTGTGAAAGTGAAATGAAAAAAAAAAAAAAAAAAAAAAAAAAAAATTCATTAAAATTTCATTATAAATTAACGAATTCACGAGAACATTCGCGTAACGCGCAATTATTTAGTAACTTACGAAATTGCTACTTGACCCAATAATTACGGCATCTATCAGTTCTCAACTATATAAGCTTTACCGCAGCTAATTATTCATTAACTTAATGCTCTAATCTACCGGCGTAAACAAACAGTATGCAAAACGGTTTAGTATTGTAATTTGTATAACGTCGCGAACCATATGGTAACCAAACTATTGTTCGAATTCGTTCTTTTGATGCGCTAACGATGTCAACGAGATGAAGATCTCTCGTTCTCTCTCTCTCTCTCTCTTTCTCATTCGTCGAAAGCGAATGTACAAAGATTAAATAATTGATAATCAAATTTTAAGCACATTTTGTACGATAAATTATTAACATCGAGAAATGAAGTAAGTTCTATTACGTATGTATTTGCGTCGCTTTTCTTTTTATCGAGAACATACACATACACACAAGTATACGTAAAAAAGATGTTAAAACCCGTTTTGACGTTGACAGATAATAACCGGTAGGTCTATTAAGGATGTAATATAAGTCTGACGTTTTCGTTTTTTTTTTTTTTTTTTTTTTTTTTTTTTCTTTAAATACATGGAAGTATGTATTCTCTGTAAAAGTCGAGATTTTTTTAAAACGAATATACTACGACCCAGTTTTTTAAAATTAGAAAAAATATTATTTTTTTCCTTTCAAAGCGCACTTAAGCTTCTAATTTTCCAACTTGCCGTTTAAAATTTCTTCCCTAAGCGATATCAATTTTGTCAGTTCTTCAAACTTTAATACTACGGTGAAAAATTCTCCGTACTTCAACATCTTTATCATATAAGTAATGATAAATTCGCGTTATACTGCAAGTTATAACATATTATATTAGTTGGAAAAATTAGAAGATAATCTATGTAAATATTAAAAAATTTTACTTTATCAATTCCGTAAAATAAACACCATCTGTTAGTAAATTATTCTAATAAAAGAAAATAAAAGTGTTCGTTAATAGAATCGAGAATCTCGTCGGACAGAAATCTGAATTACATTTGTTCAGACACGATCAACTACTTTTACACAGGTAACACTCTCGAGGAAAAAAGTGGAAAAATAAAAGGAAAAAAAAAGAAAAAGAAAAAAGAGAAAGAAAGAGAAAGGAATAATCACAGAAGAGAGGGATTTCCTCTTGATTGAATTCCACTCCGGTGAATGATATCCCGGCGCAGACAGACATCGCGCGGGCGAGAGCTCGTTCTAATAACTCGTCGGCGCGACGAAAGTGCAAAGTTGCACGAGTAAAAAAAAAAAAATAAAAAAAAAATAAAAGAAAAATGATAAAGCGAAGAAAAAAGAACAAGCCGGAGAAAGAGAACAGAGAGAGAGAGGGAGAGAGAGAGAGAGAGAGAGTGAGCGAGAAATAGAGAGAATCCGTAACGGCGTTTGACATACGTTTAAATAAAAGCGCGGAGAGAGTGAGAGAGTGAGAGCGAGTAGTGGAAAGGAGAGTTTAACAATTTTGCGAATCAACTCACGCGCGTCCTTTGGTCAGAGAGAGAAAGAGAGAGAGAGAGAGAGAGAGAGAGAGAGAGGGCTCGTCGCGGAACTTGCTAATGACGCGACGTCAAAAAGCGGATTCCTGAAATGCGGTGGACGTAAATCGACCCTCTCTTTGGCTCCCTTTTCACCGGCACGTTACTCCATCGTTTCCAACCATTCGTGTTATATATATATACACGTGTGTGCGTATGTGTGCGTGCATGCACGGATTGCCGCCACATTTGCTCTCTCCCCCCTCCCCCTCTTCCTCCATCGCTTTCGTCGCCGGTTAAAGGCTCTACATCGTGCATTAGCGAGGAAGCCGGAATGCGCTTTGGATTTCCGGAATATAGACGAAATATACTTTTCTTTCCCATTTAATGCACGGGATGGATTTGCCTATGTGTGTATACATTGCGCATTTTGAATTTTTTTGATAAATTATTTCGAAAATGCGTTCGCGCTATATGTGTTGTAGCCATTATTATCGTGCAGCTCATTTAAAGTATGTACGCGGACGATCGATCAATGGATAATGCATTTCTTTCTCTCTCTCTCTTTCTATTTTTAATATCATTATCGAATCTCAGGGTAAAAATGTTTCCAACTCGAATTTTATTGAAAAAGTTTCGTCGTTATACGATAAAGGAACATATATTTGCATTGAAAATCGTGTTTACTATTTCATTTGGAAAGGGGCTTTTCACCATTCGCTCAGTCGAAATCCCTAATCCGAGTATTTGGCATCGGGAATCTGTGGGAATTTCGGATAAAATCTCGAATTCCTTCAGAGAGAGAGAGAGAGAGACAGAGAGACAGAGAGAGAGTGAGAGAGAGAGAGAGTGAGAGAGAAAGAGTGAGAGTAAGAGTAAGAGTGAGAGTGAGAGTGAGAGAGAGAGAGCAGTTTGGGGTAGCAGACACTTCTTCGCGTCTCTACGCTCAATATAAGCCTTTTAATATCGGTTCTCGGCATCGTGAAAACTTGAGAACGTACCGCGCGAGAAAATGAAATAGCTGAAAACCCGTCGCCTCTAAAAATACACAAGATAAAAATTTACGCGAATTATTTTAAAGATATATGTATAAGTATACATAACAAAATTTTTTAAGTTTTGTACGTATTGGATAGAATATTTTCTCGTAAGGTCGAATATTTTTTTTAATTTTTATCTTTACAAGATTTTTTTCAAGAAAGATAAAAATATTCTGCTTTATTTCAGCGTAAAATCGCATTACTCGCAAAAAATCTTTCACTAAAGTACGATCGATTCTGATGATGCATAAAAATTTATTTTAGCAAAAATTAAACATCATTATCGAGAAATTGAAAAACTTTTCCATATATATATATATATATATAAGAATATGCAAAATAAACACTTTTATTGTGTCATGAATAATAATTGCGAGCTTGATTATCTGAATAATTCGTATAATTCTACAACTATTTCACGTTTATTCAAATTTTATTTTCGTGTAAAACAATATCACCTTCAACGTTATCAAAACAAAGTGCTCGAAATCTTTATTTTTACGTATATACACTCAGCGGCGTAAACGTTATGTCACGCCAACGGAAACATTTACCGAAAATGCAAAAGCTTTCAGATATGTATTTTCTCGTATAAACATCACAAATATGTATTTAGCGCGAGTTCCTAGATACAAAAGTTAATCGATAACTTTTCGATATAAATTCGGATTCGAAATCAAACTGCGCGTAAATAATAAACGGCGAAAAAAAAGACGAAAAAAAAAAAAAAAAAATGCAACGAAAACACGCGCGATAAAACACGAAGGACAAGAGGATGAGAGGAGGGTAGTTGGGAGTAGAGCGGAAAAAAGTTTTCCAATTTGTGTAGAAACTTTTTCCCATCCGTAATTATTGTAGCCCGTACAGGTTGGCCGAGGACGCGTCTCTCGTCGCGCGACGTTACTACACAGAACTCGCGCGCGCAAAAATACAATAGACCCCGCGCGCGTCGAACAACGCATTATTTATCGAGTCTCTCTCTCTCTCTCTCTCTCTCTCTCTCTAGCTTTAATATAATTAACTAATTTAAGCGTAACAGGATCTTATAATAACAGACCGTCGGCGTATATATGTATATATGCATATACACAACGAGGGATATATGTAGGAGTAGCGCCGCGCAGTGGCGGCAGTGGCGGCGGCGGCGCGACGTTATGCTTTGACAAGGCCTTGACGCAACGTATCACCTGATTAATTATACAATAATAACAATAATCCAGAGAAGCCAAAGCTCCAGCCGTCGTCGGCGCTCTCGGACGCGATTATACGTATAAACATTATATTCATTAAATCTTCGATCGTTGCCGCTATTGATTGCCGCCCGCCAATCTCACTCGTTCTCTCTCTCTCTCTCTCTCTCTCTCTCTCTCTCGCTCTCTTTCTCTTTCTGTCTTCGTCCGTCTGTCGGGTTATCGTCCGTGCGGTCGGCGTATATACATGCTCACGTACGCAAGAGCCGCGTACACACGTCGCTAAGTGGACGTGTTTACGCTGTATGTCTGCCCGACGCGTCCTCCCTGCGGTGTCCGTGCTTATGCATATACATATAGATATATATGTCTATATACGCGCTCGTATACATGTTCGAGGCATTCTTTTCAACCCCTGAATCCTGCGTGGGCTCGACTCTCTTTCTCTCTCTCTCTCTCTTGCTTGCTCAACACGCCCTATTGTTGCCTCTGTACGGCGCGACGGCAAAATTACCGATGTAAGGGAAGAACTCAGACTCTCCGTCTCTCTCTCTCTTTCTCTTTCTCTCTTGCTAGTGCCATACACGTATCGAGCGACTTGCAAGAGAGAGAGAGAGAGAGTTGTACTCGGAGCGAGCGGCTTTATCGCTACCGTATTCGACGTGTATTGTGCGGACGGCTTGTGCAAGAGGAAATTTACCGGGGGATAGTATTGGGAAGAATAATGGTAACATTACGTCGGTCTTAGTATCGAGCTCTGGTACTTTGGAATAGAAATTCGGTAATTGAAAAGCCGTCGAAACGCGAAACTCTCTCTCTCTCTCTCTCTCTTTTCTCTTCTACGATTTAATGCGTTTTGTGTTTCGCAATCGCGTTGTTTTACAACGTCTTACGTAGTCGATGAAACTTTCAATATCGATGCTTATATATCCCAATGGAAATTTTTCGATCGGCAATCTTATATTCCTTTTTTTTTTTTTTTTTTATCGTAAAACATGTTTCGTTTAGTTGTTTCGTCAAGATTATTTTATGCGTTTTTATTTCGCGTTAGTAACTTTTTTTCGATCCAACCCCATTTTTCAATTATATCAAAATTGTTTAATAAAATATGCTTGCCTTATCAGATGTCTAATAATCATTTTTCATTTCCGTAAAAGCTGATAGCATTAAGCTGTAAGCTACATCAAGCATAAAAGGTGTATATGGAATAGGTTTTAACGAATGCGCATACTACTTACAATTTGTGATGTTGTCGTGTGAAAAATACTCCAAACGTAATTAATGTCACGTTTATCGTGTCAATCAAAGCGGCATCCATTTAACATTTAAGATTGAAGAAAACAATAATTTTCCACGAGTTTATACGTACATACAGACAAAAGGTGGCACGTGTGCGTGTACGGCATAATCATGAGTCCAAGACTCGACGTGTACTGTACACTGTGCGTATCTGTGTGCGTGCGCATGTGTGTCGCAGTTTAGAAGGAGAGGCGAGCATACTGGTACGAGAGTCGCGTATAGCGGAGGTGTATAGGTGTACGCCACGGGGCTGTGCACCGCCTCAAAGGGACGTCCTTTTGACGCACGAATTTCACGATCAATAAGATACAAATAGGAATGAATTAATTGACCACTTGCGTCGCCCGGAAGTGGCTATACCAAGAGAGGGACGACAGTCGTCCTCGTATATACACACCACGCTCACCGAAACTAAATACACCCCGCGCGCACATATGGGACTTCCATCAAGGGCCAAAGAGACAGAAAGAGAGAGAGAGAGAGAGAGAGAGAGAGAGAGAGAAAGAGAGAGAAAGAGAAAGAGAAAGAGAAAGAGAGAGAAAGAGAAAGAGAAAGAGAAAAAGAGAGAGAAAGAGAGAGAAAGAGAGAGAGAGAGACGGGGCTGGGAGGTAACGACGTAGCGACGACTTTCACTGTACATGTATTCTAATACACGCTCCTACGCGATATTTCAAATCGTATGTAATATTGTATGCGCTTAGAGTGTCGTATACGTCGTGCATTATGGAAACAAATTACCTTTGTGACTATATATCTACATACATTCACACACACACACACACTTACATTACCAGTACACCGACAAATGATAATGACTCGGAAGCTTTTTGCTCGGCAAATCGATTTCCGTCCAATTGTTTTTCTAATTTCGCCCTAATAACCGGATGAATTAACCGCTTTTTACTCTCTTTACTTTTCGCTTTATTTTATTCCGTTTTTTTTTTTTTTTTTTTTTTTTTTTTTTTTTTTTTTTTTTTCATCGAGTCTTAAAACGTTTACTCCAACCCACTTAGATACCCATGGGGGTTGGGGGCTTATTTTAAGATGAAGAGGTGAAATTTTTCGAAAACCAAGTTCATGTCATTTAAATTGGTTTGTGAAGCAAACTAAGTTTGTTTTATAGAGCCAAAGTCGCCGAGATGGCGTTCGATAAAAAATAGAAAAACTTTAGAATGCTTGAGAAAATTGCTTGTAAAAACTCCGTTATCAATAAAAGAGAAAAGAAAACAAATTTTATTGCCATCGAAAATTTTTCAAATGTTGCGCTTAATTTTATTTTTTTATTTTTTAAATTTTTTATAAATTCAACCAATAATTTTGTGAAATACGATGCAGAAAACATCTTTATAAGTTTATTTTGCTTAAGCTAATGCCACGGTAACCTTTTTGTTTTTGTGTATTCTTGGTACAATTGTAAAAAAAAACACAATAAATGGATAGAAGTATTTTCTATAAAACATCGCGGCGACCTAAATAAGTCAAAAGAAACATTTATTTTCCTTTTTCTTATTTTTTGACGTAAACTTAATTTACCATAACGTTAGTCATTCGTGTATATATGTAAAACCAATAGGCGATAATATATTTAAGAGCGTGGTAAAACGTCAAGAAGCGCCAAGTGACATGTAGAAACTTTGTACAAAAATAGAGCTTAAAAGGTAATATTTGCGAAATGAAGTTCGGAGGATGAAGTTGGGGTAACTTTTTTTCTATCCATTTTCTCCGAAGAGCCGAAACCCTTGCGCTTAAAGAAAGAGATAAAGAAAATTCACGAAAACTCCGGTTTCGCGTCTTGAGAAAAAATTTGCGTGGCGTAAGTTTTTTGGCGTAAAACGAAAGACAGAATGAAGGATTTTCCATTTTTTCTTCTTCTCCAGTCACGTATAGCGCATACACATACACACATGGAAAAAGTTTCGCACGCGCGCGCAAACACGTCTCAAAAATGAGAATCGATCCTTTTCCTTATTCGACAACGACGGGATGTCCTTTACGGAGAGTCATTCTTTCATTAAGGAAATGAAAGTAGGCCATCGAAAATCCCACACACATTGTGTATAACAAAATTGAAGAAGAATATGATAGCTATATATAGAGAGAGAGAGAGAGAAAGCGAGAGATGGAGAACGTCAAAATGTCCACTCATCGCGCATCGACGACGATGTCCTCGCGGCTCTTTTCCTTTATTTCCGAAGAATCGATCGAGAAATACGATCTTGTAGAGCTGTCTCTCACCCCCCTAAGTGTAATGTATTACGGACACACAACGCCAGTAGCTCGTGTCCTTTAGGCCTGACACGCGTCATGAACTCGTCGCGGTGGGGGCGTGCGCGTAATGTTGGTTATATATATGTATACAGAGCGCGAGCGAAGGGAAAACACGGAAATGTCTCCGCTCTCTCTTTTTCTTTCTCCCACTCTTTCTAATATCCCTTTCTCTCTCTCTCTCTCTCTCTCTCTCTTTCGCTTTCTCGGTTTGCGAGGGATTCTTTGCCGGGCGGAGATACTCGTTATATTACGACAAACTTTTCCTTCGGAGCCGGAATAAACGAGCTTTTGTGTTGGTCCGATAACCAAAATATTTTCGTATGATTACGCGTGGGAGGGTCTCTTTTATATCGAGTCGATGTTTGTGGAGCATTACATGCGCGTCTATGTGTGTACATACATATAAATGCGTTGTACATATATACATGTGTGTATATGCGTACATGTGTATATCAAAGGGATTCGACGAATGGAGGGTTGGTTTTTTCTTTTCTTTTTTTTTTTTTTTTTTTTTTTATCTTGGATAAATGACGGCGATGCGCCGATCGATTACGGTTCGGCGGAATCAAACGCAAATATATTGTGCGAGTTGTTGCAACGCTTAGATTGCACCGTAAATGATGATGATGACGATGATGATTGTTTGAAAGAGTTTACCGAATAACGGGTTGTACCTGGTCATTTACACAATTTCTTTTTTTTGTCGAAAAGAGAAACAACAAGAGAGAGAGAGAGAGAGAGATAGAGAGAGAAAGAGAGAGGGAGACTAAGCGAATGTATATTAACTGAAATTTACGTTTATGCTAACAGAACCAGTAAATGACCAGTTAAAGCCGGTAATAATTGGCTCTTGCCATGTTTTATTTAGCCGCAAAGAGAGCTTTTAAAATAATAAGCGATTTTAAAATAGCATTTACAGTAATCTAAATTGTTAAAATTCAATGTTTTTCTCTCCTATTCTATTTACTTTTTTCTTTTTCCTAAATAGCTTATTTTTAAAAATTAATTTTTATAATATCTTTTCTCGTTTCAGTCATTCACTGGTGCCTGGTCATTTATTGGTGCAGTCACCCTATATGTATGTACTTTTACGTACTTTTATAATAAGAATAATTTTTTTCATTCTACTCTTAACAAATTGATAAATATATATCATTTACTTATGTATTGAAAGTAAGAAGTCATTGATTTTTTATGATTTATACTATCAAATATAATAAAAAATAAAAAATAAATAACAAGCTAAAACAAGCCAAAGAAGCACTCGGAAAATCTTTATCGTGAATTTGCATATTGAAACGATATTTGATACGTTACTATTTAGGACTAACGATAGCGCGTGAGTTTGCATAGTTTCTTGCAAGTTTGCATATAATTTACGGGTCGAAAACAATGTTTTCAGCCTTTTTGATTTGCATCTCGGTTGCCATATAACTATATGTAAATGGAAAGTTTTAAATGAGTATTCAAAATCTGCTAATGGAATCAGTGTGTTAATATTACGCTAATCTCGCGTATGAAACAAACTTGTTTTATATACCATTATATACCTACCAGCTTAATGTATTATCCGCTAATATTTTGACATTTAACCGTAACTAAAGAAAAACATTCCGCTTTAATGCCATTATGCCAAACTTTATTAACGTCCATCTCGTGTATCTATATTTTCTCTCAAAGGGACGATCATCATCCTTCGATTATACGAAAATTTATCTCGCGTGACTTTGAGAAAAATAAAAATAGGAAAGTCATCGCTCGAAGTCATCGTTCATAGATAAAAGAGAGAGAGAGAGTGAGAGTGAGAGAGTTTTAGCTTCTCTGCTCGCAATTCGTGATTTTCTCGGGAGTGAAAATACGCACAGTCGCTTATACGTTTTTGCTTCCGTCAAAACATTTTCCTATTTCCCTCCCCCCTTCCCCCCCTGAACGAAAATGGCGGATATATGGGGAGTCCGTCCCGTCGCACGGATGTCAATTGTCTAACGCAATTGGAGTAGCGCACCGCCCTAGACGCCGCGGCTTTCCCCTTGGATAAACACGCGCATGCTCAGACGATCGAAGGCAACGATTGGCTCTCGCGGGCCTCCGGCTTCGTTTCTTCCTCTCGCTGCTGTGAGAACTCCTGCTGCTATGCTCTCTCTTTCTCTCTTTCTCTCTCTCTCTCTCTTTCTCTCTCTTCTTCCTCTTTTTATTTTCCTCTCTCCCTCTCACTCCTCTTTTTTCATTCCTTCTTTGCGTTCACCTCGCTCCAAGCTCACCCTGTCTCTCTCTCTCTCTCTCGTTTTCAGTTCTCCCTTCCATGAGCTCTTCAAATATGCACCGAGAATGAAACGGGTGCACGCCTTGGCCTCGGCGAAATTTATTTTCATGAGCTTGATTCATTTGTTTGATATTGCGCTCGCTCGCGCGAACAAAAGCCAATAGTGCGCGCGACTCGTTTTCTCTCTTTCTCTCTCTCTCTCTCTCACTTTCTCTCTCTTTCTATCACGCTCTGTGCTCTTTCTATCCACGCGCTCGAAATTACTTCATTCAATTATTTCAAAATATCGAGGGCTTTGCCTCGAATCTCATTGTTTGCGTTGCTTATGAAAAAATACCGGAGCTTGCGATATAGATTTTCATTATATTTTTTTGTATTTCACTTTTGCGCACTCGCCACACTCACATACATACCCATATGTGCGTACACGTGGCAGAAGATTAAAAATAAAAAAATATATGTTCCAATAGTTGTAAGTATACAATTTCGTCCTTTTATCTTCCTCTTTTCTCTCGACGAATATTTATTTTTTTTTTTTTGCCCCTTTCACGTGCACATTTACCATTTTCATCTGGACGGATATTCTTCGGTATACGATTGTCTATTAAAAAAAAGAAAGAAAGAAAAAAAAAAGAAAAAATCGAAGCGCATCGACTCGCTGTAAATTTGCCGAGATACGAGAGAAACACGCGAATGTGGCATAGAGAATATTTTAAAGTTTTCCTCGAGATCTCCTCTCTATCCGGTGCTTAGTGTACGCCACGTATTCCGACAAAGTTTCATTCAAATTTTAACCCAGATATGCCCTTAACGCTTTTGCGCGCGCGCGCGCATGACTCGCCGTATACCTCGAGACACCTTCGTTCGCGTTAACCGTGTTCTACCTCCCTCTCCTGCCTCCCACGTACGGTTTATACGTATCTATGCGTATGCATGACAAAGGGTCGGTTTCCGTATATCTGTGTCAGCGGCATAAATTCGGCACCTGAGGCGCTCCGAGACAGTGCGCGCACGAAAACCAGAGAGAGAGAGAGAGAGAGAGAGAGAGAGAGAGATAGAGAGAGAGATGGAGAGAAAGAGAAAAAGTTGCCTCTTCGAGTTATAAAAATCGATTTCCATGAATAATGGCTTTATGCGCCCCGACTTTGAGTTAAAGAGAGTTTCATTCATAAATTATCCGTATCCTCTTTTATTTATATATATATATATATATATATATATATATATATATATATATATATATATATACACATATACATACGATGTTACGTAAAAATAAATTTTACTTTATTCGCGTCTTTACGTGCGCATGTGTAAAAGTCACTCTCGTCAAGATATCTGTATATCCGAGCTCCATTTAAGTTTATAAAAAAAACAAAAGTCGTTTAATCATGGATGTGTCCGCGCTCTCGAATTCGGTTCATTGACCTTTTCGTTCTTTCGATAAAAATTATTAAAGAGTAATACCGTGGATGAAACGAATAACATATTCAAAAGGCTTCTTTCACGTATATATCTGTCAATTTTAAAGCAGCGTTTTAAAAATCCGTTATTAACGTTGTCGTAAAGTTTAATTTTTAATGTAATTCATAAACAATATCGCGCGAATTAAATAGAAAGATTCAAGCTAAAGTAGCGGAAATGAAATTTCTACATATCATTTGGTTTATTTAGTCGTACTAACTATAAATTATAATGTGACCGCATACATAAATAAACTTGTGGCTTATCATAAATGACATCATTAAACTAAACTAATTATAATATTAAATGCCAAAATCGACTAAAAATTAAATTCCTCGACGTCGTTTATAATTATACGATATTTATGTAAATTCAAGTTACATCTTATTAACCTACTTCCCTCCTCGTTGCATTTTCGGAAAATCAAAAAAAAAAAAAAAAAAAAAAAAAAAAAAAAGGAAAAAGGAAGAAAGAACTCAAATACTGTTTACATTAATCCAAGTTTTAAAAGACCGCACATCGAGCGAAGATCAAAAGTAACCAGGATGAACCAATTTTATTTCTTCGTCCTCCCCTTTATTTATTTCTTCCGTAGCTCGGCTTCATTAAAAACCTCGCACTCGTTCATCTTATAAATTATCGGCTTTCATACCGCAAAATGACGCGCGCGCACACGAACGCAGTCTCTCTCTCTCTCTCTCTCGTTTACAATGTACCGAGGCGCGCATATAGCAACTCGTTCATGAATATTTTAGACTATACATGAAATGCTTTGAAAGGTATGAAGAAGAGAGGCTGAGGTAAAGAAGAGGAGGGAAAAAGACATAAAGCGGTATAGTTGTGTACAAGAAGAGCCGAGCTCTAAAAAAAAGCGTTACGTTTTAATTGCGAGGGTGAAAGACGTATAAGTGAGAAAAAGAAGGAAAGAGAGAGAGAAAGAGAGAGTTGGAAAGAAGTCGCAATTGATTCATCAGTTGAATGATACATACATGCACATACACGTATATATACACACGTAGTTTAGGTGGTATGAAACTAGACGGAGTCTATCCCTTGCCTCACGCTCGCGTGGTTTCATACCACCGTCGGATGAATTATTTACAACGCGCGGCTTTCTCGCCGACTATTCCCCTCTCCCCCCCCCCCCGCCTTCTCATCCACCTTGTACGTTTCCACGTCTCTATATTTCCCGTAGCTTCCGAGTTCTCATATACCGCTCGCTCCCATCCGCCGACTTAGTCGTCGTACTCGCGCGAGTTGCACCTATAGCCCTCCTATCCTCGTATACGTACTTGCTGGTATAACTCTCGGTTCGTACATACATACGCGTACATGTAATATACGCGCGCCTTCTCTCTCTCTCTCTCTCTCACTCTCACTCTCACTCGCGTGTATTTATAAACCTCGCGAGGCTTAGACAGGAAGTACTCGTACCTCGAGCACGTGCAATTTGGATTTTCACCGAGAGGCTAAAGAGAGCTCAATGAGCGTAAAAATTAAAAGCGACCGCGCGTGTATAAAAAAGAACAGGAGGTACGAGGGGAGGGTAAGAGGGGAGGAAAGACTTAGGCTCGGATCTCGTGCACACGCGAACGAGCGACGTAACGCCTACCGTCTTCGAAGGCTTAATTAATTTGAGCACCGATAAAGGAAAGATTGTATAGTTTTCAATTTTCCCGTGTAATTTACCTGCGGTTGCGCGTCTCCGCGCGCTTTAATGTATGCGTGCATGTGTGTGTACATATACTAATATAATGCGCGCACTTTATACCTTTAACTAGGTTGAGGGAGGGAAAAACGGTATTAAATGAAAATTAGACGTTAATAATTCGTAGCTTAGGATTTCTATAGCGTTGAATATTTAAACGACATAGGTGTGTAAGCTCTGCATAAATCGCCTGTGTGTGAGCGCGCGCGTCACATTTTACAAATTTGTAACAGTTCGAATTATTTTTTTCTTCCTTGTATTGTACGTAAAACGTGTTTGAACGCGCGGTATATATTTATCGCGCTAATTCAAACTTGTTTTATTATACAAAAGGATATTTTATTCGAATGTTAGCCGAGCATGCAATTTTCAGAATTCATTAATATTATCAAGTATTTTTATTTAAGCATGGATTATTGGAAAATACGTTAAATTTTTAATATATTGTTAATTCGATTTGAATAGACTTTTTGTGATACTTTATTATTTAAAAAGTATGAAACATTTAACGACTGTTGTTATGTGCACTAAAAAAAATCGTAAAATGTATTAATTGCACTCGTTTTATATATCGGGAGACAAAATTTCTTCTTTTTTCTCGCCGATGTTATTTTTATAGCCGAGAGAAATACGGCAAAAAAAAACAAAAAAAAAACAGGAATCAAAAAATAATTCACGAGTTCATATAATATTTGTCAACAAGTTCTAAAATTGAGGAAAGTTAAGGAATTATTTAGCGCTTTTATTTTCGCATCAGCCGTATATATATATAACCCCAAGCATCGCGCGTAAAATTTTATTTCCAGCGTAAAATTTTTTCTCTATACAGACGCAAGATTGACGCAAACGATGCAAATCCATTATATATGAGAATAACTCTTTTTAATTGACTACATACACACGTAACGAGATGTTATTTTATTTTTATTTATTTTTTTTTTTTTTTTTCTTTTTTCTTTTTCGAGAACTTCAATTTATTATTATCGAGCGATGCCGAGGCGCGCGACAGGCGCTATGGAGAAAGGCAATAATAATAATAACAGATGTGTGCATTTCCGAGGCGCTTCTTGCGCACACATATACATATAAACACGCACACATACACGTGTACGAACGTTCAAGCACTCGCCGGCGGTGTACACGTATATATATATATATATAGATATGGTTCGAGCTACTCTTTTTCCCGTATACAATAAGGCACTTCTTGATGCACAAGCTGTGTTGCGCCGAGGCGCCCTTACCTTTTCATTTGTGCAGCTTTCTTTCTTCCTCTTCTTTTTTTTCTCTCTCTTTCTCTCCTTTCTTTCTTTACTATACGTGGCCGATCGATACCTTTCAACTTTTTATAATTCTCAAGGGTTATTTGCAGACGGCTATGAAAATATCTCGCGCGCGAGGTTCACGGTCGTCGCGTGGAGCAAATTTAGGCTTTACGAAGATGAAGACGAAGCATTGTTTTTGTTTCGTTATATATATATATATATATATATACATATATATATATTTTTTTTGTTTATTGTTTTTTTGTTTTCCATCCGTTGTTACAAGAATAAGGTAATTAAGAGTTCGCGTGAGAGCTTATCTTTGTGAGTGTGTGAGTGTATAGTATGCGCGCGTGTAAATTGCGTCGACGGAGTAACGTTTAATTGAGTATGAAATTGAATATCAATTGTTATGGAATCTTGAATGCAACGAATGCCTATAATTTTACCAACAAAAATAAAAGCCCAAATTGAAACGTTGCGCTCGCGCGAATAACGTTATTATTTTATTATGCAAATTATAATGAGGTCATTAATTTTTCGGACAATGTATATGTATATGTATACGTAACCCGAATTTGAATCGATGTGTATAAGTTTTATTTATAGAAAGTATATTTCATTCGGTTCGGTTAATTGTGCGCCGAACATTTTATCGTATTCTATGAATATAAGCTTTATAGGTATAATATTGTATCTTGATATAGTAAATTTGCATAAATTAAAATTGAACTACGAAATAGTTTTCAATTATAACCTTGGTAAACATTAAACTCCGCTGAGGGTGGGTGGGTGGGGGGGGGGCGATTACACTCCGATAAAAAAAAAAAAAAAAAAAAAAAAAAATGAGCAACCAATGGGTAAATGATATGAATAAAGGTAACAGAAATAAAATATCGATACTTTGATATCTACAAGGAAAGCTGTCGTTGAATGATAAAACCGACGGTTTTGACGATTGAATTTCGCATCGGTTACGCGGGAACATTGAAATCGAGGAAAATTGCTAGAAATTCGTTTTAAAAAAAAATAAAGAGAAGAAGAGAAAATAAGAGTAAAACGAATCAATAGGAGAAAACTTGAGCGAGAAGATATATATCCTATTCGTCCTAAATTCTTTAGCAGTCTGGGTAAATCGATCGATCTTTTAACTTCGACTTTTCGACAGCGCGCGCGCACACACAAAGTGAAACGAGAGAAGAAGACGAGTAGAGTCCCGAAAATTTTCGACTTATATAGCATTTTATATGTGTATATATGTATATAGATTGAGCAAAGGAGCTGCAAGCGAGTTGATAAATATCACATCGGTCGATTCAGGTGCGTCGTGCACATGTATATAGCTTCCAACTGTCGTTCACTCGGTCTATAGACCGTGGCGAAGCGAGAGCGATAGACTAAGAAGAAGGAGGTAGAGAGAGGTAGAGAGAGGAAGGAGGGAGGACTCTCTCTACTAAATAGGTACTTAATCATACAAGGGAACCGATATGCCTGCGCGATGTCAGTCTGCTTGTACTTAAGCGGTCACTCGCCGTTACTTATTCAAGAGGACTTTGCACTCGGTCTCTTTCTCTCTCTCTCTCTCTCTCTCTCTCTCTCTCTCTCTCTCTTCGAGTCGGCCCTCCGCGCATCCCCCGCATATTCCGCCGTCGCCCCGTTGTACATTCGCTCTCGCACATCGCTCCGGGGATCCATTTGCTAATGCTCGGCGGGGGATTAGTGTTAATTACACGAATGTCATTTAGTCTTGGGGCAATTAGCGCCTCCTCTTAAATATTCCATTTTTCATTCGCTCTCCATTCTTTCTCTATCTCTCTCTCTCTCTCTCTCTCTTTTTTTTTCTTTTTACTTTTATTTTTCCTCCCTATTCCACTTTCCACTCTCTCTCGTTTTTTTTTTTCTTTCATCCCTCTTTCGAGCGTAACTTTATCCAAGATGAATCCACGCGTGTCGACGGTTCGACTGTTCGTACCATGAATACTTTATTATTTCATAGCAAGAGTGCAAGATATGGGAGTCGCAGATGTCGCATATACGAGTATACATATACTACGCTGCTTTTAACCCAATTTTTTTTTTTTGGACTTTTTCCTATTTTTTGTTTTTTTTTTGTTTTTTCTTTTTGTTGCGATTCAGGTACACCGATGTACCATGTCGCGATGCTTTTTGGTTGATTTTCTTTCTTCGTTTCTCTATGTTATCAGTAATTGATCATAACTGTTAAATGCGATACAGTTCACCTAGTTTTTTCATCCTTTTTAGCAGTACTTTTCCTTTTTCCTTTTTCCGTTTTTTTTTTTTTTCTTTTCAATGGAAATAAAATACATAAAATTACGTTGTATATCAGTGTAACTGAAATCGATCTTTTTTAAAGCGATAAAATATATGTAAAATTATTCAGGATTATTAAATTTTGATTGTCACACAAGATCGTTTTAACCTAACGGAGCGTGTTACAAAAAGTGACAGCTACGTTGAAAACGCATCACGCGCAATAATTGTCGATTCATATCGTAATCCAAATATTGTAATATTTCAAAATTGAACAAACGGAATTTAAAACATACCCGATCGATTCTTTTCGTAATTCATCGCGCAAAGTATCATAAAAGTCTATTGCGCTTTTCTAACACCTGTATATATCAAACCACGAATAATTATTCTAATTGTCATTATCTCCTTTTTTCTCTTTTTTGTTTTTTAGCAAAGGTTACACTTAAACATCATTTGTCACGCTTATGTGCGACAAACCTGGCGTTTAACTGCTTAATTCAAATTCCGACGAACCATGAAATGTGTTTCGTCATACTGTCATCATGATTTATTAGGTTGAGAGATGAGATGTGCGCGCGCGCGCGGGGAGCGATTTTTTTTTTTTTTTTTTAATTCGAATCTCTTGTTTCGATTATTCGACTAAATTATTATCAATCATCGGTTAATTTGCCACTATTAGCCCGCGTTTATACGTAGATTACGATTTCGTTTATAGCACAGACAATATACTCGCTGACGTTCTGCGTAACCTTTTCACGTAACTGTATATCCTATATAGATTTTTTTTATTTTTCTTTTTTTTTTTTTTTATTTATTTATTTATTTTTTTAACAATACTTTAACGAACTTCTGATGTTTCAAAAAAAAAAAGAACAGATTTTTTAACACTTCCTAATCTCGTTGGTCAAACGCCCGCTATTTCTTTCGATAATCGATTAAGAGACAAGAATAGAGTACCGTCATTATCATTGCCGCCATCTTCGCACAATGGACGATATATATAAATCTATAATATAATCTTCTTACGTTCTCTATACTTATGGGAAAGCTAATCCTGATCTTTCCAGCTTTACGTCGAGACCCCGGGCTTATTTTTTTCTCTCTCTCCTTTCTTTATTCTCGCAGTCATCGAAATAGTCTCTTCCCAACGTTTCATTATTGTTGCTTTGCTGCCTCACGATTTCTATTTTTGTTTGTCCGTATGTTTGCGCTATTTTTTCCCTACCGTTCGCTCATAGATAGATATACATTAGCGGATATTCAATTATAAATGGATTATTATTTTTATTCAGTTTCCCATTTCGATTGTTCCTCGACGTGAAAAATTCACGCAGAGTTTTAGTATTGACGTTACGATGGA
This sequence comes from Chalcis sispes, assembly GCA_949987625.1. Lineage (NCBI taxonomy): Eukaryota > Metazoa > Arthropoda > Insecta > Hymenoptera > Chalcididae > Chalcis > Chalcis sispes. The sequence continues at coordinate 76,042,727 of OX465094.1, forward strand.
TTTTTTGTTTTTTTTTTTATAACGATTTTCATTATTTGATTAAATTTCATTAAAACATTACGTTTACAAATAATATTGATTAACAGATTACTTTCTTGCATTATTTTTTCATCGAGGAGAAAACGAAATAGACACACGATTTAAAATTATTAATCGACTCGCGTCTTGTTACCATCAGTTAACGAATTAATCTTTTCAGGAAGAGGGCTCGTCTCATTTATTTATCTAACAATATTCGCTAGAGTAAAATTAGCGTGCATCCGGACACGGTGCGCGGCTGTATATCGCTGGACGCATCTCTCCCACGAGACTTGAAGAGCGAGAGGAGAGTCGGAGAGCTGCGGCAACGGCAAAAACCGGCCAACCGTTCCTACATAACGCACAACGCTTTCTCTGTGTATGCATCGTATCTATACACGTACGTGTATATACGTATAAATTATAAAGCAATAGTATATATATATATATATATATATACATGTGCTTTTCGAGATTTCGTGGAAAACTTTTAGCGAAGAAATCTTTCGCCGTAACGTCGGCGAGCCGAAGGGAGCTTCTGTCAGTCCGAAACGTCTTCTTCTTCGGTTCGCTCTTTCCTCTTACTTTCTTGCTTCATATAATTTATTTTTATTCATTCCACGTGTTAGGCGCCCGCGCGTCTTTCGTTCCGCGCGGAGTAGGCACGTCGGCAAGGACGTAACGGATAATTTCAGGCCCCCGAAGCGAAGACGGCTAAATTGTCTTTAAATTAGAGAATCTCTAGGGCGGCGTTACGCAGATGCTGCTGACGGAGATTTCTTAATTTCTTTTCTCTTCTTTCATTCTACTCCTCCTCCTCCTCCTTCTCCTCTTCAGCCTCGCGTGCGCTTCTTTTCTTTTTTTCTTTTTTTTTTTTTTTATCCGCATAGCTCCGTGCGCTTTATACGTTGTACGAGACGCGTACGCGCAATGATTTCTTACTTTATGCTTTTATTTTTTCATTTATGCGTGCGCGAACGCTTCTATACGATCGACGCGAAGCTAGCTTTTTATTTTATTTATTTATTTATTTTTTCTTCACCAGGTAATCTCGAAAGCGTATACCCATAAACACTCGTCTCATTTTTATCTCTCATCTTTGGCTTGACTTAGTTTTATGTCGTGCGGAAAAACCGATATACGTTTGCAAAAAGAGAACGAAGAAAAATAATAAAACAAAAAAAAAAAAAAAAAAAAAAAAGAAAACGAAAAACGAAAAAAAAAGAAAAGAGAAAAGAGAAAGAAAAAGAAAAAGAAAAAGAAAAAGGTCGCAAAAGCCACGCGCTACAGTGCGACCAGAAGAGTTTATTTTTATATATTTTTTTTTTTTTTTTTTTTTTTTTTATTTTACTCGAGTAAAAACGACGAGTTATTTATTGTACGAAGATCTTAGTTTGGATAAAATTTTTATTCTGGTACATTGTCTTTTATAATAATAGCTTCGTAAAATACACTAAAAATTAATTAGAACGTGTATTGAGATAAAAAGATGAGAAAAAAGAAAAAGTTTTAATGAAAATTGAAGTAATTTATCGTCAATTAAGGATAATATTATCGGAAGCAGTACCAATTAAAATTTTTTCGTTTTTGTTTTTGTTTTTTTTTTAATCTTAGTGCGCGATTTAATTTATGATTAAAATATCCGCGTTTATAAAAGCAAATTGCAAAAAATGTCACTATTAGTGAACTAACCATTGGCGTTAAGCGAAAAAAGGACAATGCATTCAAAATGCATAATTAAAGTGTCCGAGTATATAACACCCCCGACAAAGAAAACAGCGAAAATAAATAAACAATGGTTCGTACAAAATTCAACACAAAAGTCAATTCCCCTCCACAATCCCTCAAACCGTCAAATTTGTCAACAAAGCGGTTCTCCTCATAAATAATTATAGTCTCATCGACCCAGGGCTTATCCGTAGAGCGACGCTACTATTTCACCCGGTGGCATTGCTCTCGACAACGGGAGCGACTTTATACACACACACAAACACATAGACATATGCTTGGATCGACAAAGAGGGACAAAGAGACGCGGCTCGTTGCCCCGGCAAAATGCGCACTTGTATTCCTTCCACGGCTGAATATAAAGGCAAAGGATGCGTTAAAAATACGCTGCGTATACGTTCGCCTTTACCTCGCGACCCTGATGAATAAATCAATCCACCTACGCGCTTTGCTTTATAATATAAACACGCGCGCGCCGACTCGACGTCGAGACTCACGTTGCGCCACCGAGGAAAAGATGCGTCGTTTCTTCACTCACGTATATAAATATATATATATATATATATATATATATATATCCTTACAAAGGGGATAAAGGAAAGTCACGAAAGATAGAGAGAAAGAGTTGTGGCGATCGAGAGAAAAAACGTAAGCGTGCGTCGTGCGCCGTCGAGACTGGACTCGACGAAAAGTTAAGGGTGCCCGTGGAGAGAGAAAGAAAAAGAGAGAGAGAAAAATAAAGCATGAGGGTATAATCGAAATTAAGCGGACGGAGAAAAACGCACAAATTTATACGAATAGCTGTATTTTTAACCACGGGGAGGAACGAGAAGAGAGAGAGAGAGGGACTGACAGAGAAAGAGAGAGAGAGAGAGAGAGAGAGAGAGAGGGAGAGAGAGAGAGAGAAACAAGTAGAAGAAATAGAAGCGGTGGAAGAGGAATGGAGACAAAAAAATGATAAACTGCCTCGGAAGAGGCTGGGCGTTCAGCCAGCCGAAGATAGCGAAAAAAACTCACTCGCACACTGCACTTCGGTATTTACGTATATATACATATACGCGTGGATATACATATATAGATGAGCGCGTGGAGCGTTCCGCGAAATAACAAAAAATTACGCTACGCGGCACGCAATCATCCAATTAACGGGGCGAAACTTGTTAAATCCTTGAGCCAATTAGTCTTTCACTGTCGAAGTCAAAAATAGGCTTTTGGATGTACATGTATAACAAACCGAGGATAAAAGTGAAAAAAAAAAAACACAACTGTCGGACGAATCAGAAAAATATTTTGACATTCTCCGGTGGCTTTTCCATCTCTCCGTCATCGTCATCGTCATGGCCGCCCGGTATACTATACTAATATTATATATACAGTCGCCCGACAGCGCGCGCGCGACGATAAACGAGAGACCATCTCGTTGTTATTATATATATAAAAAGCGCTGGGCAACCAGCGAGTTCACTCAGCTAACGTAAACCTTTGTTTAATTGCAATTAATTACATAACTTTTGCCAACCGAACTCGCTTACGCACAATGAAACATTTCGCGCAAAATTCCATTAGCTCGCAAAAAAAAAAAAAAAAAAAAAAAAAAGAGCCCGAGCTTTATATAAATAACAAAACGAAGCAAATAAAATTGAGAAAAAGGTGGAGAGGAGAGGGGCAGGGGTAAAGCGCGGAAAAGAAAACGCTAAATTTAATTAACTCATCTACGTGGAATTTAATTAACAAACGCACCGCGAGAGTTAGAGGGTGTGCGGTGGGAGGGATGGGGGAGGGGTGAAAGGATTGAAATTTTCAAAGATTATTTACCCGCGCTTTATTGTGACCTTTTGGTAGTCTATCTGGCAAATATCGAAAATGGGCGCACGTAAGCCGGCAGTCAGATTCGATAAAACGCTCAGAAAGAAAAAGTGAGAGAGGCCGAGACTAAGCAACGTTACACGCGAAAGAAAACACGAGAGTTCGCGGTCTCGGTAAGCGCTAGTTGCGTTTCAATTTGTTCTCCACGCGCGACAGCCGAAAGAAACTGCAAGAACAGAAGGAAGGGCGGTGGGGTAGGAGAGGAGAAGAACCAAGACTCGCGAAATTCTACCTCTGAAATTTTAAATTAACCTCGCTAACTTTCTTTTACCCGAGCTAACTCGAAGAGAGAGAAAGAGAGAGTGAGAGAGGGAAGATTCCACGATTCTTGAAAAATTAACTTGGCTATTGCTCGGGCCACGCGAATTAAAAATTTAACCGGCGCACGGCCGCGTTTATATATACGCGGCTTCCTTTTCCCGTCCACGGCAATTTTTGAAATCATCTCTTTCTCGATTTCCCGTGAGATCGGATGGAACGAAGCCGGCGCTAGCTTTTGCGATTTACCCAACTTTTTCAACGGATAGATACACGCTCCTTGCCTTATTCTATATCCTCTTTTAATCGCGCAACGTTCGCTTATGTACGTCAGCGGATGTGTTTTTTCCTTTTTTTTTTTTTTTTTTTTTTTTGAAAATTTTATCCTTTAGTACCGGAGAAATGCAAGATTTAAGATTTAATTCCGCTTGCCGTCCACCTCTTTATTCTGAATTCCTGAAACGAAGAGAAATTTTAATTTTATGCTTCGTAAAATATTTTATACAAAGTACATTAAGAAAAAAAACTTAATTTTAGGAAAATTTCATTTTTGTTCTCCTATGAATATTTATTATTCATTTTAAGCGTTAAGATTTTTTCAACTAAAAATTATTTACGATAAATGTACTATAGATACGTAAGAGTTTAGAAACAAAGAAAACTTTTAAAGAATGACATCAAATACTTTTTTTATTTATTTCTTTCTTTATTATTTTTGTTTTTTTTTAAAGAAACTTTCGCGACGGTAAAAAATAAACAAAATTAAAGAGATAGATGCGAAGTAATTCAGAGTAGCTCATTACGCGACTGTGCGATTTAACAAGAAATTTAAATTGAATGTTGCGCGGCAAGAAAAGCCGCACGCACGATAATAAGAAGGATAAAACCGGAAGAGGCAATTGTAACAAACGAGTAGAATTCTTAACGAAAAAGTAGACGAAAAATAAAAAACAGAAAAAGTCTCGATTGCCCTTATTAAAATAGTTCGCTCGCGCGTACACCGAAACCCACCACACCTACGGCTTTAACTTTGGAAACAATAAGCATCCTTCAACTTAAATAACGAAAATCCAAAGCTCCGCCCGCCAGATATAAGCAAATATACATGTATACGTATAGGCATAGGATGCGTATATGTAGTTCGGTATGATTCCTCCAACTGCTATACTGATTCTCTCTTTCCCCGGGTAGATATCCAACTCTCGCGAACGCGCGCGGGGGGAGGGGGGGGCAAACATAGCGAAGCAAGTCGCGAAACAAATGAGATATCCCCCGATATATAATAAGCATAACATATGTGCATCGGAAGTCAATCCGAGAAGAAGAGAGAAAAAGAAGGAGAGAAAGCAAGCAAGCAAGCCTTGCGTACGAGAGAAAGAGAGATTCATGCGGAAGGAGAGAAAGAGCGAGGGCAGGTCGCTCCGATACACGTACAGACGCGCGCTCGGGCGCACAAACACCCCCAGTGTCGACTACTGTACTGCGTACGGAGAGTATATATACTGCGATGGGAAGGGGAAGGGAGAAGAGGAGGGTGAGAGGGTATATAGTATCGGAGGAGTCGAAGGAGGGCATAGGAGGAGGAGGATAGAGGGAGGAAGGCCGGTACACACCGTGCCGTAGTCCTGCACGACGACGCAGTCGATCGGCTTCTGCTCCCTTGCATCTACACGGCATAAAGTAATAACCGGGCGGCACACTGCAACGTCTCTCGCGTTTACCCTCTCGCTCTCTTCTCCTCCTCCTCTCTCTCTCTCTCTCTCTCTCTTTTCCACCGGATCAATATCGGGCCGCGCGGGAGTTGAAAGTAGCGAGCTGGCAGCGTAGGGAGTGTACGAGAGAGTAAGAGATATATAGAGAGAGAAAGAGAAAGCGGATGGAGCATTGGACGAAGGAACGAAGGAACGAGAAACGTTCCCCTCTTTCTCTTTTACCGATCTCTCTTCTACCCTTGGGCGCGTATATCTCCAGATATATATATATATATATATACATACTTATATATACGTACCTAAGTTTATCTACAATGTATAGGTGGATACAAGGGAAAGGTATCCTCTCGACCACGGGTTACGAGAAAACGGGGGCACACACCGCGAAAACTCTCCCTCTCTCTTATAACCCATCGGCATTTCCTCCTCTGAGGCTCTCGCTTTATCCTTTCTCTCTCTTTCTCTCTCTCTCTCTCTCTCGCTTCTTCCACCACGACGATTCGCCTCACCTTCCGGTGAACACGCGCTCTCTCGCTTTTCTCACGGATTTTCATTCGAAAACTTTCGGAGAATTTCAGGCTCCTTTCCGCGCGTTTATATAAAGGATCGGTTTCTCTTCTTTCCCTCTCTCTCTCTTTCTCTCTCTCTCGCTCTCTCTCTCTATCTCTCTATTTCTTTCTGTATATATACATATTCGTTTTAAACTGTTGGCTTTTGCAACGCTAAAGAAGCAGAAGACGAAGAGAAACGAGACGAGCGGCTATACATTGAAAGAGGAAGAAGTTCGCGGTGAAAATGGATGCGCGAAAAATTACGCAAATACTTGCGGTGCAATATTATGCGGGAGGGAAAGTGAAACTTGTGAGCTGTGTATATATATATATACCGCCTCGAGCTATCGGTGTGCGGAAGCGTCCTCGCTTTTTATCCGCGGCATTTTCTTTTGCGCCGTTTGTTTACCTTCGCACAATTTTTCTCTTCCGTTTCAATTTCCTTCGTGAATTATTCATTAATTTTTATTTTGTTTTGTTATTTATTTGTTTATTTATTTCTTTTCATCGTTTCTATTACGTTTTCAATGTTTAACGGTTCGTGTAATAAATTGACAAAGCGTGTGTAGTTGCGCTCAGCGTTAAGAGGACGTGGATTTTTATATCGGGGAAGAGCAAATAATTTATTAACGTCAACGACGACGTCGTCGACGACGACGGCTCGTGACATTTGCATGAATTAATAAAATATTGTTGTTTCCTTTAAATCGTTTCTCTCTCTCTCTCTCTCTCTCTCTCTCTCGTTTTCTTTCTTTTTTCTCTTTTTCTGCTCGAATATTCTTTCGTCGTTTAATGAATGCAGAAACGATCGCTAGGACACATTATTCCCTTTGTTGTTGCCTTTATACCGCGAATCGAATTCATTATTCACGCAAGAGCTTCCACGTTTCTTTATTATTGTATATCGATAATCTTTGTATGAGGCAAAAAACTTGAGCTAAAAAGCTCATTTTCCAATTATACAAATGAAATTCTATTTGTCAACCGATATAATATAAAAATTAATTTGGTTACTTCATACTTTATACTTTATCAATCGAGTTTAATGTTGGGATTTAGAGAAAGAAAAATACGTAAACTCACGGTGACGTCATTCACAAAATCATAAAACCTTTATAATTATCATTGATTACCCAATAACCGTGTTGACAAGAACCTTAGGAAAAAGCCATTACCCCTCTTTCATTAAAAATGACAATAAAAGTGTATTAAAAGACAGTGAGGCGAGAGAGAGAAAGAGAGAAAGAGAGAGAGAGAGAGAGAGAGAGAGAGAGAGAGAGAGAGAGAGGGAGAAGGAAACTAAGAACGGCGATCATGTATATATATATATACACACACACACACACACACACACACACACATATATATGGGCACAACCTGCAAAACTAATAATCCCGACGCCGGAGGTTAATCTATCGAGAGCCGGTGAGTCAGGTCTTTGCGACGCCTTTGCTCTCATTCCTTACTCCTTCGATTTTCTTACTTTCGCGTAAAATCGCCATAATTTTATTTACCGTGGGTCATAAAAGCCGTCGGTCTTCGCGTTTCATCGGCGTAACGAAGGAGAGGATGATGGGAGAGAGAGGGGACGGGGGGGGGGGGCAGAAGTTAAGGCTTGGCCTCCCTTTTCAATATATGAAGAGCCGAGCTAAACGCCCGATATAAATATCGAAAGCCCATCAAAGTCCGCGCGGTCTTTCGCTCTTTCTCTTCTTCCCTTTCCGACGGGTTAGCCTGCCCGCCGCCCGTAACTTACAATTAACCGACGATCTGAAATCTCGGCCGGGCACATGATTCTACGCGACTCGGCGAGATTCTCTCTCTTGTTTTATCCTGCGGATATAACCAAGCTCGCGCGTGTATATATGTATAAGCTCAATGAAACGGCCGAAGATGAAGATTTACGCGGTTTAATTAGTTCCATATCCAATATAGTCCCGCTTCTACCATTTACGCATGCATATACATAGATGTATATACTTCTATACACAATATATCTATATGAATTTACACGGATATGTATGTGCACGTGTGCACACACATAGGTATATATACGAATGCGTAGAACGCAGAGCCGCAGTGTGTTTCAGGTTCGATAATTGCCGGTAGCGCGCTCGCGCGCGCCATAGCGAAATCATCAATTAGCGGCTTGTGCCGTCGCCGCCGCAAAGCGCCATTGCGTCTGCCCGCGCATCTCCCGCTTATACCAATATAGACGGCCACATGCTTCCGCGGCGGCTTATGCATACGAGGGAAAGACCGGAAGTCGCAACTACGAGAATTTCTCGCTTACTCGCTTGCTTTGGAAATGTAATTTTTAGGGGGCTCCCGATGCTCAAGTGCGAACTCGCTCTTCGTTCATAGAACGCCCGAGCGTCCGGAGAAGCGCGAGGAGGAGAGGGAAGAGTCTTTTCGCGCTAAGAGAGTAGAACGCTCGCGAGGATGTACAAATATAGACGCGGCAGCAAAGAAATCGTGAATGCCCGAGCGCGCGTTGGCCAGATACGATCTAAGTGAAAGCAGCCCGAGTGTGTATGTGCTCTTCTCTCTCTCTCTCTCTCTCTCTCTCTCTCTCTTTTTTTCAATGTCTGAAGCAGACACACGTTACGTGCTGTACGTTTATATATACTCTTTTTTCGTGCTATCACTCTTTCAGATTCACATGAGAGTATGCATATATGTGTGCGGCTACGGCGCACTTCTCGTAAGCGCCGGAAAAAATTATGAACTCTCGCGCTTCTCTCACTTTCTCTCTCTTTCTACTTTGCCTCTGGTAATTTTCCTGGGTTTCCGGGGTATGGGCGAATAGAGGCGACGCCTTGGTTTTCAAGTGAAATTTTTTTTTGTTCGAAGATTTTTCCGAATACGTTCCATTTTATTTCTTTTCTCTTCTTTTAAATAGAGCGCGCAAAAGAAAGTAATTTGGTATGTATTTTATTTCAAAAAGATTTAAAAATTTTTTTTCAATAATTATACATTTTCTTAACTCTATTATTTGAAGAAAAAATATTGTTTAATCATTAATTGTCACGAAAATTGAAGAAACAGGGAGGTAAAATTTTATGAAAATTAATATAATGAAATACACTAGGATAAGGAGATAAAAAAAGAAAAAAAAAATACGGTGAACTCGCCCGTTAACGACGTTAATTTTAATTTTATATCAACGACAATGTGAACTCTTCCGGAGTCTTTCTGTCTGTCTCTCTCTCTTTCTCTCTCTCTCTCTCTCTCTCTCTCGCCCCTAAACGCCGCGGCATTTCCGCGCTTCAACGTTTCCGACGCGAGGGAAAAACAGGGATCCCTCTAATGAGGTAAAATTTTCCCTCCGGTACATATAAGCGCGAAATGCAGATCGTGCGGACACACGCGCGGCTTTATTTTTTCTCGTTCTCGCGCTCTCGGCTCGCATATGCCCCACGTATCCGTTTCTGCTCGACTTTTCCGTATCCGCTCGTACCGGACTCTATTTCCAGCGCGAGAGAAAGGAAGACCGGAGAGGAAACGAAAAAGAGAGCGAAAAAGAGAGAGAGAGAGAGAGAGAGAGAGAGAAAGAAAGAGAGAAAAAAGAGAGGGAAAGAGAGAAAACTGGTCGCATCGCACTTGGGCCATTTAAACTTAGCAGCAAATTCATTATCCGATGAGATGCTATTTTCGCGCCCCCGCGCTGTCTAATAACCCAGATGGCGATGACCTCGACTGGGCGGCCAGACGGCGCTGCTCGTACCGCGACGAAGTATATGCTTCGTCGGCTTTTGGCTTTCGTATATACATATATATACATATAATATGTACATACGCGTGCACGTATGCGGCACGTTTGCACCGGCCGCGCGGCTTCGCGGTCTTATGATAATTTCACGTGTTGCATACTTTAGAGTCATCGGAGCGCGAGCCGTTTGAATCTTGAATGATTTCATCCGGACTCTAGTCTGCTGGTTTTTGTTCGCATTCGTGACTCGGAACGCGGTTAATTCTCCTCGAGGAATGCTACTCTGTATTACATGAATATTCGATCGTTTCGAAATCTAATCCATTATTTGTGCGAGGTCGGCTTATATTTTATAACATGATTACATATATATCATTCAAAACTTTACTTTTAACATCGTTCGTTAATTTTACGTGTCTCTTATGAAATTAACTGTTAAAAATCGATTTCGGCGATTTTTAACTGCGTGTATGTTTCTTTCTTTCTCTCTTACTCTCTTTATCTCTGTTTCGTGTTCAAATTTCGTCGTTTTTCAATAAAAAAAATGGAATTGCAGATAAGCACAAAGTATACGTAGATTGTCCATACGGTTGGCTTCATTAAAAAGAGAAACTTTATTATACTAAATCTCGTACGAGTGTGTGAATACACTATTCTTTGTTGACATTTCATTTTCGCGGGAAAATTTTTTCATCCGTAATCACTTTCGGTACCGAGTAAAGTGTATCGAACGTGTAATCTTCTAAAAACCGTGAATAAAAAATTCCGCGCACATTATTTGATCGCGAAAAACTTGTTTTTTTTTTTTTTTTTTCATTTTATCTTTTTTTCAATTACGCATTAAAGAAGCTCCAAGAGAGCAAAATTTTAATTTAAAAAGCGAAATTTCACAGACAGTTAGTGGCCGTATCAATTTACAAAAAGAATGGGAGAAAAAAGGCAAAAAAAAAAGACCTTACGTGTTATATATATGCTCGTATCCATATACGCAAATGAAAATTTTCACGAGCGAACGCGACACGTGTTGTAACGGCAACCGCAACAACGTCTATAAACTCGCGGTGGCACGAGAGAAAAAAAGAAAAAAATAAAAGAAAATAACCGGCCGGTTTGCCACTCGTTAATGCACGCTTTCGCCCCTTTTGCTGCACGAATATATGCGCGCGTATATATGCGCACGCGCGTTCACGGAGATACGGCTTATACTTTTTGAAATCGAAGCTTATTGTTTAATGCCGCAGAGCCATTACAGAACGTGTGTACGCGTGGGTGTGCATATATATACTGGTATATATGTTTTACGATTAACGCCGCGGGGTCGGTGGTCGCTTACAACTAGTGCGAAAAGGAAAGACTTACGGGCGTAGAAGGCCTCTTGGTATATATAACCTCGCGGTGCAATAATAACAATAAACGGAGCGCTTTGTCATGTGCCGCGCGGTGCGGCCGATCGTATAACGCGTCAGAGGCAGACTTTTGCCTTCTCTGCTAGAGCTGTGCGCGTGCCTATGCCGAAATTAATATCTGAGAGAACGAGGCGGGAAGGGATGGAGGGATGAGAGGAAGAGAAAGAGAGAGACGAGTTATTTCCGAAAACGTATTACTATAGTGACATTAATTTCAGATTCGTTGTAAGGATTACCATAAAGAGCCTCCCCACAAAGGCCTCGTGAACGTTCGCTACCTCGTTCGCCCGTTCGCTTGCGCCGGATATTCGGCTAGCAGATAATCAACATCAGAAAGGGGAGACTAATCAACGGCCGTCTTCGACAGCCTCTCTGTACCTCTAGCTCTTATTCGCTCTCTCTCTGTATATCCCTATGCCGTTTCTCTGTGAGTCTGACCCCTTCACTGTACATATCTACTCTCACTCTCTCTCTCTCTCTCTCTCTCTCTGCTTTGCCTCCTTCTCCCCCACTTGATCTATTTCCATCCTTCTCGTTCTCAGTTTATCTCTATTTCATTCTGAATTCCCTCTCACGCTCTCGCTCGCACGCTCTTTCTTGCAGCTTCTCCGTTTCAATTCATCTTCCCTCTCTCTTCCCCCCCCCCTCCCGCGTTCATTCTCTCGTTTGTTTTCTATCTCTCTCTCCCTCTCTTCTTACATCTGCCCGGCGCGACTACTGAAGCCTCGGTGTTAAGATTACTTTTAATAGAATGAAGTTTTACAACGAGCTTGATTAAATATTGATTAAAAATTAAAATAATTAACGCACGCTTACAACGTTTCAATTCCATAATAATAGTATTAATAATAATAATAATAATAATAATCGTAATGATAATATTTCATTGAAATAGGGTTAAATATTTAACGTTTGATTTATACATTTGTCAATCTTTACAATTTAGAGTTTGCAGCAAACTTTCATTTGTAATTTTTCTTTAAATTTTTATTAATATATATATATATAAAACAAAATAAACTAAATAGTTTTGTTTATGTTTAATAAAAGCTTACATCGAATACGAAAAAAAATTTACCGATGATCGCGTTTTTACAACATTTTCGCGCAAATTAAAGTTTCACCCTTTCTCGCTCGTAATCTTCACAAATGTCTTAATCTCGTTGTTGTTTCTTTTTTTTTTTTTTTTTCTTTGTCCCCCTAGCATTCACGTAAACAGCGTTAATCGACATCTCGCTCACACCCACTGAAATAAATGATCCTAATTCTAATTTCAATTCTCCAACTCGATATCTCGTCGCGCGTTTCCTCTCTTTCGTTCCGCAGGTTCGCCGTCAGTTCTCGTTCGTTTTGTCGTCGAGATCGTTGACGGCAGTAGTATATAGCTGCACAGTGGGCGTTTCTCTCTTTCTCTCTCTCTCTCTTTCTCTCTCTCTCAGTATTTCGTATCGGTAGTATACACATACATACAGGCACGCAGGAGCGCGATCGCAAACTTGAAAGCGTCAAACGCACTCGGGCCTCGCTTACGCACACACTCGACATCAAACGAGCGTCTGAGCTTTCCCCTATCTCTCTCCCTCTATATCGTACTCCGTTCGCGTGAGTATGCGCGTATAGGTGCGTGTACGCGTGTGTACTCAATCGTCCAATTACCGCTCAAAACTCATCTGTCCCTTTTCTCACGCGCGACGAGACTGCGCCACGGGCTTTCTCGAGTTAATCCGTCTGCGAGCACACGGCTTGATGTGTTTCTTTCTATACAGTTCGAGGATAGAGATAGAGAGAGAGAGAGAGAGAGAGAACATTTACATTTATAATTGTGTTCATGCCGATGCCGACGCGGACGCGCGAGCGAAGATGCCGCGATGAAAAATGAGGGAATAGTTGCGCGCTACACTCGCGCAGCGGCTTTAATTCCGCGCTGTATACCTTTTATTACGAGAGGTAGGAAGGGACTTGGGTTAAATTATTTTTTGAATCTTGTGTTTATACTTAAGACTCGCTTTCAATGTTAATTATTAAGTTATTTGTTATACGATGGATAATCGTATCACGCCGAATAATTAGATTTGACATCGAGAATATACTACCTATATACTTTATCGTATATTAGAAACTTTACGATATTTTTTTCGCTCTTTCTTATGTCCCGAGTATTTTTAGCGATCTAAATTAAGAAGCACAAGATTTCTCCTTAAATTTTAGTTTTTTTTTTTGTTCGCTCGCTCTAATGGGCGAAACTGATTAAAAAATTTACGACCTGAAAAATTGCCTTAACGACGGAATGCACAAGAGCCCGTTAAAAATTTTTCGTTTTATCTCGATTAATTTAGTCCCCGAAATATTTTCATTCGTTTTGCTTTTTTTTTCTAACTTCGCGCGTATATGCGTAAAACAAAAAAAAAAAAAAAAAAAAAAAAAAAATAAATAAAATAAAATAACAAAATTTCTAAATGCTCGTATACAGCAGCACGAAATCGTTATTCGCTTTTTACACGCAAATATTTCGAGTCAAAAAAATAGCGGATTAAAAAAAAAAAAAATACAAACGCGTAACGAATCAATTTTTTTTTTTTTTCTAAAGCAAAAAAAAAAAAAAAAACGAAAACTGAAACGATTCATTTTTTTCCTTTTTCAATCGATGCGCGCGCGTGTATGCATCGTTCGATGCGCGCGTTGTATACATATAGCTCGTGCAAGTAACGCGCTGGTCAACGTAATTTAAACGAGCGCTAGCGTTGAAAGGGCCCTCGCTTTCAATCATTAAACTGGGTTACCGGTGGCAATTTTATTTTTAACGCAATCGCTGTTAAACCACGCCTCAATCTCTTCAATCGTCTCTCTCTCTCTCTCTCTCTCTCTCTCTCTCTCTCTCTCTCTCTCTCTTTCATATACGCACAATCACGCGTGTATTTGTCTTGCAGTTACGGCGAGAACAAGATGATGATCGCGCCGTGACGACAACGACGTCAAAGAGAGTACGATATTATACGGTTACGCTTCGATGTGTCGTCGGTCGATCGAATGTGTGTAGACACGAGAGTCGGTGAGCGAGAGCGTCAACTTTCGAAGTTCCAAGATGTGTAATGACAAAGAAAAAGAGAGAGAGAGAGAGAGAGAGAGAGAGGACAGTCAAGTATAAAATTTTTTCAGTCTCGTAACGCGTTGGGACGGTTCTTTGAGAGATATTCGACGTGTCGTTCGATGCTTCCGAGAGAAATGAGTAAAATGTGTGTTTAAAAATTATGTTAAAATGCATTTTCGTTGCTTTCTAAAATAAAGGTATACTCATTTGCAAAATTAAAACATCTTTACCGCTTATAATTTTAACATTAACAATAATTCCTCTTTACAAAGTCATCGATGCTTCGTAATATTTAAGGAAAAGTAATGTCTCGCGTCTTAAAAAAATATAAGTAGCTGAACTTTAATTAAAGTTTCAATTTAAATAACGATATCGTGTTATTCGGCAAATTATTATAAAGTTAGTCACAACTTTGTTATTAAGTTCAACTCTGTGAAGATGAAACTTGGCAATCAGAATTGGGTCATCGCGAACAAGAGAGAATTCGAACTTGATTCGTTGACATTTACAAGACACTTCTAAAATACCGAAGTTCCGATTCGGAAAATTATATTTCCACTTAGCATTGCAATAACAAATCCAAACTTTTGTGCGCAATTTTACCTTTGAAACCTGGGCACTCGATCTTTTTGAATTGATTATTTATGCACAACTGGCGCAATCAATCTTTAACAAGAAAGTATTAAAAAAAAAAGAAGAAGAAGAAGAAAAGAAAGAAATTATACAAGAAGCATTCGAGTATAAGAGAAAGGAACAAAGAAATGGAGAGCGAAGTAAGAAGCGCGCGCGTACATACACACAGAGAAATATAATGGCAGCGTAGAAAAGAGCGCAAGTGCGAAATTTTTTCCTCCGCTCACTTTTCTCCCCCTCTCTCTCTCTCTCTCTCTCTCTCTCTCTCCGGTTGATGGATCGAGTTGGACCTGCCCTTTTATCGCGCATTTTCGTCGCGTGCACTCGGGAGTCAATGAGCGAACGAGCGACGAAAACGCCACTTCCTTCCTCTACGATTCGAGCTTCGCCTACTCTCTCCCCGATCTCCCGTTCATTTTTTTTTTTTTTCTTTTTTTCTTCTTTTTTTCTTCTTTTTTTCTGCTCTTTCACGGAGGACTTCAGAGGGCAGCCTCGCCAGCAGAAACTTTGAAGAGGGATTGATCGAGCAATTAAAATTGTAAACGTAAACGTTTGTTTGCGTGCACGCGCCAACTTTCAAAGTCAACGCACGCACACGTACACACGACCGGGAGAAAGAGAGAAATAGAAAGAGAGTGAGAGAAAGAGAGAAAGCGCAGAGACTTTCCAAACCAATAGACAAACTTTTCGATAAATCCTGCACGTACAAGGATATACGTAAGTTGGCCGTTGCATTTCCTGCGCACGGAAAATGTAACCGCGTTTTCTTCTCTTCTTTTACCTTCTTTTTTTACTTCTACTTTTTACCATCTCTCGTAATTCTCTCTCTCTCTCTCTCTTTCTCTCTCTCTCTCTCACGAACGTAAAGCGCGTTCTTTTCGCTTAAAAACTTTTCTTTTGAGGGCGCATTACCCAAGCGGAAATATCGTGCATTATTTCGTGAAAAGGCATTCTCGTGAAGCGCGCGCGCGCGCGGGCGCTAGCCGAGATTTTAGACCATCGGTATAGAATAATGAACCTTTCCATCGACGGATTTTCCAACAATGATCGGATAAGGAATTATCTTTCAATGAAATTCTCAACCAGTGTGGATTACAAACCATTTTCCTTTTAACGTTTTAAATATATTTGACGAAAAAAAAAAACGGAAGAAGAAGAAAAAGAAAAAAAAGATAAAGAAGCGACGAGGGATGGTACCGGCGCAGGACGAAAGAATAATAGAAGAGGGCCTTTATCGCGTTTTGTACTAGCGTCGCTCGATACTCCGCGTGAATTCCATTATTTTCCACTCTATTCCTCCGATGCGCGTCTAGCACACCTACATCCACACCATGCATATGTATAATATGTAGCCGATAGACTCGTAGAGTGTTTACTTTGGGCACGGCGTGTGCAACACGCGCTACTACATGAAAAGAAAGAAGAAAAAAAATAATAACAGACAGAAGAGAGAAAAAAGAAGAGTGATAGAGAGAAAAAAAGTGCCGACGGAGGAAGAAAAATACTCCTTCTCGACGCATAATAAAAACGTCTCTTCGAGTGCATAAATTTGTGTGTATACGCCCGCGTGTGTGTTTGCGCGCGCGGCTATATACAGAGACGGTCTATGTACTCGAGGCTACGCGAGGAAAATGAAAATATTGACGAGTCGGACAGCAGCGGAGCGAGAGGCAGAGAGAAGAGAAAAGCCTCTTCTTCTTCGACGAGAATGAAAAGAGGCCGTAGAGGTAAGGGAGAAGAGAAAGAGATTCGAAAAAATAAAGAAGGAAAGCGAGTCTCGCAGAGACTCACGGCTCGACGTAGGTATCCTCCTACCTTCGTCGGCTTTACGCCTTTATTTACTCCTAATGTCTCTTTGATCCGCGTCGCTTCTTCCTTTCGACGCAGAAAGGAAGCCGGCCGCGCGTCCGCGTAACTCAAGTGTGTCTTGCTCGTGTCAGCTCGAGCTCGATTCCGTCCGCCTACCGGCTTCTTCTTCGTTTTTTTCTTCCTCCTCCTGCAGTCTACCCGGCTAATGTTTCTTTACCTGTGCGCATGTATATCTTTATATACACATATGGGCGGTCGAGAGGCCTAACAAAGACTACACTCTCGTTGTGTACACACACGCGGCCTCTGCGTCCATGCGCTCATGGATAGAGACGTAGACGGCTCTCTTGATTTATATATATAAAGTGCAAGCGTTGTACACACGCAAATATATAGAATATATATATCTATGCTCGCGCGAGGCAAGTTATAACGAAGAGGCTATCCCCCTCTCCACCTGGTGGTATTGTTGCAGGACTCGATGCGATATATCGGGGGTATTTTCTCCGTCTCTAAGCGCGTCTGTATATGGGCTTCCCTTTGGGGGCTTACTGCCGTATAGTGTATCGAGGGAATGCACAATGCCGATGACGAATCGCGACCAACTAGCATGTAACAGCCCTCCAAAGGCTCTTCATATTGTCCGCTTTGCTCTTTCTCTCTCTCTCTCCCGTTTGCTCACTCGTTCTCTCGCACGCCTCGTATGCACGAGCTTACTTTTTGCCCCGGACACTTAATCCGCACTCTATTATATTTCTTTTTTCTTCCTCTCTCACTCACTCGCCCATATACGTATATATATGTATTCTTCTCCTCCTGCCCGAGTCTCCGATCTGTGTCATGTATACAACGACGAGGTTCGATGTCTTTATTATGTGTGTTCGTGCGTCCGTGTTAAAGGCTCTCTAGTCTTCTCTCTCTCTCTCTCTCTCTCTCTTGTTCATCGTCTTAATCGCGCGCGATCTCTTGCAGTGTATAATGCGTCTCTTTGAATGAAGACGAAAGAGAGCAGAGGGAAGGGCAAAGGGCGAGGAAAAATGATGTCGTTTATTGTCCCTGATTGGGAATCGCGACGACTGAATATAATAATCCGTGTACGGGGGATTACTTTAATCATTTCAATTTTTATAATCTTTGGCATAATGTTACTGGATAGTTATCCCTTTTATTTTTCCCTTTTCGATATAAAATCGTTCGCCTCGATAAAATAACACTTTTTTTCCCTTTATTTTATTATTCATTATTAAATCGCACTTTGTGCATACCGTTATTGATACTTGAAAATTTACAATATTTAACGATGAAGCAATAATAAAAAATAGCACGCATTGATAAATTCATATTTATTATTCATTTATTAAATATAGATATGATTTTGAAACATAATATATATTTTAAAATAAAATCTCGTATCGTTTTATTAACTATATACAATTTACCGGGTTATTATGTTTGCCAATATTTTATACGTAAACTTTTGCATATTAATAAAGTATGGTGATCCTCTTGTTTGATTTAATAATTTATTCGAAGCTAATGTACATCGGCAATAATAAAAGCGCTTCGGCGCATCCACACCCAAGCACGTGTATATATGTATTATGTGCACAAGTACATAAAAGCTACGTTATTCAAAAAGAAAAGAAAAGAAAAAAAATGATGGAATAAATTAGATTGCCAGATCGATCAAAAATTCTCTCACGTTGACAAGTCGAATGACTAATCCAGCGTATATCTCAAACTTGCCGCAAGAAGAGCAAACTAGCGGAATTGCCTACACTCGTTGCCTATTCCATGCGGAATAAAAAAATGTACCGTCCTCCCAATTGGACTTCATCTCCCAAGATAAATTCATCATAAATAGAGAGAGAAAGAGAGAGAGAGAGAGAGAGAGAGGAGAGAGAGACGAGTGTCGAGAGAACTCGAGTGCAACCCTCTTTCTCTCTTGGCTGCTCACCCTCGCACGAATGCTATACATATACACGTACATACACATATGTACATATATATATATACACAAGAATAGCAACAACTATACGCAATCCGCCTTTCCGTCGCACTAATTTTCTCTCGCTCTCCCTTTACTAGTTAACTTTCTCTCTCTCTCTCTCTCTCTCTCTCTCTCTCTCACGCACCCTTCAGCATCTCTCTCTTTAGCTGTCCTCGTCGACGCGCTATACACGGCGAATAAACAACGCCTCTATCCGTCTCTATCGTTTCGTACTTGCCTGGTACGGCCTCCGATGTTACACGTACTATCCTCCCCCCTCCTCCTTTCACCACCCCGCGTATCTATATATACGCGCGCGCACATTTGCGGATGCGAATGTACGTGCGAGCGAGTGCTTATTGGCCAGATTCTATATATATATATATATATTCGAGTCTCGTATACATCTATATAGATGTGCACACGTACATGTAAGTGAACGAACGCAACTGAAGCGCTATAGCTCTTACGTATATATATATATGTGTGTGTATACAGAAGAGCAAGTCCAGCGGCGCGTGAAATGATTTCTGACGAGCCGCCTTTCGATTCCGGCTTGCCACTGGCGCGCTGCGCACCCGGGATGACCGATGAATTGCCTTTGTCAAATAAAATTACTAGCGGCCTGTATATGAGAAAACTGAAAGAGAGAGAGAGAGAGAACTGCTTCTCGCAAGGGTCGCTCGTGTTCGAGGATCAAGACGGGCTGAATCGGGTATTAGTCCCGAGCAACCTTTCTCTCCCTTTTCCTACCCCCTTCTTTCCTTCCATCGTTTTTAATACAAATTCTAACTCTCTCCCTCTCTCTCTCTCTCTCTCTCTCTCTCTCTCTCTCTCTCTCTCTCTCTCTTTCTTTTTTTCCCCCTCGGTGCGTGTGCGCCTCAGTCGGATTTTGAGAGAGCGCTAACGACCTTTTTGCGGTGCACTGGGAAATCTCGCGTCGCGGAACACAAGTGTATTAGCCGGAAATTTAATGCTCTTCTCTCTCTCTCTCTCTTTCTCTCTCTCCCTCCATCTTTAATGCTTTTTAAAGGATCTCTTACGTTTTTCTGCTACTTCTTAACAGAACGAAAATGGAGGAACGCGTCCTCGAATGGATGATTCACTTTGAAATGTGTATGTACATATATATACCTTTATATTTTTACGAAACTATGTATTTGTGCTCGTTTCTTTGTGTCTAATTTTTGATTGATTGTTTGAACACAAAATGATTTTGTACTCTAATCTTTTTTTTCTTATGATAAATAGTTTATAATCGATAAGTTTATTCGATGATAAAATTGCAAAATTAATTAAAAATTTATTAAATTTATTTTTAACAATGTTCATGCTTGAATTTTAACTTTTTTAAACATTTTTGTCGATCTTTTTATAAGCCTCAATCGTTCAAGCGAATAACACATTTTTTTTTAAATAGCTTATAAATATCGACGTATTGAGAAAAATTATTGGTACATTTATTTAAAAAAATAATCATCTTCGAGGAAATAATCAATTTTCGATATAAGGCAAACTGCATTGTTCAACGAGGAAAAAAAGGAAAGAAAAAAAAAAATAGAATCCAAGTAGCCTTCCAATCGTATAAATACAATCGCTTTATAACGACAACGCGCCGTTCATTTGTAAAACGTCAATTCAGCCGGAAAAGAAATTACACGTTGGCGAACCTCCGAGAAAAGGAAAATAAAAAATTTGAAAAAGAAAAGGAAGTGTAAAAACCGTAGGGCACATCTATGCGCCCGTATCTCAGGTTCTTAACTACTTGTTGATACACAAGCCCATACACACACACACACACACACACATACACACCGAGATACGTTTACATTACGCAAACTCATATATTTACACAAACCAACACACGCAATCGATACAGCGAACGACAGCAATTCCGGAGCGAGGGCACGTGGAAAAACGCCGTCGACGCGTACAACCGACGATTGAAAATCCGTGGAGCGTGTGAAAATTGAAAAGACCAGACGTCGTCGGTACACACATTTGTAGCAGCGGCAGCGGTTGCCTTTTCGATATATATACTAAGCGCGCACATGGGCTCCGCAAGTGCGGCAATAAATTAGAAACCTTAGTAAAAGTGGCCGAGCGAAAAAAGGACGAAGAGAGTCAAGAGCGGTAGTATGGGTGGGAGGGAAGGGGAAGAACGGTGCGATCTTCAGTTTTCCGGGAAACGTTATACGCTCGCTCTTCCATAAATTTTCGCCGAGCGCACGAAAGAGGATCGAATGACGGAGACCGGTGAGTGAAAGGAGCGCAGTGTGCGCGGCATCTGTTTCGCGCGTGTGTGTACATATATACTTTAAACGAGAGAAAGAGTGAGAGAGAGAGAGAGAGAAAGAGAAAGAGAGAAAGAGAGAAAAAGAGAGAAGTTGGTCGCCGCCGCTGCCGCGCAACGAATGAATGACCACTTAAGATTTCTTTTTCTTTTTTTTTCTTCTTCACTACTGTGTGCCATTGTGCGCTCGTGTGTGCGCAGCGTATGAAGAGAGCTGCTCGGTCGACGCGGAAAGAGAGAGAAGCAACGTCGGGACAAATGATTTCGTTAGAAGCTCTCTAACTGACGTCAAATGGGTAGATCGGCCGGTGCCTCCGTGTAATGCATATATATATACAACACGCAGAGGATGAACGAAATTGTTCGGTAAATCAGTTCGTCTATGTGTATACAGTACGCGGGTGCTCTCTCTCTCTCTCTGTCTCTCTCTCTGTCTTTCTCCTTTTCTCACTCACTCGTCGCTTCCTTTTTCGAGAGCTGAGTAAATTTATCGACCTTTTTGTGTATTTCGATACTGTATAAACGCGCACATGACACACGGAGTGATCGATTGCTTTATTTCATTTTATTTTTTCTGTATAAACATATCTCTTCGTGATTGCATTTTTTTTTGTTTTTTTTTTTTTTCGCCAAATTATATTTTACCAAGAGAGACTGATAATTATGGTTCTTTTTAGTAAAGTTTTATTATTCGCGTAACCAATAAAAAAAATAATAAAAGAATTTATCAAGATATTTTACGAACGCGCATATTCATTGCGGCTGAATAAATTTATTTGTATAAAAAAAAAAAAAAAAAAAAAAAAAAATGCAATATTCCACTCTTCATGAGAAAAAAAAAAAAAAATAAAGCATTATTTTACCTGGAAAAATAAATGTACATTATTTGTATAATCTACGTTGAAAATTGCGTTCATTTTTTAAAGACTTAATAAAGTTAAATATTATAAAATTCCGGTCCTCTCGCGATTTTTTTGCGCGTAAAAATACTTTAAAATGAAAATATTTTATTAACATGCGTGAAAATATGACCCAAATGATAATTGTTCCAACACATAATTTTAGAAAAAGAAGAAAAAAATAATGATAATAAAATGAAGAAAATAA
Organism: Chalcis sispes; assembly: GCA_949987625.1. Taxonomy (NCBI): domain Eukaryota; kingdom Metazoa; phylum Arthropoda; class Insecta; order Hymenoptera; family Chalcididae; genus Chalcis; species Chalcis sispes. The sequence goes on from OX465094.1 coordinate 76,064,898, forward strand.
AGAATTTAAAAAAAAAAAAAGAAAGAAAGAAAAAAATTAAATTAATTAAATCCTCTTTTAAAAAGAGAACCGAGCTCAAAGCAAAATACAGCGTTTTTGTAATACAAAGTCTTTATACCGAAGAAAGCAAAATAAAAAATTTTTTTTTTTTATTTTTTACTAAAAGCGGATCATACAGAGGAGAAAAAGGCTTTATTCCAATTCAAAAAATTTCATTTACCGTCAAAATTCATAAGCTTTAAGATTATAAAAATGACATGCACTGGGGACAAAAAATACTAAACGTCGGTGGCTTTAGACTCCGAAAAAAAACTTGTATTATTTAAGCTTGTATAGGAGAACGAATCCTCTGTGCGTTTACGCAGATTTATTAAATCTTAATGTACCAGGGATTTTAAAAATAATGTAAAAAATATATGACGAATTTAAAACAATCAAAAAGCTTATAAAAAATATTTTATAAAACTATCGGTTTACGTACAATGATAAAACTAGAGTTTTTCATAAATAAAAATGCGTCACAAATTAAATATTCGAATAAAAATAATTACGATTTGAAAAAAAAAAAAAAAAAAAAAAAATATATGAACGCGTTAATTATCTTTAAATTAATAAAATTCAATTTGCCAACATTTTCTAAGCGTCAAAAGCATATGTATATATAAATGCTCGATAAATTTCAAACTCAAAGCATCCGTTCGTATAGCAAGTATAGCATAAGTTAGAAATGATTCACTGGCAAACGAATTCTTTCTCTCTCTCTCTCTCTCTCTCTCTCTCGCACGCACGCGTCTGCGACTCGTTCTCAAAATTGACTGGGATCATCATCCAAGCGTAGCCGGAAAATCCTCGTGAATTTGTCATCGCTCCGACCGAAAAATGTCAAGCACGCGCCTCGATAAAGTATAAAAAAAAAAAAAAAAAAAATCGAAACGTGTACCGGCAGTAATAGCAACGGCAGCAATGCCATCAGGAACGCGAAAACTCGAAGCGCGTTTATATATACTGGCAAAAAAGCGCAACGAAACTGTGTATACATCCACACTCGTATACACGCATACATACACGTACATAAAACTCGCGAGCGATTCCGTGTACACCTATACTATGCAAGAAAGAGAGAAAGAGAGAAAGAGAGAAAGAGAGAGAGAGAGAGAGAGTGGGAGAGAGACTTTTACTTTGGATCGTAGCGAAACTCGTCGTAGTCGTCGTGGCGAGAGGGGACGAGGGTCCAATTACGTTAAAATAGAGTTTCCGGCGGTGGAACACGTACGTACATACGTACGCGTGTGTGCACACGCACACGAATGCACCGACCCTCGCGCGCGCTCGCTCGCTCGCTCTTTCCGTCATCGTGGCACGTGCATATAGGTATATACATAATACCGCACCGAACGCATTATTATACGCTCCTCTCGCCTACTCTCTCTCTCTCTTTGGTCGGTATAACGCCACATGCACCTTGGGAGGCCGTATTTACGAGCCCTCCTTGGCTCGCTCTCGGTCCCAATCGTGTTTTCCGCGGTAATGTACAACTATATAGTATGCCTTTCTTTTATTCGAGCCGTTCGCGTCGTTTGCCGCCTCTAAAATTAGTAGTCCGTGCTCGCTCGCTCTCATCCGATGTACGCGCGTGTGTGTGTGTGTGTGTACATGTACGCACATGACCAAGATAGAGAGAAAGCTGACGTTCTCGATTAATCATATAACGTTTATTTTAAGGGACACTTTTACGATGATTATCGGCGCTCTTCCCTCTCATACAAACCTCTTCCCGACAATCTTCTTGTATGTATGTATATACGAGTGTATATATATATATATCTAGATCGCGGGTTTAGTATAACAACGGAGAAGAAATTTTTTTATTAATAAAGTTTCACGACGGCATAATGTTTGACTATCCTTAACTGGAAAATAGAAAGAAGTGTCTATTGTGTACGATAAGGATACCGAGAGCTCGAGGAACAAAGTTTTTTATTGAAAAAGTTGTTACAACAAATTGCGCATTAAGTGCTACGAGAAAAGATCTGCCCGGTTTTGTAAAAGAGGAATGAAGAATCGGAAATATAAAAAGATCGTAATGATAATAAAAAATATTAATAATAATAATAATAATACTAAAATACCGCAATAATTCTTATTTTAATTTTTTAGATTCGGATAACTCGCTAATGAAACTAATGTGAATTCCATCAAGCTTTTATACTTGTAATACTTAAAATAAACAACTTTCTCGTTGTATAATTAATAATATTGTATAATATATTGTATCGCGGATTAATTTCTTCTGTAAACAGACTTATTCAAACGATTTACATTAAACTTTTATTATTGAGTTATTTTTGCAATAAAGTCAATGTATTTACGCTTTCGTTTTATCGATCCAAATGAAAAACATTTCAATTAATATACTTGTTAAAATTTTTTGTCGATAATGAAAGTTCAAAAATTCTTTGAAAATTACAAGGAAGCACTGGTTAAGCTTGAATATTAAAATCACACGATACTTTTCGAACCCGTCGAAATTATAATAAATATAACAAAATTTCAGGTGGAGCTTGTTATTTTTTGTCAGTATACATATAAACACATACACATTCCTTTATCATCTTATATAATTTCATACTTACAAACTGACTCGCACTTACCGTCATCGTTAAAATTTTCGAATATCGCTCAATCAGCTCACCTTTCTTCTTTACAACAAAGACGAAAGTTCTTTGTATTTATAATAATGGCAAGGAGGACGACGAGGTTTTCCTTTACGTCGCCCTACGCAAAACTTACTACGTCAACCTTTGTCGTTTTACTCTATATTTTTTACGTAATAGAGCTTAATCAATATCGTATTTTTTATATTGGTTGTTTATTCAAAAGCATCGTGTCATTTTCAATATTTTTTTTTTTTTTTTTTTTTTGCCAAGTTACAATATAATCTATATCACTTTCATAATAACATAAACGTTACGTACGCTCGTTGTTTTATATTGTGTTTTTTCTTTTAAATAAAAAGAATTACATTTTTCGTATCAAAGAGTTGATCACGATTAATTATTTAAATAATGCTATATTATATGTAACTCAAATATACTTCAAGAAATTTCTAATATCATTAAATTTTTGCATTTTTTCAAAGATTAATCGTTCGCAATTAATTAAAAGCTTTATTTTCTATCCAAACAAAGTTAAAAGTTAAAACTAAAATAACGATTATAAAAGCAACGGAAGACAGAATTGTAAGATAAAAATTTGAAATTTTACCGTCTGAAAATTTGCAAGCTTTTAAAAAGTCAAGCGTTGGAAAGAGCGCAAGGACTAATGCAAAAGAAAAATAAAAAAAGCTGAAGGCAAAGTCCAGCATATGCGCGCACGTGCGCGCTATTCCGTTAATATAATACCGTAACACGGGGAAATGTGAAACTCGCGGGCACCGTTGCGGTCGCTCTCGCTCTTTCTCTCGGGCGCGCGCACGAAAATCTGCCCATCGAGTTTCTTTTCCTTCTCCTCCTCCTTCCACTTTCGTTCCTCTTAGCACGAGCGGATTTAAAGCATCGGTGCCGCGCGTTAACGGGCTTGGCTTCTCGCGCGAAAGACGAGATAAAAAGGGAAAAGGAGAAAAGAAGTAGCCGCGAGGGACGGAAGGGGAGATGGTGTAAACGAACGAGAAGAGAAAAAGGTGCGGATATGGGAGAGAGGTGGAGCCGCAGAAGACGAGGGTGAGATTTCGATATAGCGATAGGCGAACGCAATTTGGCGCGGATTTTTGTATTGTCGTCACGTGCGCAATCTTATTACCGGCACACGTGGTGTAATATTCTCACGAGTCCGCGCTCTCGCGCTCCTGCACAGCCGCGTTCTCTCTGCATTAGCGCTGAGAGAAAGAGAGAGAGAGAGAGACAGAAAAAGAGAGAGAGAGAGAGAGAGAAAGTGACAAAAGCTTTGGCGCCAGCAGGAAGAGAGATAGAGACGAAGTCGAGAGGGTAGAGCTTCCTCCCTTCGGTTCTTTGGTGTTGTTAGGATGCGACAAAGGTGGTCCTCCACAACGAGCTTTGTCTCTCTTCCTCCTCCTCCTCTTCCTCCTTCGCTTTCTTCCACTCTCTCTCTCCTCCTTGCTCTATGTCTTTCCGTTCGACGTATACACGCGTAGTTATACATATAAAGAAGTGGAGAGAGCGAAGAGTGATCGAGAACCGCCAAAGTATGCGCGGCCAGGCGAACGCAGCCACAATACATTCACCTTCTCCCCTTGTCTCTCTCTTTCTCTCTCTCTCTCTCTCTCTCTCTCTCTCTCTATATATATATATATATATATACATATTATATACATACATATACACATCGTTTCTTTCTCCATTCTGCAGCCTGTGTATGTATATTATACTTTGCTCAGGAAAAGTTTTCTCCCGAGTTTCCTCCCTCTAGTTTTACTCTCTATCTGTCTCTTTCTCTTTCTCTCGGTAGCAGCCGCGTATGTAATAACGTTAGGAGGCTTCGCCGCCACAGCAAGTGGCTCTCTTATACTTTTTCTTGCGCGCCTCGTCGTTTCTTCATCCTCGATCGTCCGCAGTCACATGGCCGACAGTTACGAAAACGTGACCGAACTCGGAACTCTTTCGATAAATACCGAGGTGACCTCGCGTAAGCGTTTATACACGCGCTCATCTATCTGTGTATATATGTGTGTATATCTATACGCGAATAAAGAGAAAAGAGAGAGAGAGAGAGAGAGAGAGAGAGAAAAAAAGGTCGGCGCGCGCGTTTTTCGCATTTCTACGTCGCACGCGAGAGCTGTATATATACGGAGCCTCAAATGAGAAGGAACAACTTCGATAAGTGAAAATGAGAAATATTTGGGTCTTAATGAGAGAAGATACGAAGGGAGCCTCTCTCTTTTTCTCGAGCGTTATTGCCGTGTGCTGCTGCAGGAATGCTCGCGGGCCGCGTGCTTCATAAGTGATTACGCATTGAGATTTCTTTTTCCGACTCTCGGCCATTCTTCCTCTCTCTTTATTTTTCTTTGTATTGCTTTTATTTTCTTCTCTCTTATATATGGTTTTAATTGCCAGACGCGAGCGTGATACCATCCCACGAGTTTAATCCGGCACGTTTCCCGCATTTTTCTTTCTCTCCTTTACGTTAGGATTCATTCGACAAAATGCTAAGTAAGGAGTTTCTTGTCTCTATGGCTCTCTTTCTTTCTTTCAACGCGCGCAGGTCTGCAAATTTCTATTTTTTTTTCTTTCTTTCTTTCTTTCATTCTTTCTTTCTCTCTTTCTTTTTTTTTTTTTTTTTTTTTTTTTTTTTTTTTTTTTTTTTTCGAGCATGGAATTCACTTCAGAGTTTCTATGTGCGCATGTAAGAAAGAGAGAGGGAAAAAGGAAGAGATGCTTAACGCCGAATGAATGTCACTAAAATTAAGTCTGGAAATTTGCTGTCTCGCATAGCGAAGGAAAAAAAAAAAAAAAAATAATTCCTTTTTCTTGTCTTTCGGCAAACTTTGATAATTAGTTGAGTATTGTTATACGTGGAGTATTTTTGGGCTAGGGATAAAAAACTTATATTTTACAACGAAAGCGTTTTGTAAAAGAGTAAAATCAGGTCGTTCCATTATTCAGCGTGAAATAACTAAGTTACCCTGACAAATTAAGTTGCTACTCTATATGTAAAGTTTTCAGCAAACTATGTGAAAGGTTTGTTTTCGAAATTTCCAAAAGTTTTTGTGAATTTTTTCAACGATCACATAAATTATTTTTCATTTGTTTTTAACTTTATACATTCGAAAACTGATTATATCATATGCTTAATATTTATACCATATACTTATCAAAGTAACGTATCGCTAAAGCATCGTCATAATTGTATTATTCTTATTTATATAAACATCACATTGCAATTTTCATTTTTCGTTTCTGTATAATTGTCTAAGAGGCACGTATACGCGTACTCTTTTATTTGAAAGGATTGCGCAATAAAAATTTCGTAATTCCAGTAAACAAATAACTTTATAATACAATATTGCGTTAAAATAAATTCATCAATTATAATTAAAAAAAAAAAAAAAAAAAATAATTAAATTTACTATAATGAATTTTCTTTTTTGTATTCAGTTAAAAGATTTTTATACGAGAGTTCAAGAGTAAATTGCATTCAACGTTAATTATTCATGGAATTTTAGTAATTTCATAGTTATTTTAATAAGATTACACGAAAGGTACACCGTTAAAATATTAAAGCACTTTTCTCTCGAATAATCAACATTTAAAAAGTTAAATGTCAATAGTTAATTAGCGAGATATATAGAGCAACAAAAAAAAAAAAAAAAAAAAAAAAAAACATACCTCTTTAGAAATGTTACATTTATCTTCGTTCTCAAATGAAATTTAGGGTTTGTCAAAAACAAAGGTAAGAGAAGAGAATTAAAATAAAACAGTAGTAGAGACAAATAAACATAAACAGTGGCACGTACAGAAAGAGAGAGAGAGAGAGAGAGAGAGAGAGAGAGAGAGATAGAGATAGTGAACGTATTTGCAAGCAGAACGAGCGACGAAAGCGAGCGAAGCGAGGTGAATAAAAGGGCGCAAAGAAAGGCAAATGTTTCCCTTTTGACGCTAACTTGTAAAAACACCGTGACAATAAAACAATTCGTTGATATGTATATGTATATATATACGTGTTTTAGCGAGCGCGTTGAAAGTTCGTTCTACTCCCCGGCGCTCTCCTCACACCGGTTGCCGAGGAAATTTTAAAGCATTTTTGGACTTTGCGCATAAAGTAAAAGCGCCATTATTGTATAAAGTTATTATACAGTCGAGTTTGACCGTGGCTTTGGCGGACGTGAGACGCCTCCGTAAAAACTTTGGCCCCTTCTTTCTATCCTACTCTCGTCCTCTCCGGTTTTTCTCTTCCCCTCCTCCTCACCCTCTCCCTCACGGTTTACTCTCCTCTTTCGCTTTACCTTCTCCTCCTCTTCCTCGATTCGGGAGACTCCGAAACTCGAACTCTCGAACACCTTCAACGCTCGACCTACTACCGCTCTCCCTTCGTACCTCTCGTGCTCGTATACTAGTATGTACTCTTTTGCTTTCTTTCTCGGTCGCGGACGCGCGTGTATATGCACGCATATATTTCTCTCCGTCGCTTGACAGGGTCATTTTTCAAAACGGCTCCGCTGGCTCTTCTTCTCCTTCTTCCGTGACTTTTTTTTTTCAACGCGGATCCCTGGATCTCACTGATTTGCCGTGTTATTAATCAACGAAATTATTTATTATTATTATTATTTCTTTTCTTTTCTTTTTGTCGGTCGCGCTGCTTGTTTTGCCCACTCCCTCGGAGGCTTGCGACTTGTAATTTACGCGCTAGACTTGACATTCTCTTGAGTTATTTATTAACGTATTATTCTCGGCTTTTTATGCATAATTCGATTGTAATTTTTAAGCGGGTTATGAGGGTTCAAAAATTTGCGCCAAGCCGGATTATACATAAAAGCGACGTAAAATTATTAATTCGAGAAAAAAATTTTTCACGATTTATAAAAACATTGAAAAATAATTCTTCCTCCGTGAGAAATTCTTTAAAAATATACAAGCGCGTCCGATGAAAATCTCGAGCTTCCACACAACACAAATGCCCGATAATATATATATATATATATATATATATATATATCGCGCGCGCGGCATTTTCTTTTTCCAAGCTATTAATCGCACAATGCAAATATGATTAGAACCCCTCGACGATGCGTGCGCGGGTGTACGAGAGCGCGCAGGCAACGCGTTGCGACACCTCGGTCGTGATCGGAGATTTTTCAATGTATGCGCGTGTCTCTTTCGTCTCCCCTCGCTCTCCTCTCTCCTCTCCTCTTGTAAAAAGGGGGTTGAAATTGACGCACTTTGTGTGCATTACTCGCACTAGGAGTAACTTCATTAGGTCGTAATTACATTCGCTGCCCGTGTCAATGAGGTATTTTTTTTTTTTTTTTTTTTCTTTTTTTTAAATTATGAAATCTCTTTAGATTGTATTCTACGAAGGATAATTTATTCATTATTCGCTACTTTGGCTTGGTTACGTTATTTACGATTAATAATTACTCTATACACGCGATATATTTAAATGGTCTCTCTTTTTTATCTTTTGTTTTTTGTTTTTTGTTATTTTGTTTTATATATATATATATATTAATTTATCGAAATTTGAACTTTATTTTTATATTTATAAAAATTTTTTAAATAATCATATGATAAACGATATATGAGATTCAGTGAATTATTTTATTGGTTGATAATCTTGTACGCCGTTAATGCTCAGCAAATTGATATTAATTTAACATTTTAACTTTATTTAAATATTCTTATATTACGTAGTTTTGATTAATTAACAAGATTTTAAGAGAGAAACGTCAATCTTGATGAAATTTGAAATATGATTTTAAAATCTGTCAATTAAATTTTAGATTAACCATAGTCTCTATTTAATTACCCTCCCTTTAATTGTCAAATGCATTAAAAATTTTTCGTATACGAAAAGGAAGAACGCGATAATACCGAACAATTTCATTAAAATTCAAATTAATTTTTTCATCGAGTATAATATAAATAAAGAAATTTTTGATAACAACGAATGAACGAACGAAGTATTTCACCGATTATCGCAAACTAATTCGACGTATCTCGTTGTTTGTGTCAGGTTGCCGCCGCAGCAGCAGCAGGTTACGGTGGGCACGCTGGGTCCGGGTATGGGCGTCGGCGTAGGTGTAGCGGGTAACGGTGGCACAAACGCCGTGGTTACCCAGGGCCAGCCGCTGGTTATGCCGGGCTTCCCGTTGCGGGCCGCGGCAGTGCCCCATTACTCGCCTTACTCGCCGTCGCGCTTCCACATCGACAAGCGCTGCCAGCACCGATGCTCGTGGAAGTGCTTCAGCATATCGCTCGTGCTCGTCACCGTGGCTCTTGTCGCCATGCTTGCCTACTTTGCTGGTAAGTTTTATTTTTTTTACTTTTTTTTTTTTTTTTTTTTTTTTTATCTATTTTATCGATACGTTTGAGCGCTTATTTCTTTGACTAGAATTATGATCCTTTAACGATTTTACATCGGTTTGATGAATTTTTTTAGAAAATTTTTAGGGAGCGATGTTAAACGATAAAAGGAAAAAAGCGCGAAAATTTATCGATAATTTTATTGTAGTTTGATAAATTTAAAAAAAAAAAAAAAAAAGAAAAAAGGTCCGCGAAAAACAATGTTATAATTCTTGAAAGCGTAGGGTAATTCGCCATCTGTTACAAAAATCTAAAAAGTTTTTAAAAAATGCGCAAATTGCCAGAGCAACTTTCTTTCACTAATGCATAAAACATTGGCGATTATCAATTTTAGATTATTTTCATCCAAAATTTTAATTTTCATATCAAAATGAATTCGTTCGATAAATAACTTTGTAAAACTTGAATTTTCACAAGACAATCATTATTTTAATAACTTTATTGAATAATAGTAATGCGTGTTCAAATATTTTTAGGAAAACTGGAAAATTTTATCGATTTTCATTCAAGTGCATAATTTTAAAATTTTAATGTTGTTGTATAATAAAGTTTAAGATAAAAAGAAAAGGTATCGATGTTACATAAATGGATAAGAATAATTAATAAAGAAAAAATTATTAAATGTAAAGTTTATAATTAAAAATAACGAATTTCAAATAATGATCAGAATTTATACGGATTTATTCTTACTTGCTACGCTATGTTTATTTTTTATGTACATAAATCGTTTTCATACGATTGTTTAACACAAAGCACATTTAATTTTAATTGAAATTCGTACATTATTCATCAAATTAAATAAAACAATGCATATTAATAAAATGATAACTTATTACGTTAATTAGAAAATCAATTATTTTAAACTACCAAATTTTTAAACTACCATATCCGCATAATAATAATAATTATTATTCGAGTAAGTCGTTGTAACGAGTTTCTTAAGGATTCACAAAGACTTTTCCAAACGGCATAGGTACACAACGTATACATATACCGCAATGCACAAAGCCGCGAGCGAATTTAGCGGGGCTAGTGGAAGCAGCAGCTTAGCAGGAATTGTTTGAGAATAATACGGAAATTGGAGCGATCTCTGATTCCCATGCCTCGATGCGCTCCCAGCATAACCCGCAACTAATATATATATATATATATATATATATATATATATATATATATATATATATATATATATATGTATATTTGTATGTATATATATCTACATACAAACAACGAACTGGACATTGCGTAACATAAAGCGGATCGTGAAACGAGGCATGCATTCACGATGCAGCCGTACCGTTGAAAATTAAGACCGGACTTATATTCTCGATTAATCACGGTTTGCTTACGAACACGCTTATATAAGTCGCTGGAATATTTATAAAAAATGGAAAATAGCTTCTCTTCTCTCGTTCATTTTTTTTTTTTTTTTTTTTTTCGTTCTATCTTTTCTTTTTTAATTTAAAGATATTTTAAACTACGGAGCATTAAACGCTTAGGAAAATCCAATTACTTTAATAAACGAGCCAATAATAAAAAAAAGTACCTTCCTTTGTTTTGTCAAAAAAAAAAAAAAAAAAAAAAAAGAGAGAGAGAAAGAAAAAAAAACGAGGCTACACTTATACAACGGAGCCGAAAATACGAGCCTCGCGTCGTATATTTCATTTACACGGAAAGAACAATCGGCGCAAGGATATAAGCGAAACGCCGATCAAACTGTTGTTTTGTAATCATCAATTAAATAAAGAATTACCGATCAATATCATCCTAAAGAGAAACAGCCAAGAAAAACAGCCAAGAAAAACAGCCGCGTGTCTTGCGCTCTCCCGACCGTATTAATTAACGAAAGTAAAGTTATTCCTTTTAAATCAAGCCCGTCTTTTTGTATATATACATACATAGTTATGTATATACATAGCCTTGCACAAAGGGCTATATATCCCGTATAAAATTCTCGCGCGCACGCACGCGTACGTTTTCCGTCGGTTGATGTACCGTCGGCGCACGGTTTCTATTCGATTTCGCAAAGCGATAGTCGCGAGGGCGCACCTTCCAGCTAGAAAGAGTGAGAAAGAGAGAGAAAGACAGAGTGAGTGAGTGAGTGAGTGAGTGAATAAATGAGTGAGTGAGCGACTACACCTGTCTGTGCTCTCTTTCTCTCTGTCGGTGCGATATATCGGCAGCTCGTGTTATTTTTTATTATTTTTGTTTATTTTCTTTTCTTTCTTTTAAATTTTTATTTTTTTTTTTTTTTTTTTTTTTTTTATTTTCAATTTCTCGGGTTTACGTTCGCGCGTTTGTTTACTCCCCGACTTTTGTCAAAAGCGTTATGACGCACGGCTGGCATTTTTTTTTTTTTTTTTTTCAAAGAATACGATAGGTGAGAGCGGAGGCGCAAAAAAGAGAAGCTGGCTGTTGACTCGAAAACGAAATTTTCGACATGTGTACGCGAGGATATCGTCGTTTGCTAGTTCGTTAGAAGTTTATTCCATTACTTAGTTGTACGGGTTGTAATTCGTATAATACCTTTGTTGCGTTATCGTAAATGCATTTAAACATTTTATGCGAACAGTTTATTGGAAAAGTTTTTGATGATTTCTGTTTTTCTTTTTTTTTTTTTCCCGATGTAGATTTATATAAATTTATAAGTGTAGCGTAAGAATAAATATCGTTCGAATATTAAAAATAAACCGAATAATAAAATTTTTATTCGGAAGCGTTTATATTTTTTTTTCCCATTTTTAATACTTTATTGAATATTACTTATTTTAGTTTAATGAAATTTTACAACCGAAAAAGTATTTTTTAATAATAATAAAAAAACCAAAAAAAAAATGTTTATTCAAAGGAACGTCGAAAATTTGCTTTTTCATGTAACAACAATAACAATAGCAACAACAACATCGTTCGATTAAAAGTTCTCGTCAAAATTGCCGTATATATACATCGATTAACCGAAATGATTGACGTATTTTTAATGATTAAAATTTACGTTACTAATCTAGATAAAAATATCCGTATAAACTGATAAAAATATCCGTTTAAATATTTTATATGCGCGTTAAATTTATTTAAAAAGTGATTGAGTTTTAATTAAGTTAATTTTATTTTATTTTATTTATTTATATATTTATTATTATTATTTTTTTTTTTTCATCAATTATCTATTAAAAAAAAAATGAGCAATCCGCTGTAAGCTTCGATTTAATTAAAATAAAATATCTTTGAAATAATTAAATATAGATATATGTATATATGTATATACACACATAGTTATCGTTTTCGAATTGAATTCTGCACTTGAATATATTCATAAAATTGATATACGACAATGTTACATATTAGATAGCTTGAAAGAATAAATGTATTCGATTATTAATAAGAGCCGTCTCGATTCGAATTTTCAGCAGTTAGTTCCATGAAATCGAATGAAAACTCAAATTGCATTTTGATGCAAGACGTCAAGGATGTCACTCACGAGAATGCAAATTTGCACGACTCGATATCCACGCAAATTCCTACCGAAGGTGAGTTTCAAACAATCGATTCCTTCAAACCGTTCCGTCATTCTAATTTTGTATTATCTTTTGAAATATGTATAGTTACTTTAAATCTTGATAAATTTCCATTAAAATTTTTTTTTTTTTTTTAATTTTTCGCAATCGCATCGAAACGTTTAAATTGATCGCAAAAATTTCAATTATTATATTTTGCAAGTGATTTTTAAAACGATTAATAATATAAGGAACGTAAAATTTATTATCGATTTCCGCAAGTCAAAAGCATGCAAAGAAACTAAAAAAAAAAAAAAAAAAACAATTAAAAGTACTTTTTTTTCTTTCTTGTTGACGTTTTAACAGACAATGATTTTCTTTTTGAAGCTTTTACAGTCAACTATTTTCGACAAAAAATAGTTTTTCAAAGAGAGAATGGTATTATCTGTCAAAACGTCAACGAGAGAAAAAGAAAGTCGTTAAACTTTTTCTTTTTTCCTTACATTTTTTCACTCGAAAAGATCGATGGGGAAATTATATACCGCATTATAAATTTCATTATTCAGAGAATATTAGTATTCAGAAAAATAAAAGATGTACAGATAAAAGAAACGCGATATATATATATATATATATAATGAAACACTTTTACAGTCACGTTAAATTATACTTTTTCGTTAAATTTAATTAAGAATCAAACCGATATTCATAATAGCGTGCTTTGTTAAACAAGACGGTGATTAATGAGTTGAAAAATAAAAAAAAGGAAAAAAAAAAAAAATATTCTTAAAAGCACTTTTCTCTATTTAAACGACTTGCATTTTCCCAGCGCTACCATAACCCCTCCGTTTATTCCTAACCCAACACCGAAATCTATTAATATGCAGATAGTATGCACCATCACGTACTTTTGGCTTAGCGCAATTTTGATAATTAACAGAGCGGACTTTGGTTACTTATTTTTCTTAATTTATCGTTTTTAAAGTTTTCATTGGCATTAATGCCATATACCCTTTTATTATTATTATTTTAAAATTGACGTTACATTTTATGTAAACAATAAAATTCACATTTTTCTTTTTTTTTTTTTTTCCTCTTTTATGTATACGTATATATTTTTAATCGATGAAATAAATCAGATTACATTTAATTTTATTGCAGCAGTAAAACATCGATTAAATTAATTTTATACATATTGTTAAATTTAAAAAAATTTATTAAAAGAATAACCAACTAGGCTACACAAAATTGTACTGTTTTTTGTTGAAGTGGTTATTTTATGTCAACGAACAAATTATACCTTTACGTCGTTTCTTCAATTCGCAGAAGAAAGTGAAGGGAATGAAAAAAAAAAAAAAAAATAGGAAAGCGTAATATATTTTTGTGTTTGTGTAAAACGTTGCGCAGAGGCGTAATCGTGACAGATTTTACTGCAGACTACTTCCACACAACAATGGAAAAGCTTTCTCACATAACAAAAAAAAAAAAAAAAAAAAAGAGAAACAAAAAGTAAAATAAAACAATCTAGGACAAAAGACAATTACGTACATTTAATAAATAAAGCAAGTCAAAAAGAAAAAAAAAATTTAACCTTTATTTATACATTGTTATACTTCACTCTTGTACACTCACATAAATGTATGTCAGAATGTCAAATTTTTCAAATAAAATATTAATGCTTTAATCTTGCATTTCTGTCGCGAATATTGCGCTTTTGTTTTTTTGTTTTTTTTTGTCAATGTTTTTTTTTTTTTTATTTTATTTTAAACACGACAAATGTAATATGCTTACGTTGTTTATTTAAATTCGTAACGACTAAAATTAATGTTTCGAAAAATTGAAATGTCTCATGTAAAATAAACAAATAACGTTAAATGTTAAATTGCAAAGTCGTATAAATTTTGTAACAATTTTATCCGAAATGAAAAAGTCAATATTTTATGCTTTTTATATGATAAATGGTTAAAAATAAAATTAAAAAAATGTCAAGTTTTAAAATTAAATGGAAGATTAGAGGAGCACTTTGCGACAATCTCGGACTCTTGGATTTTACCTCTCGAGATATTTTATTTCCCTAAATTGTTGCTTCCCTCTTTTCTTCTCATTATTATACCACCCACTGTCGTCTTGATTTTTAATGCAACATGTCATCCCGGCAAACTTTCCATGCGTAAAAAACTCCTCGACTTCTTCTTCTCCCTCGCATAAAAAAGAAAAAAAAAAAAAAAAAGAAAAGAAAAGAAAAAAAATAAGAAGGGAAAAAAATAAGCCGTACGAGAATGAAAAAGCTCGAGGAAGGAAAGAATAAGCAAGGGACGCTGATATATTTCAGAGAGTCTACCAACGAGCACGGCGGAGCACTCGAGCGCGGCGGATTCGGCGGACCAGCAGCAGAGCGACCCGCAGATCCAGCAGTCGGCCCAACAATGGCCCGCGGTCCTCGAACTTCAGTCGTACAACGTCGCCCACTCGGCCGTAATCCCGCCTTATCACTTCTGGAACACCGAGTTCCGGAACAAGCAGCCCGCCTTCATCCGACTGAACCTCACGCTACCCTGGGGCGCCAACTTCGCGGTCTACGGGCGGCGCAACGTCGCGCCCAGCGTCACCCAGTACGACTTTGTCGAGTTCGTCAAGGGCGGCCGAGTCGATCACCGACTGAAGCGCGACATCGTCGCCGCGGCCGCGGGCGCCGCCCCCGTCACCTTCACCGCGAACGCCCCGAGCCTGGCGATGCCACCCGAGCCTCAGATACTCCCGGCCTACGCCGAGGAGGAGATCTCGAGCATGTTCCAGCACTTCCTCGCGAAGCGCTCGAGCTTCGAGCCGATGCTCGTAAACGTCAGTCTCTTGCAGTTCCTCGACACCGGCCGCTGGTTCCTCTCGGTCTACAACGACGAGCTCCAGCCGTACAAGGTTACGCTGATCGTTACCGAGGCCGAAGGCGTCTCCACTACCTGCCCGAATGACTGCTCCGGAAGGGGATCCTGTTATCTCGGCAAGTGCGACTGCATCGACGGTTACAAGGTAAGATTTACTTTTACGACCCTATTATTATTATTATTACCAGCTACGACTACGCTACGACTCGATCGAGGCCGTTGCTTTGATAATAACTTTATCCTATCGAGAGCCGTCGTTTCTTGACAATTTTAATTTTTAATAATTCATTCTTTTTTATTTTTTTTTTTTTTTTATTTTAACTTTAAAGTTTGCATCGATTTTGTATTAAATTAACGAGGACAAATCCATAAAAAGTAATAAATTATTCAATGAATTTACTGTTGATATTTTTAATCGCCCTCTTATGGTAGAAATAAATCAATAAGTATCACTCAAATTAATACTCAAACGTCAAAACAAATTTCGTTTTGATTTTGCGATTAATAAAGTCAAGGATAATGGGCGCGCAGAAAATAACGTTGCGATCCATAAACTTTATTTTGAAAACAGCGCTCGACACGTCGCGTGGCACAATTTATGAAAGTCGTGTTCAATTTGGGAAAACGTTTCGCTCGCGCGTCGAACTGTCCTCGCGCGCGCGCGCGCGTGGAAATTAATAATTCGACGAGCGAAATTTCTTCCTCGATTCGTATCATCCTCCGGGGAAGGATCTCTACAAAAATGTTGTCTAAACATGAAACGAAATTGCTGATGCCACGCGCTATTCCTTTTCTCTCTCTCTCTCTCTCTCTCTCTCTCTCTCTCTCTCTCTTTTTCTCTCTCTTTCGTTCTCTCGTCGCAGTTTTAAAGGTAAAAAGCCAATGTGAAAAGCCGAGGGCATACGCCGGCTAGAATGAATCACGATGCCGGAGAAATCTCGAGATTGAAATTAAAAATTCAAAGAATCAAAAATTTAAAGCTCCAGGCTTCGATCGTCCCCAAGCTTCCGCCTCGCGGCTTTCTCGCTCGCTCGCTTGCGCTGCCTGCCTGCCTGCGAAGAACTTTGTGCGCGCACACGACATTTTTCCAATTTAAAGAATCGCCATTTAATATTTACATCCGTAAGAGTTCGTTATCGTCAAATGTAATATGAAATGTCAATATTCTCTTCCTTAAATTTCAAAATTTACCTTCCGTTGGAAAGAGCGAAAAAAAAAAAGGGACGGAGATAGTTTCGTTCGCTCGCTTTTTCTCGACGTGCGAGTATAAATTTATTATCGGCAATATCGTTTGCAAAATAAAACATCGATAATTGTTACAGCGAGTCAAGTTCGATTTGCTTTAAAGAATTTCGATATTCAAACTTAAACTCGCTCGCCAAACTTGAAACAAATCCACTAGATATAAATGAACGCGCGCACATTCATATAGAAGTTTCAGTTGTTGTCACTCGGATCGTTAGTATTTTACCCTTTTTCCCCCCAAGTCGTCAATATAAATGGCCAAGCGTCGCGAGCTCTCCGCGACCGTTCAATATTGACGAGCGCAAAATATCGGAGCTTCGACTTCGTACGTTCATACACTCACGGCATACACATGCAAATATTTCGACCTCGGAAGACATCTATTACAACAACTTGCGCGACTTTGTGCGTCTCTCTCTCTCTCTCTCTCTCTCGTACACAAACACGCACACGCAAACGCGCCTGTAAATACAAAACATGCGAGCACCTGTATGCCGAAGTAGAAATCGCGCGCGCGTGCAACTAATGCCCGTCATATTTGCAGACGCTGCAACACGTCCGAGCTATTATAACGGGGAGGGGCCAAATTTTCGCTTTATGTAAACGCGCGTATGTAGTACCACCCATACACACACACACACACACACACACACACACACAGAGAGACAGAATTGTACACGGACCCGAGCGCATATCGGGGCAAACGCGATAAAGGACAATTTTGCCGAAGCCTCTAGTGCACGCGGCAACTGTTTGCAAAATTACGAGCCGTGCCGGCAACGCGACACGGCTGTTATATACCAGGTGGAGAGTCAGATCTCTCTCTCTCTCTCTCTCTCTCTCTCTCACCCTAGTGATAGAGAATTAATGCAAAGTCACGCTCGCTTTCCTCTTTCTCTCGCTCTCTCTCTATCTATCTATCTCTCTCGTTCTCGTTTTATGTGTGTACAAACACGCGACGACGCTGAAAGGCTGGAAAACCCCCTAAATGGGACTGATCTGCGCGACTTAAACTCAAATCTGAAAGATACATAAGGGCGCCACGAGCGCCACGAGCGCCACGTCGCCGCTGTTGCTCCTATACATATATACCTAACGCGTGGATAAAGGCTCTTGCACGCGCGAGTATACATACATATATCGCGGGGGATTGCCGCGAGGAAAACGTTTCTTTATTTTTTCTTCCTCATCTTACGTTACCCTCTTACATACACATACACACACACACGCACATACACACACTCGCGGGTTAGGGTGTCGAGATGTAGCATTAGCACCCCTTTGGAATAGATTTAGTTTATTAGGGATCAGTATTTTTTTAGTTGAATTAACGCGTTAATGCGTCTTGAGCTAGAAAGAAAAAGTGAGAAAGATAGTGTAGAATTTTGATGTTATAATGGGTGTTGAATGCGCCTTTTTCAGATGTACCTCGAAGTACGGATGATGTATGCGCCGTAGAAAATCGACTTACATCTTGGCTCGATTTGCACCTCGGGCTGCGTGAACTTTTTGATAATCTATAATCCCTTTGTAAACATCATCTCGTTCCTGCGATTTATCATTCTTAACCGATTGACTTTTAAACGCGTCATGCATTTAAAAATAACGTTTGTTATTTTATATTATTGTTCCTCGATAAAATTAAAAAAAAAAAAAAACAAAAAAAAAACAAAAGAAAAAAATTATAAAAGAAAATAGTTTAAAAGTCATAAAGTTGCTCGCGTAGGAAATTATTTTTCAATGCTCGCGACGTTTTTTAAAATATTTGCGTATTGAAAAATTGTTGCCGAAATTCGAGAAATTAAATATTTGAACGTAATAATATATATATATATGTGTGTGTGTGTGTGTGTGTGTGTGTGTGTGTGTGTGTGTGTGTGTGTGTGTGTGTGTGTGTGTGTGTGTGTGTGTGTGTGTGTGTCTGTGTGTGTGTGTGTGTGTGTGTGTGTGTGTGTGTGTGTGTGTGTGTGTGTGTGTGTGTGTGTGTGTGTGTCTTCGTGCCGTGAAAACATAAATTTAATCTACATCGGATAACTTTATTTAAAATCCAATATACATGCCTCTTTTAATATAATAAAAAAATTTCATTTTTTCCGTAATAGAGTTTTTTTTCAATTTATATTACATCGTTCAATTTATCTCATAACAACCCGCAATATTCCTAACAATTTATTATCGCGCGCATTAAAGAAAAATTGTAAAAATACGTATATATATGTATGAAAAATTCGCATAACCTGCGTCGAAAACAATTTTAATAAGCTTGGCTTGTATGTTTTAATCGTAAATTCAACAGTACATCCCCTCCCTCTATCCTCAAAAAATAACGATTAAAAAAACCAAGTGGAATTAAAATTCGACCGTTTGCAAGCCTAACGCCAAACGATTATCTCCAACGAAAAAAACTTAGTCGATTGTTTATTTAATTTTTTTTTTTTTTTTTTTTTTTTTTTTTTTTTTTTTTTTTTGCAAACGCTCGTACGTTATAAGGCGCTCGTTCTAAAAACGCGCACGCTATAACGTTAGCGGCGGGGATGAGGGTTAAACGAGAGAGTAGTACGAGTGTCACTGGCACTCGCTGCTGGGCGGCAAACTACTGCCGGCTCTAATTTAACCCTCGAAGCCACGGGGGTAGGGGGACAAGAGACGCGTCGTCGTCGGAGAGAGAAGCTATATAGCGGGGTTCGACGTGAAATTTGATTTGGACATTTTAATATCGAGCTAAAATGCAATTCCAAGGATTTCTCCATGACGAATTTGCTGTTTATTGCTCGCGGGCGCCTCGGGCAGCGAGTTACACTCGCAAACCTTCCCTACGGGTCAACGTGTATGCGTCTCGCGCCTATTACGACGACGCCTTTCTTTTCGCATCATATTCTTACTTTCAAAAGTTTCACGCCCTTGAATGGATGGGGACAAGATATTGAGAGAGAGAGAGAGAGAGAGAGAGAGAGAAAGAGAGAGAGAGAATTTTTTTATGCCCGACTGGGTTTCGATTAGCAATTTCATAGCGAGCGTTCCATACGACTATTAAACGTATCTCTCGCTCGGAGAGTAAAGGAGAGAGAGAGAGAGAGAGAGAGAGAGTCAGAGACGATGAATCATCGTGTCTTCTTCTGGCTCGCTGACTTGGCAAATTTAATCGATAAAATTTCTATGTGTTAATATTGTTCGTTAATTAATTACACCCCGTTAAATGACACGCAAGCTGGCTTAATTTTTTAATTTATAATTGCCCGCTAATCTCAATTTTTATACATACATCTACTCGAAAGCTGCGGAGTGAATAATGATTTGACGATCGCATTGTTTTCTTTATTCGAGCGTTGTCGTTTTTCTTTCTTTATTTTTCTTTTTTCTTTTCTTTTTTTTTTTGTTTCTCTTACACGAAACGTTTATAACGTTTCGATGAAAAATGAATTCGATGCTGAGAAATAGGAATACCTCGCGTCGTAACATTCGAGATTTTATTGCGCGTATCGCAACTCGTTTTTCAAAAGTCGATATGCGCGAATATAACGGGGAAAAAAAACTGCTTCGCTACCGGTGTGCGTCTCATTGTATCAAATTTCGAAATTTTATACGCTACGCATCTAGAAAATAAAAAGTTGTGATTGAAAGAGTTTATAAATTTTCCTATCGCAAGTGAACTACTTCGTGTCTTTATGTATGTATATATATTTATTTATATATTGTAAAGTTCAAGAAAACCGATAAAAACTTTGTTCGACGGATTCCGAGCGCGAACAGCAGCAGCGGCGGCAACAACATTCTCAGAAACTCTTAAATTATTAAATTTCCCAAGAAATCTACGAATACGTTACCCCTGCAAAAAAAAAAAACAGACAAGAAATAAGAAAGGAGAAAAAATATTTTCCCTTGTCGAATCAACGGGATCGTATGCAAGATCACGAAACGGGTTGCAATAAAATGAAGTCCGCGCAAATCGGTATTAAGCCTCGTAAACGAATTAAAAAGCGCGTTTCGTAAAAAGGCGAAAAAGTTCGCCGCCTCGGTACGATAAAATTTATACGCGTAAACGCAACGGGGCGCGCATTAAGGTATGTAGAATACTCGATTTCTGCGTATAATGTAACGTTAAAACCCCAAAATCCCGCAGATAAACTCGAAAGATAATTTAATGGTATCAGTCACGGTTATATCTCCATTAGATCGGGGCCATTTGTTGACTTATTATCCATACGTATTAAATGTGGCCACAACCCCATGCGGAGCTAACGCACGGCGACGCTCTTTCGTGTACATGCACTGCACGCGTCCGTGTACCGTAAGCGCGCACGGCCAGATGGCACACACGATGCAGAACACAATCGATGCGCGTCTAGCCTTGCATTATATATATATATATATATATATATATATCTGTGTGTATGTGTATGAGTGTGTGTGTGTGTCTTTTCTTTCCCCTCTCTCTCTCTCTCTCACTCTTTCTCTTCAGCGGTATACGCGCGCACGTCGCTTTGCGCAAATACACCGATTTCGGTTAAATCGTCCAGAAAAAACAAGAGACATCTTCCCTCCCTTTTAACGCACCGCAAACTTTAGACTATGGAAAAAGTGAACTGCACGCGCGTATAAACGAAAAAATTAGAAGGTGATTTGCAAGAAAAAAAAAAAGGGATACTAAGAGAATAAAAGCAAGGGGCAGAAGGAGGGAGAAAGAAGGGGCGCGATGCGAGAACGAAGAAAAAACTCGGAAAAAATATCGCTCGCCCTGCAGGCTCGTATACGCGCTCGAAAGGGGAAGCGGAGCGTCCCTCCGAAGGACCTTTGTCGCACGGACGAGCGCATTATAATCCCGGTCGGTGCTATCTCCGTCGGACGGTCGACTATCGCGCGCGCGGTAGTACCAAACGAGAGAGTGAGAGAGGGAGAGGAAGAGATAGAAACGGTAGCGATTCAAACGGCCTGCGGATATAATTTTCGCGTATTTCGCATATAATTCAGGCGATTTAACTCGTCGCGAGGCCTAATCGCGCGACGTCTGCGCCCTATTCAAAGAGGACGCGAGAGCGCGAGAGAGAAGGAGATAGAGAGAGGATGGAAGGTCGGCCGTTGAGAGGAGGGTGGCACGAAGTCACGTGAACGCCCCCGCCGTTGGCCTCTCTCTCTCTCTCTCTCTCTCTCTCTCTCTCTCTCTCTCTTTCTCTCTCTCTCGCTCTGTCTCTCTCGCATGGGACATTCCCGATTCGACGATTTCCATGACGACGGCGTGACGTAGTGCAGCAGTAGCAGCGGCGCCAACTACCGCGCCGATGCGCCGCCGGTCGATAAGTCCTGCGCGGACTCCGGTGCGCGTTAACGCGCACAACCCGTAGAGATCGAACGTCGGTGAGAGAGAAAGAAAGAGAGAGAGAGAGAGGCCAGCTTCGTCCCCCTTTTGTGGCCCACGTGCTGCTGCTACTGCTGCTGCTCGACTCCCTTTTCTCTCGTCCCTCTTTCCGTGTGTATTGTATGCGAATGTTCGTATATATATATATGTCTACGTATACGCGAGTAACAGCAGGTATATACATATACATGTACATAGTACGTGGACTAGTCCTGCGCACCTTCTCGGCGCCTTTCAATTCTGCATCCCTTTCTCAACCCCTTCTTTTCGAGAGAATTTCTTGTGGTGCTCCTTTTTCCTCTTCCATTCTTGTTGATTACGTATACGTAAATATAAACGTCCGTATGTGTGCGTGTGTTTGCCGTACCTTTGGGTCAACGCGCCCGTATGCGTACGCCAGTCTGCACATCTTACGCGAACGCACTCTCGGTTTTTTATTTTCCTCTTCTTCGCTCCCATCTCGCCCTCTTTCACTTTTCGTCGGCGCGTTCGGCCTTTTCGCCCCTCGTTTTTACAACGGCTACGCTGTGTGTATATAAGGGATGAAAACGCACGCGTGTGCGTCGCATAGTATGCGTGCCTGCGCGTGTGAATGTTATTTCGGAGGGATATGCGACTAGGCGTCATTGTCGTCGACGTCGTCGTCGTTGACAATCGGCTCTTCACCTATCACTCGCGTCTTTCTCACTCATCGCCGACAAAGATCTGACCTGCATACAGCACGTACGTGCATATATGTGTGTGTATGTATATATATGAGAATTTTCTCTCCCTCCCTCCCTCCTTCTCTCTCTCTCTCTCTTTCGCTCTCTTTTTCTTTTTTCAGGCTTTTTCTTCTTCTCCTCGTCTCTTGACGCGCTCGCGTTAAAACGAGCGAGAGAGAGAGAGAGAGAGAGAGAGAGAGAGAGAGAGGAAGATACTCGTGTAGTGCACCCTTACGCCTTCTCCATTAAAGTCTCGGCAGTTACGGCTCGAGAAGAGACACTCGAAAGATGACGCTAAATGTAAAACCGATGTCTTAGTGGCGCGCCTCTTCGGCCTCTTGACGTTTCCTCTCTATCTCCCGTGTACTCCCTCTTTCTCTCTTCCTCTCGCTTTCTCTCACGTATCAGCTCTTCATCTGTGACTCGATACTCGTGCGTGTTACTACTTAAACTTCCATGTGTAACGCCACGAGGAGACATCGACGATTAATGACGACGAGATTCTCGGACGATCGGCTCTCGTCTTTCCGTTTTCGTTTTTCTTTCGCTTTTCGAGAGGCTGTCGTCTCGCTTTCTTTGTGTCCTTGATGGAAAGACGCGCTGCTTCTTTTTCCTTTTCTTTTCTTTCTTTTCCTTTTTTTTTTTTTTTTTTTTTTTATTTGTTTTTCTTTCATTCGAAACGCTACGTGTTGAAAGATAAAAAAAAATTATTAGTTTACGTAAACCTTTATACGTTTATTAAATAATGTATTAAAAACGAAAAAAAAAAAAAAACAAACAAAATATAAATAGTAACGCGCAATAAAAATGCGATCTATTCGAATATCTTTATTATATTTTTATCAGAGTAAACATAAATTCAACCCAGTTCGTTTAATATAATATTTATTACACTTTTTCATATCAATTTTCACCGCCTTCAGGTATGTCGCGAATCGTACACCCACATATATATGTTTCATTTTCATTTTATTGTGTAATTTCTTCGCTTCATAAAATTTTTTATTTATCAATCAAATTTAATAAAAATGTTTACACGAGTTATTTCGTTAAATTAAGCCCCAAGGCTATAATTCAAAAACAAAAAAAAATACGTATAAACGTACTGCCCTTGATTTTCCTTTTCTCTCTCTCTCTCTCTCTCTCTCTCTCTCATTCTGGTTGATCTATCGTTACCGATACTGAAACGTATCGTAGGCACACAAAGTGAAGAGTCGAGAGTGACGATTAGCACATCGACGAGATTTCCGGTCGATCGGCTTTTCGTTTCTCATCTCTTTATTCCGTGCTTTAATCGAGTGTTGTATGTGTGTGTATATATATATATATATATCGTGACGACATCGACCAACGCAACGTCAAATTTAAGGAAACATTCGTGCGATATCTCACACACGGGGGATTTGACCACTACATGATAGTCACCGGATTCGAAGATTAATGCGTGGGACGGATAAGAATCGAATTATGCACTTAGCCGTCGCCGCCGCGAACACTTACGCCGATGGGAAAGCAACTTTATAGAACGAGCAGCGACAAGAACGGCTTTGTTTTAAGGCTTTTTTGCTCGAGCGATTCCTTCGGCGTTGCCGACATTGTTTTTACTTTCTACCGCGACAAATTAATAATTACGATGAAATTTATAGGTGTGTGTGTATATATATACACACGTACATTATTCGAGGATAGAGAAAATATATATCGGGGCAAAAAAAGGCGTATGATCTCTCTCCCTCTGTTTCTCTTTGTCTCGTTTAGAATTTAATGGGGCTTTTAAATTTTTCATTATCGCGACCCGCGTTATCCGACTGCTACTACTGAATTATCCTTTTAATTCTTTAAGCGCTTACGAGCGGTTTTGCTTATAACACCGTGATGGTTCGTTGTTTTTTCTTCCTCCGAGGGTTTGATATAGCTGGCCTGACTACGCATTCATGCGGTATTTTTATTAATGATCTTTGCAATGTCGCAACTTGGATATATAACAGACTTATAGGATGAGATGTGGCGTTTATCTTTATAGTTAAGAGACGGCGAATATCAATTTCCAAATTGAAATGGCATATTGATTTATTTATTTGTTTATTTCTTTTTTTTTTTTTCACTTTCGAGCAAATTTTTATGACCGAATATGCAATCATTGAATACGTTTAAAACTCTTTAACATTTTATTTTTATAACATTTTCATAATACTATGAATTTTCGTATAAATGAAATAACCACTTTAGCATAAATCTCTAAATGATGTATCTCTATAATATATTATATATATTTTTAAATATTGGCTTCTAGTAGTATTGACGCTCACGTGTTTGTATTATGATATTTTATTTTTTTCTATGTAACTCAAACGAATTAAAAAGAACAATATATTCGAACTCTCTTAAAAAATATTAAAAAATATAAATCAATTTTTTTTTCTCTTTTTATAGAACCTCAAAGTAAAATTTTGTTACTTCATATATATTTATGTTATTCTATGCAACTCATAAACTTGATGATGTTTTTCTATTTCGTGAAAAAAAAAAAAAAAAAAAAAAAAAAAAATTACAAATCATAAAAGGATATATTTGCGAGCGGTAAAATCACATTTTCCCGAAGCAATCGTCCGAAAAAAATCATTGTTTTACGAATACATTCAACGGCCGGTAATTCAATATTTATTTATGAGATCAATCAACTCGCATAATGAATACTCCGGGCACATTCTCAATCGGGTCGAGTTACCGTATCCAATAACAAAAAAAAAAAAAAAAAAAAAAAAAAAAAAAAAAAAAAAAAAAAAAAAAAAAAAAAAAAAAAAAAAAAAAAAAAAAAAATGTAAAATAACAACTCGGTAATGTTTCAGAATTTTTTAAAATGAATAAATCAGCGAGCGCGATCGGACAGAAGTTTGCAATAAATAAATTCAGAGTGCCTCAAGATGGAAATAGAAAAAGACATAGGTATATGTATATAAAAATATATTCGCTTATACATACATGAAAGAGAAGTTTCTCGAGCAGCAGCTTCAGTAGCCTCGTCTCGGGCAACCTCCTCGACGCTCTGTAATTTCCCGGCGGACGGTCTTTCTCGCTTTCCCTTTCCCCCTGCCCCCTCTCTCTCTCTCTCTCTCTCTCTCACACACACACACGCGAGCTTTCTCGTCCCGTATAAATTTATCGTCTATTTGTCTTATCAGAAGTCACTTCGACAGCTGTCATCTCAATTTTGTAAAGTGTCGGGCACTCGTTTCGTCCACGGCGACCGTGCGCGCGCGGCTTATTTCACGCACACACGTGAATGCACTCGTTCACGTGTATGTGAAGATGTATGTATACATGTGTACACCCTACTAACCACCCACCCACCGCGAAGAATATTTTCAACAGCGGCTGATTCTCGCTTTTGCTTCTCTTTTCTTCGTGCGATCCCCCCCCCCCCCCTTGTAGTACGTTTTATACGTAATACTTACAACGAATGTACATGAATACATACAAATATATATATATATATATATATATATATATATATATATATATATATATATAGATACACACACGCATAGATGTTCATGTACGTATGTACGCACGTTTGAGGGCGCATTTCGCGCGGTAAGCCCACGTACCGCCGAAACTCTAAACAGACTCGACATATGTTCATTACTTACACGCACCGACACACGGGCACGTGCGTGCGTATATTGGTACAGAAAGAGAGAGAGAGAGAGAGAGAGAGAGAGAGAAATGTATATAATACAGAACGCGCGAATGCGTGCTTCCCGCTACATATGCTCAATATCGGTCCTCGTACGCTGTAAACTAAATACGTATTCTCTCTTTTTCCCTTTCATCCCTCTGTACATTTCTCTCGCTCTCTACGTGCGGTTCGTTCTTTTTCTCGCTCGCTCTTGCGCGCGCTTTTATTCGATTTCTCCGTCTCTTTATTTCACTTCTTTGTATATAACCCAACTCTCACTCTCTCGTTCTACTCCGTTTGGCAGTGTCCACTCCTCTCTCTCTCTCTCTCTCTCACCTTTTTTTATATTCTCTTCTTCTCCCACTTTCGGTTTCCACGCCATTTTTTTCTCTTTTCATTTCGCGTATTCCACTCTCTTTCTTTCTCTCTTTTGCTTGCTCGCGTTTTCTATTTACACGGGGCTCGTTCGCTCGCTTTGTCTCTTCTTTTCTCCGGGCGCTCTGTCTGTCCTTCTTTGTCTGGACTCTCGGCGTCTCTCTCGTCCGATTCTTCTCTCGTCCCTCCGCGGTGGCAGTGGCAGCGCCCAGCCTCAAGTTCCTTTCCTCATCCTATCTCTCTCTATCCCTCTCTCTCTCTCTCTCTCTCTCTCTTTCTCTCTCTTTCCCTCTCTTTCCCTCTCTTATCCCTCACCGTTCCATTCTCTCACTTATACGTCACTTTCGATAGAAATCTCGCGTGCACTCATACGTGCACTCAACTTCACGCATGCTCGTGTCATATCGTCTCGGCGATTCTACTCGTCGATCTCGAATGGACCAGAGACACGACACCCAATGTATACGTATACATATATATGCGTCCGCGCATTTTTTCCGCTCTAGCTACCTTTCACCCGCCTTCCCCGCATCTCTCCCCCTTTCTACCTCTTTTCGCTTTTTTCTTTCTTTGCGTTTTTCCTCGCTCGCTTTCTCCTTTTCTTTCTTTCTCTCTCTCTCTCTCTCTCTCTTTCTCTCTTCCGCGCGCTCTTTTTTATTCCCCATACGCGAGAGTGCCGGGTACCGAAAGAGCGACGAGAGAGCCAGACTATATACGAGGCGAGGAGCATAAAATAAAAAAAAAAAAAAAAAAAGAAGAAAAAAAAATTAGCGCTGACGACGCCGTACAAAATGTTACATTATAATGGACGCCGGCCATGTTGGACAAAAGGGGATGCGAGGTCCTTTTTACGTTATATTTTGGAGCGTGAAATGGCTATTTCTTTCTCTTTTTCACTTGCGCGCGTACACACACACACACACACACACACACACACCAGCATACACAAACGAACGAACGCGTACAACTTGTTTTCAGAACAACGCGAGCGTCGGGCGTCATACACGTTTTTCCTTTATCTTTGGGAACATGTCGAAGCTTAATTAAAAATGGCGTTTTTAAGAATTTATAAGGGCCGAGTAACGGGGGGGAGGGGGGTAGAAGTAGGGGAAAGGTGGTATTCTTTAATGGAAGTTGAAAGCCGTTATAGCCGACACATGGATATTGAAAATGTTCTTACAGAAAAATTTGTCGGTCTTAAAGTCGCTTTTGTACACTTAATTCCTTTACGCAAAAGTTTCAAAGTGAAGATGTTGCCGCGTTTTGAGCGCCGTATCTTTGAACTTTGTTAATTAACTTTCGGGCGTGCCGTAAGTCAATTGTGTTTTATTAAACAAAACAAATTTGCTCGGACTTAATTTTGAAATTGTACAACGTATAAATATAAAACGACCGCGTATTAAAACCTTTAAACGGTAAAACGTGATCGAATATAATGTGAATCGCTTAAAATTTAATGCGAAAACTCCGCGCAACAAAACAATTAAGCGCACATTTAAATTGCTATTTTTCAATTTTCAAACGCCCGCCCGCCACTTCTGTTCTGAAATACGCTTACGTAATATTTCGCTTTCTTTCTTCTCTTCGCGAGCACATAAGTGCACCGTCGTGGAAAAGGTAATGAAAATATTCCATAAAAAGCTGCAACGTATTTATTTCTCTCTCTCTCTCTCTCTCTTTCTTTCTTTCTCTCTTTTCAACTGATATTATAATTTTAAATTTTATTGTTATGCGTTTTAAACGAATAACAACAGATGTAAATATACGCATCGCAAATTAACGATTAATTTCATAATTATTTTTATCGGTCATCTTCAATGTGTACGCCCGTGAATATCCCGGATAAAAAGAAAATAAAAAAAGAAGAGGAAAAAAATAACTTTAACCACTCGTTGGTGAGGAAAAGGAATAAAAAAGGAGGCCTCGATGAAAGATTTATAGAATAGTCCAGAAATGCCACTGACCATGTAGCGGAAAAATATTTCCCAGGCATTTTTAATAACTTGTATATTCTTGCTTGGCCGATTTACCGGAATATATGCAAAGCGGAATTAAACGCGCACACGCATACGGGACAAGCCACACACATGTATATATATATATATATATAAGGGCGGGTTAAAAAGTCGCGAAAAATCTCGGTGCCTCGAGAGCACTTGCGCGCGTACCTAAACGACAGTTGTGGCTGCGTATAGATATATGTTACATATGTACATATATACGTACGAGCGTGGGTTAGTACGTCACAGTTTTACTCCCTATTCCGTATGACTTTCCGAATTAAAATGCCGCTCGTCCCGGCGATTTATAAGCGCGACAAAAGTGTCGAGCAAATGAAATTGACTGTACGCAACGCGCGGCTCAAATGACGCGGCTAGCGTTGAATGCGCGAGGGTGGAGGTGATAAAGGGCGCCGAGATCCTATTTACCTTTATCCCTTATTTAATTCCGAAACGAAATAAAATGAGGGGAAGGGAGGAAGGAGGACGGTTAGTTTTATGGCGGCAAGAGTAAACGGAGCAAGGATAAGACGACGACGAGGCGAGTCTCGCGAGAAGAAAACTACGAATGCGCCGGGTAAAGATCAGAGGGGAGAGAGAGAGAGAGAGAGAGAAAGGGAGAATAAGCGGTTGAAAGTATCAATGGAAAGTGCTCTTATCGCTCTTTTATCGCGACAATAAAATAACCAAAAGTATAAGACCGAGTATGGCTATGACGGAAAATTGGAAAGAATACTACACTCGCGTCGTGCTCTGCATGAAGCTATATACAGGTATAACGCGGCGCGAAATTTTACAAATAGCACGCGCGACAGTTTCTTTATCGCTCGACGATTTTCGAGCCCGTTATACAAACTCCGGGACTACTTTCGTGTGCGTTAGTTGTTGGGACGCATCGAAGATGTTTTTTTCAGTATACGAGTAGGCGTAGCAGTTTAAAACGATGGGGTGAAAAAATTCGGTGTTGTTTGCTTGTATTAAAATTGAAAATAAAAGTCTATTTCCTTTCTCTCTTTCTCTTTTTTTTTCTCTCTCTCTCTCTCTCTCTCTCTCTTTTCGTCTTTTATTTAATTGAATTAAAATAAAACAAATAAATAAATAAATAAATGAAATAAATTTTATCGTTGTTGTAATGAAATATGAAATAAAAAAAAAGATCAATTAAAACAGCTCGAAACATCGTTTTAATAATTGATTCTATTTTTTGTCGAAATTTATTTGAAAATTCAATGAACCATTCAATATTTCCCGCTGATAAGAACAAGCGATGGTATTATTTAATCATCCGTTACTATTGATTTATTTTTATAAATGTTATTTCACAAATTTCAACTCTACATTTCGTACGTACTGTTTTATTTTTTATTTTTCAATTTTTTTTTTTTTTTTTTTTTTACAATGCTCAGGCTGGTAAAGATGTTTGTTTCTCTAGTATGCAGAAATTGACCCAATTTATGAAGTGTCCTTTAATGCGTTAATCCTTTAACTTTTTATTCAAAAACCAATAACTTGGTATAGACAATTTGCACTGGATATTACATTAGCTTTTTTTCCATCCATCTGTTTATGTATGTTTCTTCTGTTTTTTTTTTTTTTTTTTTTTTCTTTTCATGAAAATCATGAATTTGAATAAATTCAAAACAGACCAATCGATATTGTGTACCCAATTTTGTTGAAAACGAACGCTTGCATAATTCTAATTTTTTCGTCCACAATTTCGATGGACTTGTATTTCATAAAAAATTCATAAAAACGAAAATGTTCTTTTAACTTTAATCTCTCAAGTATATTTATTCAACACTTATTTTCCGATCGTAGGAATAAGGCACATTTTCCAAACCTTTGCTTACAATCGATCATAACACACAATGTCGATAGCTTTCAACGACCATAGGCATTTTCAGCTTAGAGATTCTTTATTTCTTTCTCCTTTTCTTTTTCTCGTTCTCTCGACAAAAGAGAAGAAACGCTCGGAAAAGCTCTTGCACGTATTTGCCTGGTAGTCATTGTTATACGTAAAAGGGAAGAGGAGCTTAATAAACGACCTTTAAGAAGGGAATAGCTATGAAAACCGACGAGAGACGTTCCTCCGTTATACACGAGCTACCGGCAGGGTCGCGACTCGACGCGGATGGCTCGCTCGCTTGCGCGTGTACGAGTTTTCTCGGGGAGAACGTGTGCTCGCATTTATCTCGTGGAATATGACGTGACCTGAATTCACGATCTTGATGTATACACGTGTATAAAGTCGTGTATGTTTATACGTATATGTATACGCGGTAGCATAAGCTACGAGCGAGAGACATAGATGAACGAAGGCTATTATCTTAATTATTCTCCGCCTCATCTGTCGATTAAACGTCAGATATATGGTGAATTCAACGCGTCAAACGCATTTCACTCTTTATAATTGAGCCCGAGGGAGGTTGGGGGAGACAAACAACGCGCGAGTTGTCGCGCGACGACTTTCAATTTCACGCGTCTGATTTTATGCGCAAACGATTTTTACTATCCTGGAAAACATTCCTTTTTTTTTTCTCTATCTCTACGTCAAGCATCGTAATTAGAAAATAAACCTCTCGCTGACTGCCGCTTGTTTCTTTTAATTTTTTACTTTGGATTGAGTGCGCGCCGTTATAATATGATATTAATTTAAATCATTTTTTTTTTTTTTAAATGCAACATCTAATTTATGCAAGAAACATAAAGATTATTATTTAAATTTTCATATAGAAAAAAAAAAAAAAAAAAATAGAGACAAAGATTGCATAATACAAAAATTGTACATTGTGAATAAACGGTTTAACGTTGTTTTATATTTAGCAATAATTACTATCGTTAAGCTCTGTGTTCATCGTGAATATAATTTAGTACATCCTTGAACGATATTTGCATAAAAGCGATGTTTTTGTGTAATTTTTAAGTATCATTAAATTTAAAAAAAAAACATTTGAAACAATGTTTTATTTGAAAAATTAACATTAATTTAATTAATTTAATTAATTTCATTTAATTTAATTAATTAAATTAAAATAATGATAATAATATACTTTTTTAAAAACATATTTTTAAACGTTAGCTTACCAAAGCTCGACTATCGTTACGAAAGAGATAAATTTTGATCATCATTTTGACTCTCATTTTGCATTAGGAAATTCTGTATAATAATAAATTGATATTAAAACAAAATAAATAAAACATAGAAGCAGAAGTGGTTTCGAGAAAAATTGAACTTAGCGCTTTGGAAATGAACTCGGGTGCGAAAATTCTTGCATTTTTTTTTTATCCTTCCGCTTGAAAAAAAAAAAAAAAAAAAAAATAAGATGTCAATGCGAGGCACCGCAAACTTTGTGTTTTCTTGCGCGAAAATTTCGCCCGCAAAGGAAGCCCGGAAAATCATATCGAGGGTGATAAAACGAGGGGCCGTGGGGGGCGGGGGAGTGGGGGGAGGGTAGCCGAGAGTTTATAATTTATCGATCGCAAGTTATTTCGGGCCGGAGTAAAACTATTACAAAATATAAAAGATTCCCCGTGATATCCAAGCGGCGAACGAACACGCGCGAGCAAGCGAGACCGTTCTACGCTTAAACCTATTATCCTAAAATTGTTATCTTAATCGCATTAAGTATGGAAATATCTTTAATCGCTTTTGCCCAGACAATCCTATATTTTATACTAATCTATTAGGTTATAAAGGAATTTCGCGCGTCTTTGTTTTGCTATCACCAGTCTGGGCTATTTAATTGACTTCTTATTGAACTTGCGCTAAATAAACGAAATAAATAATTCTTTCGCGATTATAATTATATCTTCTATGCCAAAAGAGTGCATTCGTTTAATTTTCTAGTTATCGATTAATTTTAAATGAGCTATAAAAATATCCGAGAGCTATTAATTTAAATTTAGTTTATTTGGGATTAAAAAAAAAAAAAAAAAAAGAAAAGGGAAAAAAAGAAATAGCGCATAAAAAATATGCAATCGAAACGAATACAAAAACGATAGGAGGGTTTGCGCGCGCGCGCGCGCGCGTGTCGACCGCCACTCTTAACGTTAACGAGTAGAAAATAAAAGAAAAAAAGAAAGACATTTCTAACTCTTTTATGACTCCTCGTTTGTACCACGCGTTCATGGACCTCTATTACGTAAACCAAACGGAGTCGAAATCACGCCATATGTGCGCGCGGCGTCGTTCGCGTGTTTTCCCAGTAACGTTCATATTCTCTCTCCCTCTTTCGCTCTCCCTCGCGCCTTTCGCTCTCTATAAACTATTGTCACACAAGAGTCATGAAAAGAGTAAGGGAGGGAGAGGAGAACGAACCGAAAGAAAAGAAAAAGCTCGCGGCGCCGTACGAAATCAAAAAGTCGAACGGCAAAACCGGCGCACGTGCGGACGCACGCTCGCGATACTCCAAAGCGAAACGTTTTCTCACAACTTTGCGCGTTTTCGCGTGTGTATATATATATATATATATATATATATATATATATATACATACATACATGTGGGTGTGCATAAAAGATGCACAAAAATCATTTGATTGTATCGCAAATTAATTTTAAAAAATAAAAAACGAAGCGTATATACGGTTAAAAATAATATCAGGGCGATAATTTATATAAATAATATGAAAGAATATGAAATGGCAGTTTTAATTTTTAAGAATATAATATGAAAAATGTAGCAAAATAGCTTCGGCATGTTTAAATTTGCACGTTCAATTTTTAGATTTTAGATTAGATTACATTGTAGATTTCATAAACTATTTAAAAACATCTAAAATTAGTATTTGGGTTATTTTGATAAATCGACGTATCTGGAATATTAATAAAAAAAAAAAAAGTGAAAAAAAAAAAAAAGTGAAAAATCTTGAAACAAAATTAAAACAGTCGATAAGTCAATTTAATCTCTCTCTTGCGGACATCATAAAATAAACATCAGAAATCGCGCACACCATCTGGCATCACACATTTTTAACAACTTACATAAAAATTGCAACGTTATTAAAATTCAGATCGTTCGCGGTACATTATAAAGGACGCGAGGGATTTGAAATATTCATAAAAATCACTCGACATATATATATAGATACCAGATCTACATTTTTTCTTTTTAAAAGCTGTCCATTTTGGTGCGCGTGACGGTGTATATACATATAGGGGCGTCGAGTACAGAAAATAGAATTTAGTGTGCAGGGAGGGGTTGGAAAAAAGACGAGCAACCTGTTTTTCCGAATAAGACACTCACTGCAATATATATTGGACCCTAACAGCTTTTGATTCTCCTTTCTCCTTCTCTCTCTCTCTCTCTCTCTCTCTCTTTTACTCTAACGCTTTCCCCTCGATAAATTTTTGCAATATCCACACACAAACACATAGTTGTCTATATATATATATATATATATATATAATATTGATCAGCGTGACATGAACTTTCTGTTGTCGTGTGGGCGTCTAGGGTGCGGATTGCAGCAAGAGCGTCTGCCCGGTGCTGTGTTCGAGCCACGGACAATACGGCGGCGGTATGTGCCACTGCGAGGACGGCTGGAAGGGCGCGGAGTGCGACATTCCGCTCGGCGACTGCCAAGTCCCCGACTGCAATAAGCACGGACAATGCGTAAGAGGTTCCTGCGTCTGCAAGCCCGGCTGGAAGGGCGAATTCTGCTCCGAGCGTAAGTATCATCTTCTTTTTTTCTCTCTCTCTCTCTATCTCTCTATCTCTCTATCTCTCTATCTCTTTCTCGATTATAATTTATCCGCGCGAGAATCTCTTTCCAACGACAGGGAAGAACGAGAGGATGGGTGATTTGGAACGGCGACAGAGCTTTTCTTTCCCCCTATTTTATACCGAACGCGTGGTGAGGAAAAGGAGCGTATAATGGGGAAAAGGCCTTTTTCCGAGGCGCATGCATAAATTGGGACACGCCGGCCGAAGCGCACGCCCTCTCCAATGCATACTAATTCGCCGATTATTAATGCGGCTAAGAGTTGCACGAGCGCACGTCGTCACGAGGGCGACACACACACACACACACACACATGCGCGCGCGCGCGTATAGACACTGTTTGTGCGCGCGGGAACGCTTTGTCGGTCGCCTCCTGATTTGCACACGTGTGCGAGCGCCCGAGAGAGAAAAATTTGTTCTCCGTACGAGGGTCTATCATACGCGTGTTCGCGATATCGAACGCTTGAACTCTTGAACGACGTCGAGTACGAAATAAAATTCTCTAGCGATTTTATCGAGTTTCGTTAACCATTTGATGTCTTCATTACGTTGTCGGTGTTTATAAAACTTTATATCGTGTAATGCAGGAAAAGCTAAATGTTTGATGAAAATTTAAAATGTAAAAATAATAAAAACCGATCGATCGTATCAACTGTACAAAGTAAATAATTCGTAAGCGCGTATATAAAGTATTAATTTGTAAATTTTACGTAACACGTTGTTCAATACACATTTTTTTGTTAATTATTATGGAAATAATGAAGGGGACGCGCGCGCATGCGAGAGGGAGAAAGATGCGTCAAATGTAAAATTTCTGCACTTTCTGCACGCAAATGGCCAATTTTAAAGAAAAACGATCGCTACTTGAAAAATATGAAATTGCCGACTGTTA
Organism: Chalcis sispes; assembly: GCA_949987625.1. Lineage (NCBI taxonomy): Eukaryota > Metazoa > Arthropoda > Insecta > Hymenoptera > Chalcididae > Chalcis > Chalcis sispes. The sequence goes on from OX465094.1 coordinate 76,100,280, forward strand.
TCGTATGTTGTTCTTTCGTTAAATAGAAGTCTGCGATGGTCGGGGTTATTTTTGCATTCGTCGATGAGATGTGTATATATATATATGCGTTCTGCGATTGTTTTCGTTTAATTCACGAGATCGACCGGAAAATAACATAACGACCATGTAAACGTCATATCGGACTAGAATTTTATAGAAAATACGTCAAAAGAGTAATTAAAATTTTGCATTAACGATAGAGGATATATATATATACGCCGCGCGATGTGAAAACAAATGAATAAAATCAAGATTGGTTTTCCCCATTGGCGAGAGTTTGATTTTAAACTCTCTTCTCTTCCTCTCGTTCGCAAGCTATTTTTGTATAAGAAATTTTTAACGTTCGTGAACTAATTATTCGTCTCGTGATGAGTTTGCTGATTAAAAAAAAAGGCTAAATTTATAAAGTATACAGAAATAAGTTGATTTTTTATAATTCTGCGAGTGTGTATCAGCGAATGTCGATATATGAAATGCCAGTTTATTGAAATAAAGTTATTTTAAACTATGCAAACGCAAGTTGGTTATTTTCTCGATAATAATTAATAAAATTAAAGTAATATGGTTTGAGTAAAATAATTTTAAAAAATTAAATTAAATTTATCATTAGATATAAAAAATAAAATTCCACTCAAATAACATAAATCTCACTATAAATAAACAGCGGACTGTCCGGATCCCAACTGCGGTGGTCACGGTGCCTGCGTCGCCGGCAAGTGTTACTGCAAAGCCGGCTGGCAAGGCGAGCGCTGCGATCAGGTAGACCAGCAGGTATACCAGTGTCTGCCGGGTTGCTCCGATCACGGGACCTACGACCTCGAGACGGCCGCCTGCGTTTGCGAGGAACATTGGACCGGAGTCGACTGCTCGCAGCCGAGCTGCGGACTCGATTGTGGACCGCACGGCATTTGCGAGGAAGGACGCTGCAAGTGAGTCCTCTCTCTATTTTCCTATATTTTCTTTTCCTTTCCTTTTTTTTTTTTTTTTCGCTCTTAATGCTTATATATATATATATATATATATCTATTATTGAGACTGAATTTCATAAATATTATTTGGTGTTGTAAATTGGAAGAAATTTTATTATATAGAGCGATAAAAGTCACTGAATTTAATCGAGATAGTAATTTGACCTACTTCTTTTAACCTTTGTTTTATGTAAAAAAAAAAAAAAAAAAAAAAAAAAAAATCAATGATAACGTACATAATGGACGATAAGTTAATTAAAATGATCTATTTTATAATTAGAATTTTTTCTGCAACTAAATTTCTTCGACGAATAAATTTTCATATGTAATTTTACATTTTCTGAACGAAAATTATCCGAAAATATTAATTTTAAAAATTGAAAATATACATATTTTTTTTCTTTTTATTTTTATTTCAAAGCTTTTTTTAATAATGTGTAACGTTAATAAAAGCGCAGTGGAGAAAGCAACAAGATCTTTTTAATCAAATAAATTAAATTTAAATTTATTGGCCCGAATCTCTTTCAAACTACGGTGATTACACAGTGGTTTGCGTAAATTTTTTAAATTAGAGACAGTTTTTGGCCCAGTTAAATTTTTATGGAACTGTCTGCGCCAAATTAATTGAATCGACAAATTTATTCGAGTAATCTGTGCTTTTACATTTACGAGGTGCTTAAAAAAAAAAATTTTTTTCTCTTTATCTATTTTTTTTTACTTTTGTTTCTTTTTTTTTTTTTTTTTTTTTTTTATTTTTTTTTTTTTTTGTCAACGCTAATTGAAATTTAATTAAATCAACAGAGTTTTAAAACGATAATTACAAAGTTTCCCTTGTCGGTGAATGATGATAAAAAAATGAAAGAAAAAAAAAAAAAAAAAAGCTAAAATTAATTTACAGATGCCACGATAACTGGACAGGAACGAAATGCGATCAGAAGCCATGCGATCCTCGTTGCGCGGAACACGGACAATGCCGAAACGGGACTTGCGTTTGCAGTCAAGGCTGGAACGGCAAGCACTGTACTTTACGTAAGTTTTATTGCGTTCCGTAAACTATTCCCAAAGACGTTCGTAATAACACAAGTTTTAATTAATAATTTTTATACTTAAAAATAATAATAATAATAATAATAATAATAATAAAAACAAAAACAAAAAATAAAGAATACACGAGCTCAGTTTGATTTTTATTTCGTCGTTCATAAATTTTGTTAGCCATTTGTGAAAATAAAAGATCGCATCTGGTTATGACCGACTTCATAAAATTCAAATTCATAGTACTGTAAATAAACGAAAAAATATATATCAAAGGATTAAAATTGAAATTTAGTTTTACTCTATATACGCGCTGAAATTGTTTGGCAGCTGTCCTGTAAATTTTCTAGATGCAAAGAAAAGAAAAAAAGAGAAATAAAAAATTACATTTTCATCAAAAGCTGGCCCATAAAGAGAATTTCAAAGGAAAACGTCTTCATCGAGACGAAAGATTTTTAGTAAATTTGAAAAAATCGTAATTTATTATATCGTATGAAAAAAATGATATGTACATGTAAGAATTTGTAATATTGTAAAAAAAAATTTAACAATTTTCGAATCATACACTACTAACATATACATTGCTCGATGTTAAAGAAAAAAAGTTTAAATTCTCAAAAGTATAAATTTGAAAAAGTGTTCAGGCTACAAGATCGTGTAAAAAAATTTTTTATTTAAAGAAAAATATCGCACAACAACGTTGTTTAACACATTTTTCCAACAAGAAAATCCTTTCAAAAACTAATATCTCGCTCGTTCGAAAAGAAATTTTCCATCGCGGCTATTCGGAAAACTCTCGTAAGATTTATCTGGACAAGCAAAGAGCATTTTTCAATGGTACTCGGACGCTTTTCCGGACGTATGTGTAGTGCTCTCGAGTCTTGTCCCATCCCGCGTCAAACGAGAAGTTGCGATCCTCTTTGTAAAAAGAATGATGAGAGATCGATAGAAAGAGAAAAAGAGAGAGGGAGAGAGAGAGGGGGGAGGGAGAAAAAAAAAACAAAACAAAACGCATCTTCGCAAAAACGGTGCACTTTGCAAAGTGAAACAATTACGGTAACGGTATAGAGATGCATGAGGAGGGGAGAGGGGACATACAGCTTGAAAAAGGGGTAGAAAACGAGAGAGAGAGAGAGAGAGAGAGAGAGAGAGAGGAAGAGACGTGCAAGTGTGAAACACCGCGTGTAAATTTTCCTTTCAGCGGGCTGCGAGAATAAATGCAGCGGACACGGCTCGTGCACGCTCGTCGGAGGCGAGTCCAGCTGCGAGTGTCTGCCCGGCTGGGCTGGAAGGGACTGCAGCATTCCTCTCGAAACTGTGTGCGACGACGACTATGACAACGACGGCGGTGAGATAATAAAATAAATTGCACTTCAATAACGTTTTTCGGCAATGACGCCGCGCTCGCTCGTGACGAAAAATATTGCCCGTCTTTGCGAGCGCGTTTGCGTGCGTTTTTTTTATTTATGTGTATATACATGTATGTATGCCTGAAGTACGAATGGTCGAGCTAAAGCTGAACGGAAAAAAATATATACATATATATATATTTAATTCCTTTTCTCTTCGTTTTTTTTTTTGTGTTATTATATTTACTATATTCGCCGATATTTTTGCGGCGAAATTTCAAATTTGTCGATTGGTTCTGGTGACTTCTCGATATTTATAATTTTGCCAAACGAATAATTTCCTATAGCCGCACACTTTCTTTTTCAACTCTGCGAATTTCAATTTCGTAACACGGAAAATGAATACGGCTTTTTTTTTATTTTTTTTATTTTTTTGTTCTTTTTTAATAAAGAAAAATGCGTTTTCAAATCGAAACCACGAACACGTTCAATTAGTTTGTTTAATGAATTTAAAATTCTTTTAGGTTCCAAATTTTTTTTTTTTTTTTTTTTTTTTCTTTATTTATTAACGACGTATTCGCTATTAATTTATATAGTTCGCAATAAATGTTCAAACATTAAAGATGATCGTTAAACTTTAAATTAACAATATTTGCTCTAGAATAAGCATTCAAGTTTTCAATAATAATTTTAGAGAAATATTAATTTAATACAGTATTATTAACTTTTAATTTATTTTACATTTATAACAATTACAAATTCAATCAATGAATGCATTTTAAATGTGCGGAAAATATTTTAAAAGCACATTTTCTAATTCTAAACATTCACATTCGAAATTAGCTAAAAGGTTAATAGATTGAAATATTAAAATGTCGAAATTTCAAAATACAAAATCAATTGAATCAAATATTTGTCTTGGTTGGAATATGAAATAATCAAATTTTTTGCACAAATTCGAATTTCTCCAAAAGGTTCATTTTTATCCGCATGACTGAGTCGTTTTCGATTTACAAAACTGAGAAAACTATTTATACGTAACTTGGGGATACTTTTACATTCGTTAAATACTATCGAATAGCCTTTATTTATCGGATTGGCAATAAAATAATCAACGCTCGATTAGAACGTGTATAATTTTCTAAACGGGAAATTGCGTATTATCGTTGAATATATGCTACTTTAGTGCATTGGAGTTATTTGCGCGCAGTATGGGACCAAAAATTAAAGTCTGTTAAAGTCGCGATTGAGAATGCTTTGTCTGTAAGATGTTAAATTGCTCCGACGATTTGAATAACGCAATTACATACCTTTATAATGGCATAATGCTATATTGTGCCGCGATGTTTGTTAAATTGTTTAAATTGTTAAATTGTCTTGGTGTGTGCCAACCCTTAAATTTGTCGATTTGTAAAATATTGAAACGATGATTGAAAAATAGAAATAAAATATATATATATATATATATATATATATATGCACGTACGTATAAAACTTCAATTTAATCGAATTAAAAAGAACGCGTTTATTTCTTTGTTGTTTTTTTATCATAAAATTTAACAAATAGGATGCCGTTTAAATTAACGTTGAATATCTGGTTAAAATTTCCTGAAACGTAAGAAAGCTCTTGATTCAAAGCGAACATTTTTACTGCACATTTTAACCGTCTAATGAAGCGCAAAAAAAAGAAGAGCGAATGCTAGCGAGAAGAGAGTGAAATAGAGAGAGAGAGAGAGAAATGGGGAGATGGTGAGCAAAGAGTAAAAGTACGCTTCTTGTATACTGTAACGCAGACGGGACGAAGGATTGCTCGGACAGCGAGTGCTGCTCGCAGCCGGTGTGCTCGGAGCACTTGATGTGCATCGCGAGCAAGGACCCGGTCGACGTACTCCTGAGGAAACAGCCGCCGAGCGTCACAGCGACGTTTCATCAGCGAGTTAAGTTCCTCATTGAGGAGAACAGCGTGCAGAGCTATGCCCGCATGGACGAGTACAGTGAAAGGTAAGGAGACGCCAATTCACTCGTAATTTAAGTCGAGCGCAATTCGTATACCGTCAACCGGCGGGGGCTTCCTCCTCCCGCCGCTTGTGCGAGCGCGCGCCCCCTTTGTGCATTTATTAAATTAATCCGAACTATGCGGGTTTATTCGCAAACAGAACGCAAGCGCACCCGCCCGCCCGCCCCGGCAAAAAGAAAAGAAAAGAGAAATTTTAATCAAAGTCTAGAGTTTCACTTGGAAAGTAAAATTAAAAAAAGAAAAAAATTAAAAAAAAAGAAAAGATAAAAAACGAATAAAGAAAAGAAAAGAAAAGAAAAAATAATATATATGAGATAAGTGGAGGAGAAAGAGAGAGAGAGAGAGAGAGAGAGAGAGAGAGAGAGAGAGAGAGAGAGAGAGAGAGAGAGTGAGAGAGATAATGAGAGAGTAAACGAGAAAGTAAAAGAGAAAGGGTGCAAGTAAGAGAGCGAGAGATAAATATACGTACCGAAGAAAGAACGGAAAAGGTCGAAGAATAAGGAAACAGGCCCCGCGCGTATATAAATACAAATTTCCTTTTTTTCTTCGGCTACTGCGTAAAGATATACTTAGTTTAAGATATTCACGATATTGCATGCTTATATTCGTATTTGTTTTTCTAGAAACGCTGGCCGATATCTTTTGTTACTCGAAATGGAAAATATATAAAATATTTAACCTTTTTGACGTTGATACACTTCTTTATTTAATCTCATAAATTTTTATTATTTTAGTTATTTTCATTTCAGCAAATAATAATATTTATGGCGTTAAACAATTTTGAATGAATTACTTTTGCAAAATCAAATTTCATTTAAATATTAGAATTCCAGAAATAATTTCCATTTAAGAACGTATACACTTTTAAAGAAATAAAAATATTGTGACTTGTTTATATATGAAAAAAAAAACAAAAAAAAAAAAAATGAGTCAAATTTAAAAAATTTAAGCTTCAAGGAGAATAATTCTTGTCAGGAAATTTTCTTTTCACGCAAAACTTTCCATGAAGAAGAGAGATCGGCCATCGTTGAAACGTGAATGATAAGAAAAGCAGTCTTTCAACGTAGAGACAGACTGTGCGGCAAAAAGTATGAATGATAGAGAATGAGAGAGCGTGGGAGAGTGTGTGAAAGAGAAAGAGAAAAAAAGAAAAATAAAATAAAGTCCCTCCCCAATCTGTTTCATTAAATGCAAAGTGGAGATTTAGCATACAAAAAAAGTATGAAATAGCAAAAAGGAAAAAAAAAGATTAAGAAAAAGAAAAAAAATAAAGATAAAAACAGAAAAGAGAAAGAAAGAATATGAAAAGGAGAGCAAAGTGGGGGAAATCTTTATCGACCCCACCGAAAAAAAAGAGAGAGAAAGAAACAAAAAAAAAAAAAAAGAAAGAAAAAAGAAAAACGAAATACCCTCTTTGAGCCTTCCTCAGCTCCTTGTGTATCACCTCTCCCCCTTCTTACCCTCCCACGAATGCCAGAAGCACTGAAATCACCTCGGAAGCACGCCGATCAAAGGACCGCTACTCGCGCGCTATTTGCTCTTCCGTTTCCCTCCCGAGGCGAGGGATGTCCGTGCGACGTGGCGCGCTCACACATAACGCACATTCATACACATACACACATACGCGCGGGCGCGTACTTACCGTTAAAAACGGCAGCTTTCCTCGGCAGCTCCCTCGCGACTCGAAAATTCATGGGAAATTCGCCGCGGTGAAATTAACCCGCTTTGGACTTTTAACTTTTCGACTGCTCACCCCCCCCCCCACCTCTCTTCCTCCTCCTCCTCCTTCTCCTCCCTACCTCCCTCGTTCGTCTACATATAACTCGCCGAGCCCTTTAACGATCCCGGATGGATAAACTTTTCGCGTTTTCTCGAGAATTACGAAAATAGCACGACGGACTCGACGGTATAAAATTTTTGTTTGCCCTCGGTGTGATCAAAGATACGTTGGATTTCCGATCGATTTACTGTACGCCATCGTAATTTGTTGTAACGAAAGTAGACGAATATCGACACATGTTTTTTTCAAAGGTTCATATAAAAAAATTGCGCTTCAATTTGATCGTAATGTACTTATTTTCTCCTTTTTTCTTTCTTTACAAACAAAAATTTAATAACTCCGTTATTCCGGTAAGTTTGGCAAAATCTTACTTTTAATACCGCAAAGGTATTACCAGTCTCGCTCGGTACGTAATAAAGAATGAAATAAAGGTACGGGTAAAAATTTCATTACGCTTAGCAGTTAGAAAATGAAACGGCTCGCTCGCGAACGCGCGCGCGCGAGGCTGGGCTTTCAAACGCACAGCCGCACACATGCTGGGGCGATGCCCAAACACAAAGTTCGTTTCATCGTCCGGCGCCGCTTATATGAGGTGTGAGGAGAGTTACAAAATTCTCTCAAAGTGCCTCTGGTGTTCGCGGGGTTCGTGTTCGTTGTCTAGTGTTGCTCTTTTGTGTATAACCCACCTGACCCAAAACCTCAACGCCCTTCTCATCTGAGCCAAAAGTGGCTAACCAGCGGGACTAAAATATATAAAAAAAAAAAAAAAAAAAAAAAAAAAAAAAAATATATATATATATATATATATGTATATATACAAACAAACGATATTTTATTAAAGGTTATGTATATATATATATGTATTTAAAAAAAAGTTCCTTTAAACTTTTGGTACAGTAAATAAATTTACTTTTTGTGGCAACTGTCGTTTATCATAAAAATAGCATTTCATATTTTTTAAATTTTAACTTAAATAAATATATATGCATCTACGTAGATATTCAAAAGATTGTTCTTTACATAAAATTTTTTTAATAAACTTGTTACAATTTTTTATTTAATTTTTTTTTTTTTTTTTTTTTTTTTTTTTTTTATATTTTTTTTTTACTCTGGTAATAATTTTAAAAACTATGAGAGTTGCCAAAACTTACTTACCAAAGTATATACATGAACTGACGTCAAAAGCATCGTTATTGCTTCTGAAACAAAAGTATCAAACAAGGCTCCAAACTGAAACTGAAAAGAACAAAAAATTTGTTCTTCTTATTTTAAAAAATTTTAATTATTAACATTGTAATTTTTTAATTACTTTTCTTTATATTTTCGTCTTATTATAAAATTTATAAAATAGTTTCATTTAAATAAACTGGTACAACCGTCAAGGTCGAGAAAAAATATATTTTTTTTTTATAGAACATAAAAGTTTATCGTACTGAAGACAAATAATTTAGATACATACATATATAAAAAATATTGAAAAATAATGTACTTCCATGTAACTTTTAAATATGCATTGCTGCTTTTATATAAAAATTCAAAACAATATTTTTTTTTTTTTTTTTTTATTTTCATTTTTTTTCATTTTTTCGTTGCAATGGTGAATGATTCTTTAGTCAATCAAAAAAAAAAAAAAAAAAAAATGTACCAATGTAAACAAACAATTAAGAAATATTTTATTCCTGTACGTGAATCTAAAGGGGGAAAAAAACAAACATGTAAATTTAATTGAAAAAATTTTTTTTTACGCGAATACAATAAAAATAAAAAGGATCGATGTTTACTTTAGTTTTGGTTTGAAGCTTTGTATAGATAAAAATCAAAGTTAAAATAAAAACATGGAAATTAAAAGAAATAGAAAAAAAAAAAAAAGAAAGAAAAAAGTCATAAAGAAATGGAAGCATTATATATATTTTTATCAAAAGCTTAAAAGCAAATAAAAACAAGAGAGCGAAAGAAAAGAAAAAAGAAATTTACGCATTCAAATGGTATCCATATAAATTTGTGAATGTGAAAGAAAAAGCAAAAAAAAAAAAAAAAATTAAAAAAATAAAAAAAAAAAAAAGTAACGCCGTTGAGTCACACGAATCAGGACACTGCCCGCAGGCCGAATAGTTAGATATCTCTCTCTCTTTCTTTCTCTCTCTCTTTCTCTCTCTCTTTCTGCAAAAAGACAAAGAAAGAGGGAGGGAGAGTGAGAGAGAGAGAGAGAGAGAGAAAGCGTCAAGGATCGACGCAAAAGCGCGCGCGCGACAGTTTGAGCAAAGTTGCTCTCGTTCGCGCTTGATTGTCGCAACGCAGTGTATACGAACATATATATATATCCATGTAGGATACCGTTGATATGTACATCGAGGAAAAAGATGCACATCGATGGCAGGAGCGCGCAATGTCGTGATTCGTGAGAGAAGGCGGCGGTCGAAACGACCTTATATATACTACTACTACTACTGCTATATTACTACTAATACTTCTACTACTACTACTGCCGTCGTATATATAACATAATCGTATGATTGACACAAGTTTGAAATTCGCCGACTCCGTTCTCTCTTACACGTGTATTGAACATCATCGCCGAGGTGTATGTGGACGCGTCTCTAACGTTATCGTTTCGCCGTCGTTGTAATACGGCAAGTTTATTAAGACGAACCGCGCGACGGAATCGTTAATTCCTCGTTTGTTTAGACAAGCTTTACAGTGGCCGTATAACATTGTCACACCGCGATTGACTATTCGTAACATCGATATCTTCCGTGTACATATATATGTATATTATATAATATAATTCCCGAGTTTAGAGCCGAGTAATAAAGGTCATCGTTCGCGAGAATTATCTCTCTTTCCCCCCCCCCCCCCCACTATTATTGTATTATTATACTTGTATTTCCCGAGGCAAAATTACTTTCGCCAACTTTCCGGAATTGTCTACTTAATTTTGTACATAATTTCCAGGGCCGTTTGCACAAAATTATTTTAATTAAAAGATTAAACATTTTCAAATTATAAAGTTCAACAAAGCTACGCGTATCTTTATTGTTCCTTTTTTTTTTTTTTTTCAAAACAATTTCATCAACGCGGTCGAGTGACAAAAATAAAACTTCCCGTTAAAGCTATCCCATTTTATTACGCTTATATACTTGATTCGTTTATTAATAATAAAATAACGTTTAAATTGTATCAGATTTTCTGAATAAAATTTTAACGCGACACTCGGTAAGAAATTTTTATCGGTCGATTAAAAAAAAAAAAAAAAAAAAAAAAAAAAAAAGAACGAATGGAAAGTAGAGAGCAACATTACAATAAACGATACGACGACGAAAGCCTTTCGGGATCGTTAAATAAAAATTTTCATATATTTCCTATAATAAAAATGACCAAGTATTACACCTCGTCTTAACTCAGGAGTCTCGCGTACATACATACATACATTGTATACATTGTATATATACATATATACATATATATAGATATAGGAAGAAAGCTCCGCCGCGGGTAAGGAAGACTCCGAGAGAGCTCGAGCTCTGGATTGTTCGAAGTTTGTTCGTTATTGCCCTTGGGGCCGTCCGAGATTATTTTTACTACTGCCACTGCAAGCTCTTCGGCTTTATACTGTGTATACCGCTGCTGCTCTCGGGGCGGTATTAGAAGCTACGGTGTAATGAGTTTATTTATTAGGCCGTAAAGCGACTGTCCATTTGACATATATGTGTATATAATAAATATATATATATATATATATACACATATATTGTTTTATTCGCGAAGAAATTTTCATTTTCGAGAATAATTTTTTTCTTCTCTTCGTGTTTTTTATTCTTCTTTTTTCACTTATCGTTCGTTTCATGTGCTAACGTATTATATCCTTTGTGACGTCTTCTTGTTTTTTATTTATTTATTTTTTTTTTTTTTTTTTTATCAAGCCGAGGGTGTGAAAGGTAATTGTAAAATATTACGTGTTTGTATTCCGTGAGGATTATTTGCAAATAAAAGAAATTGCTTTCTTTTTAACTTTATAAAAATCTGTATGATAGGTAATGTTAATGTTATTAAATTGAAAAATTCTAATAATTTTTGTTTGATTTTTATTTTTGAAAAAATATTAAATAAAGTAAAAAAAAAATTTTTTTTGATGTAAAGTTACTCTTATGAAATACTTTCACATCCTAGAGAGAGTAAAACGTAGTTTTTTACATTTTTATATTCTTTGGTCTATAAAATAGGTTCGGATATTATTATTATTTTTTTTTTTTTTTCAAAAAGTCACAATTTTTACCGACGGCATTTTTATTAACAATTTAATAAAAAAAAAATGAAATTTAAAATGAAAAGATATGTCGTATGTCACTGAAAGCATCCTTATTTAAATTTTATTTTATTTTATTTTTCACTTTATAAAGTATTTATTATTTTTAACTGATATCTAAGAATTTCATATTTTTTTTTATCAAACGTATAATTTTCAAGATAAAAATACTTCGACTTCGTTTAGGTACGTAAAAAAAAAAAAAAAAAAGAGATTAAATATGAAAAATAATTTCGAATAGGATTTAAAAATCATCTTTATTTCATTCGAGTCAACGTTAAGTGTATCAACCAGTGTCTGTGAAGTGAGATCAAAACAACCAAACGAAAAAAAAAAAAATAAATAAATCAATAAATAAAAAAAATAAAAAAAAAAAAAAAAAATCGAAAGAAAAAATAAAGAAACAATCACAAACTCTCTGTATATGTTGTGTAATTTCCAACTTGTGTCCGTCATACACGTTAATCACTCAATGTTGTACGAGTCTGTGAGTGGGTCCGTTCATGCGCGTGCCTGGAAGATCGCGTGAATGACGAGTGATCTTAATTTTTTAGTGTGTGTGTCTACGTCTAATGTTTCTGTATATTGACTCCGAGCGAACCTGCCGCCAAACTTTCACGATCGATTTTCGTTTATTCTCTCTTTTAATTTTCGTATCCTATCGTCATACTCTCGTTGTTCTTTAATTTTACTTTAATTTCCTATTTTTTTTAATCGTTCGATATTAATCGCATCTTTTCGTACGTTTCCAACGTACCACGTCGCTAACTATCTCGATCGCTTTACCTTACTTTTGTTTTATCTTCGCTCCTCATCGGAGGAGGGACGCAACGACGCGCTTATTTCGCGTCCGTGTCGGGGAACGCGAAGAAAAGCCGCTGGCTTGTAAAAGCGAGCTAAGAGTTGGCTGCAGAGTCGCTCGGGGTCGCAAAACGTGGGTTCTGTGACCGTGGTAACGCCCTTTCTTCTCGTTGGTTTTCTCCCACACGTAGTGCGTTCTGGAGTTCCTTTGATTCGCGGTAAGTTGCAGCTCAGCTCTCGCTAATCGTTTATATCCAAAAAAAAAAAAAAAGATTATTAAAAAAAAAAACATCATCAATTTGCTCGTCGCTCGTTTTCTCATTATACATTATGTATTCTTTATATGTACTCTTTATTTTTCTTTCATTTCCTTTACACGCATACATTGATTATCATGTTTTTTTTTTTTTTTTTTTTTCTTTTCTTATTTCTCATCACCATTTTAAAAGGACTATCACATTTATTTCTTTGTTCGCTCGGTTCTGTTATTCAATTATATTTTCTTGCTTTGATTTCCCCTCCTCACGGGGGAAATATTTTCTTTTCGTTTTAAATTATCAATCGTAAGCAAATCCCATCGATCGTAAATTTCAATAACTGCACGGGACGATAAACGTTTTGAAATTAGTAACGCGATTGATTTGAATGGCCGACTAATTTTTTCTTTCTTTTTTTTTTTTTTTTTTTTTTTTTTTTAATATTACGTACAATTTTAATATAAAACTGTTGTCTTTTTTCGAATCGTGTGCATTGCTTACGATTTATTTTCTCCTACCTTCATCACATTGTGCGTTGTTATGTTATATAATAAGTCATTTCTGCTTGTTGATCGTGAACCTATCCAATTCCTTTTTTATGTTCTATTTCATACGATACTTGATTCTCGCTGATTTTTTTTTTTTTTTTTTTTATTAAAAATAATAATTTCACGTTGATCGCGCACGCGTTTTGATATGAAAATTTAACCAAATACTTTGTAAATTAATTTATTTTGTATAAGAAATATAATGGCTTTGTGAATCGTTTTTATTAATTTTATAAAAAGTACCGATTATTCGCAAATGAAATAAGATCATCGCGGGTCAAGTATCAGCATAACTATGTCACATTATATACAAGTCATGTATCACGCAATTTAAATAACCCTATCCTATTGTTTATATATCTGTGGTATGTCGTCAGATTGTTGTTTTGTTATGTCTTGTCTTCTTGCCATTTAGTAATACGTTTAAAATAAGTCCTGTTTATCACAGTATGCCTACATGCCATAATGACGATCTGCATACATTTTGATCAGGCTTGTGTTCGTTATTATTGCCAGGCTTGCACTCACGTATACATGTCACCTTCTGTCAATATACAAAACGTGTTAAAGTCCCATTTGTCTGAACAGCAGTCAGTGAACGTCCTAAAGCATATGTTTCAGTTTTCTTTTTATTTTTTTATTCACACAACATTTCTATTATTTATCGGGAATATATACTTATCCAAAAATAACGCGATTTTCAGTTCAACGATAATCGAAATAATAATTTTTTTTTTTTGATTGTTTTTTTTTTTTTTTTTTTTTTTTATTTTTTTTTAGAATCGATTAAAAAATAAAAGTTAAACAATTACATACAACTGTAAAAAAAATAAAGTCAAAGAAAAGGAATATATAAACATTAAAAACAACCAAACAAAACAAATAAAAAAAAAAAAAAAACAAAAACAAAAAAAAAAAATAGAAATAGAAATAAATAAACAAATAAATAAATAAATAAATAAAACCATAAATCAGATATAAAGTTAAAGAAAAATAAATCTGAAAGATTATTTAAGATAATGCAATTAATAACAATAATTACCGTGTCAGATTAGTCGACACGAAAGTCATCCGGAAGTCCCGTGAAAAATCCCCACCCATTTGTCTGCGTCTAAAAAATGTGCCTTTCTCAAACCATCCCGTTTGACCACCACCGCCACCGCTCCAAAATGAAAAATCCAAGGAAACCCTGTGTCTCGTCTTTTCTCCCCGACTTATCCAACATCCGGTCTAAACAATTACTCTACAAGCTCGCCCCCCCCCTCTCAAACCTCATCCTCGAACCTCCCCCTCCCCCCGAAATGTCCGTCATACCGAACCCGCCCGTTCGACACTTGATTAAAACGAAAACTTTTCTCGACACCTCGAGACAGAGAAAGAGAAAAGGAGAAAGAGAAAGGGATAGCGATAGAGTGGATAAAAAAAATATATATATAAAGAAAGACGGGCGGATATATAAAGATATAGAGACAGAAAGAAAGATGAACATATATGTGTAAATATATATATATAAAAAGAAAGAGAGAGAAAGAGAGAGAGAAAGAGAGAAAGAGATATAAAGAGTAAGAAGAAGGAGAGGGAAGAAGGAGGTGTATCATGATACATCTCTTTGACAGATAAGGAAAGATTAAGAGAGATCAAAATGAAAGGAGACAAGAAAAGAACGGTATATTGATAGCTTGTCGGTGGAAGAGACTCTCGCGATTCCCGTATATTTGAAAAATAGAGATGAAAAGGCTTTGAAGAAAAAGAAAAGAAGCTTATAACGAAAACCGCGACATGTATCGCGCTCTCGCTACGGAAACGTTTGTATTATTTATTTATTTTTTTTTTTTCTTTTTTTTTTTTTCTTTTTTTTACTTTGAAAAATTTATTATTTGTTACGGGAAATGTTAAAGAAGTATGTATGTTGACTGGATACGCACGTAGTTATGCGCGACTATATTGCATGCACATTTAAATCTCCTCATCGAAATCGGATGTAAACAAAGCGTTTACGTTTATCTTTGAATAATGCGAAAATATCGCAGCAACGCTGTTTTTATACAAAGAAACATTTAATAATCGACGAAAAATTTTTTCGCCTACATTGCGGGTGAAAAAATCTTGAATATTCGTCAAACTGGAATTCTTAATATTGCCATTCTTTAGATATATTTTGAATCTTCTATAAAGCAAAGTATCAGGTAGGTCAGTTTTATTACATTAAAAATATATAAAATGAGCAGCAACAATTTTATTTTAAGTTTTTTAGTTGTCGGCACAATTTAATAATAGATAAAATGCATTAATTGAAGTAATTGTACATTTTTTATTAAATTATTTACCATTAAATCTATTGCAAATGTTTCTTTTATAACAACAGAAATATTGTGAGTTAATAAAATTTGAATAATTTATCAAATAATTTGTCAGTGCTATTCTATATTATACTTCCTTAACATTTCATAAAAGCGTTATTTATTATAAATTGTCTTATAGATTAATTTTATTTAATTTTTTTTCTTTTTATATATTTTTCACCGCTTATTTTGTAAAATGATTTATTATTGAAAAAAAAAAAAAAAAAAAAAAAAAATTGCAAAATATTCAATTCAAATGAGTTTTTTTTTATCTGCGCTCATGATTAATATTCATAAGTTAAAATTAATTTTTATTGTTTACACAGGTTCAATTATAAAATTACCGCGTCATAAATTCGTTGTAAAAATTTGAGAGCCCGTAATGAAAATTTTAAGGATTTTGATGATAAAAAAAAATAAAAAATGACTCGTGGGCACTTAAGAGCGTTAACAAACTGAGATGATTATCGTAAATCGTGTGTCACGTTATAACTAATCATTTTGAAATTCTTATTTCCCGTTGCAACGGGGGACGACGTCATTGTCGTTTAAAAAAAAAAAAAAAAAAAAAAAAAAAAAGAGAGAGAGAGGAAGAAAAACTCATTAAGAATCGAATGTTTGATCGTTATTATATCGTTTATTTAATTATTAGTTTTACCGTAAAGATAAAATGAACGCTGTTATCAATCCCTTCACTCGACAGCCGAGATACGATAAATTATTTTTATTATGTAAATTAAAACAAATTTCTATATCGTTCGAATAACGCAAATTTAAAAAAAAAAAAAAAATAATAATAATCATAATAATAATAAAAATATAAATATGTTGAAAATCAAATAAAAAAGTGAACAGTGCAAAAAAAAAAAAAAAAAAAACAAAGTAACGTTTCATATCTATAGATCACGTTTATTTATTTTTCATTGATAGATATTTACACTTAATTTAATTATATATATATTTTTTTTATTTATACGAAAACGTGCAATAACAAATAAACTTTGGGCAAATGTTCAAACGATGGGATAAACAATGTTCAGTAGACAGTCATAAAGTACGAGAAAAAATAAAAGTCATAAAGAAAAAAAAAACAAAAAAAAAAAACAAAAAAAAAAAAAAAAAAAAGCGAGAAACTTTATCGACCTTCCGTCGTATCAAGTTTTCGGCAAATCGCTCGAGACGAGTGCCAGGCTTGGATAATATACATTGCATCGACTCACTTGTCATTTCTCCCTTCCGAACACCTATATAAACACAATAAACACACGTACACTTATACACGCAATCCCATTCATACTCCCACACACGTACACTCCAACAACACACGACGACACACATAATGATATGATTATTAATATGCATGAGTTCTACCTCATTAAATTTCGCCTCGAAGTAACAATGTAGTACTTTCGTTCTTATATATAATATATATGTATATGTTTATATATGAGAAAAAAAAATATATATACATAGATATATGCATATATATATATATATTTATCTATACATATAAGTATAAACGTTATAACGAAAAGTGCGCTCTCTCTTACCTGCTTGAGAAGCCGCGTGCGGCTTGCCGTGCGATTCGAGCGGCTGCTATCGAGGGCGCCGACGTTATCGGCTCTCCTGAATTTAATTCGGCATTTAACGTTTCCGCATTGGACGAGAGAGTGCGGGCACAAGAGGACGAAATAGAGAGAGATAGAGAGACAGAGAGAGAGAGAGAGAGAGAGAAAGAGAGAGAGAACCACGTCCTATGTCTGTGTGCGCGCGCGCGCGCGCGCGGCGTTTTCTCTCTCCGTGAAACGACGCCGCCAACATCGACGCCGCCACCGACGTCGACAACGACGACGACGACGACGACGCCGACACCGCCTCCTCCGGCGCCCGAAGCTCCCTCGAATCGATCGGCGAGCGCACGGCTATAACGCCGAGAGAGAAAGAGAAAGAGAGAGAGAGAGAGAGGGACCTTTTCGAAAAGGGTAGTTAACTTTGAAACGCCGTAACTCGTTCCTGGAACGTTATATTTTTTCTTCCTTTTTTTTTTATTTTGCCGTTTTTTTTTTTTTTTTTTTTTTTTTTTCTTTATTTTTATGTACATATCGAGAGAACGTTTTTTTCTCGATACCTTCGTTCTTTTTCTTTTTTTTTTTTTTTTTTTGTTGCTCGACGAGCTATTATTTTGCGAAACCGTTTTATTTTCTTTAATAAAAAAACAAAAAAAGAAAAAAAAAAAAATTTTTTTTGGTTGGTTTATCGCTTCGTTCATTTTTTTTTTTCCATGCAACGCGCGTACAATGTATATACGAAGTAAAAATCGGCGGTTCGGTTAGTTACCCTTGACAATGTAATTAATACGGGGATAGAGCGTCATATTTGCAATTTGTAACAGTCGTGTTGCGGTGATGCGAGGCCAAGTCGTAACAGAGCAGGGACTTGGGATAATAGACGTCAGAGTTTCCATTGACAAAGACCAGAGATTTGGGTTTACTCTTACTAGACAAGGAGGATGGTAAGTGGCATAATTTGTCGTTATAACGCTATTAACTTGACTGAAATGAAACTCTGCCGTTCGATTTCTACTATTTTTCTTTTTTTTTTTCATTTTATTCATTTATTCACTTTATTCCATTCTGAATGACTGTTTATATCTATTAATAATTTTACTCGAAATAAATAAATAAATAAATGACCGCGATTCGTAAGTATTATAAAATTTACAATAAAATTGACCGTAGGCACATATTATCGGTAAAGTATTGGTGACATGTCTGGAAATCATCGATGAAAAAAGTGTAAATTATTAAATTAAATTTTAAATTTAAAAATCATTTTAATAAGTATATGCCATTATAAAATTGAGTAGTTAGTAAATGAGATCCACCGTTAATACGTACCACAGTAAAAAGTGACGCGCGGATGAAATATAAAAATTGATAGAAAATTTTCATCGCGCATATAGATGAAATACAAATGAAACTACCGTAGATTCGAGACAATGATATTTCAGAAATTTTATAAACTTCTTTTAATTAGCGCTTATTCAACGGTATAGAGGAAAAATAGAAGAAAAAAATATTAGAAATGGAAAAATTTCATTATCGAACGGCAGAGAAACGAAGTAATTTATATCATTGGAAATGACTTTATTAAACGGGCTATTTTAACAGAAAAAGAAAAAAAAAAAAAAAAAAAAACAAAAAAAAAAAACAAAAAAAAAGAAAACGTGTCTTTGAACGGTTAATTAAACTCGTAATAGGTACGACATCCTCGTGAACGGTGGAGGCGCGGTGACTCTGCAATTCCAAAGGAGCCCCTTCAAGCCAATGACAAGAACAGTTTTTGTTCCCTGGAATCAGATTGTAGTTCTGCCGCCGGTGGTGCTGACGATCAGCGAAGAAGAAGACTCTTTCAAATCGATTAATCAACCGCCCAGTCCGGCAATCGGTAAATAAAACTATTCTCCCTTTTTCTCGTAAGCCCGAGCGAGCGAGAATTGGAAGCCTTGCGCCAGTTTTTCTTTCTTCTTCGTCTCTTTTTTCGCGAAAAGGAAAGCGCTTCTCGTTTAACTTTAAAATTATCATAAAGCGCCTTGTCGGATGCCCGCGAGCGCGTGCTGCAATTTTCAAGGAGATTATCGAGCTCGAGACATCGTCGCGAGGAGAAATATTGCGCGTGATAATTAAAAGCAAATATTAATATAACGAAAGTCGCGCACTTTTTTTTTCTTCTTTTTTTTTTTTTTTTTTTTTTTTTTTTTGCTATCCTCGGGCTCTCGATGAAATTGTCAATTTCTTCAACGGCGAAGAGCTTTGCGATATATTTGTGGATTATTAACTTTGTTTTTATTTGAATTCTTTACCGACGTTTTTTTTCGCTTAACAATTTGCTGCATAATTTCCAAGCTATGTTAAACGTTCGATAAATCATTGCAAAGGAAAAAATAATTCAACGTACACGTATACATACGCATTCAACGCTCGCACGTCCGCGATACCGTAATCTCGATATTTGAAGAGCCGAAGGGATGGTGGAAGAGGGGATTAATTCGCGGAAAATAAAAAGCAAAGACGCTTTAGGTTTTCCAGGCTTTTCGGCGAATTTGTTCGACGAGTACGGGCCCTGCATGGAACACGATCACGAAACTCTTCGTCCAATAATCGTCGGCACATGGATGCCAGAAAAGGTTGGAGGTCTGCCAGGAAAAAGTCTTGTATTCGCCGAAACTCAGGTTCGTTGACTGTTTTTTTGTTACAATAACACTTTTCGCGGAGATTAATGGCCTTTATACGGGGTACAAAGTCCTGATAAGCTACTTGCATAATAATGCGGCTTTTGCCTTCTCCCTACCCTTATTCCCCGCACCCTCTTTTTTTTTTTTTTTTTTTTCTCTTCCCACTCAAAGGATTGTTCGAGTGGATTTTGAAACCTTACGCCGCGAATTATTTTTAAAAGCGCTACCTACGGAATTTCGCGCTTTAACCAAGGCAAAAAACCTTTCGGGCTATCTAATTTAAAAGTTAAGTCTAGTTTTAAAAAAAAAAAACTATTTGAACGGCGCGCGATAAAGAATCGTCGTTTGAAATTATCGCTTGTCTCACTCGATATTAGCCCTTATACATATTTTACGATTATTTCCGTTGGAAATATTTATTTTAACTTTGTCCGATAAAAAAAAAAAAAAAAAAAAATCAATAATTTGATTAGCTAGATGTCGAAAAATTTGTAAAAATCAGTGCTTTTTTTTTTTTTTTTTATATATATATATATTATAACGCAAAATTGTATATCTTGATAAGAACCTTTTCAAAATTTAATACTAAAAAATTGTCTGGAAATATTTATCGAAAGCGGAGATCAGCTGTCGCGTAAAAATAATTTTATTTTGCTGAGAATAAATATAAAATTTGACAACACGTTGACTATCTCGAAATAACATTATTTCTTTTTTCTACTTTTCATTTCCTTTCTCGCGTTTAACCAACTAAATTATAAAAAAGAGAAAAAAATATTTTTTATGATTTCCCGGAAACGTCCTTTATCCGCCATTCGTCCTTTCATATAACAAACAAAACAAATCGCCGTAAATAAAAATATCTCTCTACATTGGCAATAAAATGATTTTGTTCAGATCGTCCAAGAGAGCATCGCCATTCCGGGCTCGAATCTCCACTTGATGTATCGCAGCAGTCAGGCGGCCGGTTATCTATCCACCGTGAAGATGCAGCTCACCGGGCCCTTCATTCCCAAATCCCTGAGCCACGTGCACGTGCACGTGGAAATCGAGGGCTCGGTGCACACCAAGACCTACGAGGCCGATCCGAATCTCACCCACACCTTCGCCTGGAACAAGCGCAACGTCTATAAGCAAAAGGTATACGGCATCGCCCAGGCGCGCATCTCCATCGGCTATCAATACTCGAGCTGTGCAAACATCATCTGGGAGACGCAGACCGCCACCCTTCAAGGTTTCGACGTCGACATCTCGGACGTGGGCGGCTGGGGTCTCGACATCCATCACCACTACAACTTCCACGAGGGTATCCTGCAGAAGGGCGACGGTGCAACCCTGCACTTCAAGCAGTATCCGCGCAAGGTTAACGTGGTCATGGGCACGGGACAGCGAAGGGACCTCGTGGGTCAAAATTTTAACGGCCTCGCCAAGGACGCTAAGCTATTGACGCCCGTCGCCCTTACCAGCGGACCGGACGGCAGTATTTACGTCGGCGACTTTGATCTCGTGCGACGTATCACGCCCCAGGGCAACGTTTACACTGTACTCACGCTCAGGTATGTGCTCTGTCCCTGTCTCTTTTAAGCTCGACTATATAGCGATCCTCTCCCTTCGTACTCTACGCGTACTTCCTCTACTTTGTGAAATTATTTAAGAGCGTGTTTAATTTACCTTTTATTTTAGTTTGCCGAGGCTGTCCTGATTTCGCGAGGACAAAACAAATACACGAGACTTGGTTAATTTTTTAAATGGTTTTCCTTCAAATGTTTGCTCCCCTCGTTGCTTTCTCTCTTTTCTCTCGACCCTACCCTTTCTTTTTTTTTTTTTTTTTTTTTTAATATTTTCATTGAAAAAATACTTTGGAAATTAAATTGTATTAAAATTGCAAAACCAAAGGATATACTATTCACCTTTTTGTAATATTAGATCAAAATAAATTTAACAAAACGAGAAACGTTTGTTTTGTCTTCTACAGCGCGACGCAAGTTGCTTATCAATATTATCTTTGTGTGTCACCGGCGGACGGTCATCTTTACATAAGCGACCCGGAGAAACATCAGATTCTGCGAACGCTTTCGCTCAACGACGTCAAAGATCCACGAATAAATATTGAACCGGTCGTAGGTAACGGAGAACGTTGCATCCCCGGTGATGAGGGCCATTGCGGTGATGAGGGACCAGCTGATAAAGCAAAACTTGCCCATCCTAAAGGTGAGCAAATAAATAAGGAAATAATAATTGCTTAGATATGTATATCATACATTTTAAATCGAGAGACAACTACAGCGCAGGTTTTGCTATTTTTATATTTTATTAAAATCCAAAAAATCAATTGAGAACGAGAATCGCGAGATACATTTTATTTACTTTTCTCTTGCTTAAATATTTATTTACTTCGATGAAATACAGATTTAATCTACGATAGCGATATTACTTTGAAATAAGATTTTACAATTAAAATTTTATTTTCCAATGTAAATCAATAATGCTTATTTAAAAAATAAATAAATAAATAAATAAAAATACCTTATTTATTCAACAGAAGTATATCTCGTTTTAGAAATAAAAAAAGCTTTTGAATAAAATCGATCGTATTTTTTATTTTTGCGACAATAAATCATAAGAATTTCATTCCTGGGACGCACAACAAACAAGCAAATTCACAAGCTGCCAGAGCAAATCAAACTCGAGCGATCGATAAACATAATTCTAACCCACTTTGGACGCGTTCCCTCTCTCCTCCCGTCCATCGTCATAACTCAATCCCAATTCCGCGCCGCGAGCGCACTACAATTCGACGGAGGCCAAGCTCGTACTAATCTCAAAATTCGCGGCATCCCTCCCACCTTGTGTTCGCAGGCATCGTCATAGCGGCAGATAAAACAATGTTCATAGCAGATGGCACGAATATCCGTGCGGTCGATCCGAACGGCATAATTCACACTCTCGTCGGTTATCACGGACACCACAATCACTGGTCGCCTGCCCCCTGCATCGGCGCCATCCCCGCCCAGCAGACGCAGCTACAGTGGCCCACGGGCCTGACCCTCTCGCCCCTCGATGGCTCCCTCCACTTCATCGACGACAGGCTCGTCCTCAAGCTCACCAGCGACCTCAAGGTCCGCGTCGTCGCGGGCACGCCGCTCCACTGCACCAGCAGCGCGAACAACGCCGAGCTCCAAAAGTCCGGCGGCAACTCCTCGATGGCCGTCTCCGCGAAGAAGAGCTACGAGGTCCTCGGGGCGGTCCTCGCGGTCGCGTTCTCGCCCACCGGCGAGCTCTACATCGCCTCCCGCGACTCCCACAGCGTCAACACCATCAAGGTCGTCGATTCGGCCGGCAAGATGACGCACTTTGCCGGTCAGCAGCGCGAGGACGTAAAGGAGCAGTGCGAGTGCAACAACACGACCCCGAGCTCCAGCGACTCCGAGAACAATTGCGCCTGTGCCGACGAGTCCAGCAGCACCGAGACCCTCTTGTCCTCGAACGCCAAGTTCACCTCCATCTCCGCGCTCACCGTCTCGCCCGACGGAGTTCTCCACGTCGCCGACCAAGGCAGCCTCCACATACTCGCGCTCCAGCCGTATTTACCGAATCACGACGACAACGGCGAGTTCAACATTCCCTTCCCGCCCTCGAACGAGGTCTACGTTTTCAACAGGTACGCGAGCGAACGTTTGTTGCCCGACTATTATTTATTTTGCGCTTTTGTAATTTTCGATCTTTTAGTTTAAACTAGTCAATATTTCACTTTACATTCTATTAAAATATAGGTCAATTTAGAAATACGTGCTCTTAATTTGATGAAAAAAAACTAAAATAAAATGAACGAACTTGCCATTTGTATCCGTTATGTATAAAAATTATTTGTTGATTCAATTTCCCGAAAAAAAAAAAAAAAAAAAATCATTAAATTTTTCATTCATTCACCGTAATTGTATTATACAAATGATGTTATAACGAGTAAAAATTTCATTTTTTTTTTTTTTTTTAAAGAATTATTTTTTAATTTGTCATATTTCAAACGACACATTTTCACGATTTTACAATTTTAAAAATACTTTTCAAATACTTTAAAATATTCCTTCTTATTTGCTTTTTAACTAGCGCTATAAATAGCCAAATGATAAAATTGAATATTATACTTTCGATTGAAAAATTTTATACTTGCCGATATTCTCTCTATCGGAAATATTTTCCGAGTAAATCGTTCGATCTAATTTTGAAACTATCAAAGAGGAATCGCGATGGAAAAGAAAAAGACAGAAAGAAAAAGAAAAAGAAAAAGAAAAAAAAAAATTATGATTCCACATGCACAGATACGGGCAGCACGTGGCAACAAAGGACCTGACGTCGGGCAAAACTCGCTACTCGTTCCTCTACAGCAAGAACACAAGCTTCGGCAAGCTGTCGACAGTGTCGGATAGCGAGGGAAACAAGATACAGTTTTTGCGAGACTACAGCAACGCGGTGAGCTCGATCGAGAATACGCAGGATCATAAGACGGAACTGAAGATATCGGGAGTCGGCTTCCTCGAGCGACTGTCGGAGAAAGGACGCGCGGAAATTACGCTTGGATATGACAGCGACACGGGACTGCTGACGAGCAGATCAGGGGTGAGTTGAGAGAGAGAGAGCTGCTGCCTTCACTTTTGTTCTTAAAACGTTAGATGAAAAGGTTGGAGGAGAGACCCGAATAACACGAGTCGAGATACTTGAGTGTAGATATTTTTCGTCGACTCGGAACTGATTGATCTCTTTGAGAGGGTAACCTGGTACGATGCGCAATTCTATTGTCTGCGCATCGTGCAATTTGACTCGTCTTAAAAGAAAAGCAATGGGTTTGCCTTTCTCCGTAATTTGTCTATTCTTTTAGCTTTGAAATAAAATATAGAAGCTTCGATATTTCACGTTATTACTTTTATCAATCATTCGTTCGTTATAAAATGAAAACTATGTAAATAACTCGTGAAATATATGCTTTAATTAATTTTCAAAATTCATAATTTATCAAGAAATTTATAATATAGTTGTTTTATTAAATTTAAACTTTATTCGTAAAATATAAAAAAAAAATAAAAAAAAAATTGCAATACAAGTTGTAAATAGTTTTTTATGCAATTAGTGTATAAAATTGATAATGAGCTGCAATAAAACTTCGTAATTAACTCGCGTTTAATATATGCTATAATTAATATTAATTAAATTATTTGGAAAAGTTGGACAACGTAATTAATAAGAATTCGATAAAATATTTATTTGTCCAACGTAAAAAATTTATCACTTTTTATTGCAATTAAATAAAAAAAAATATTTTTAATTTAAAATTTGTTAATAAATACGAACAGAAATTAAAAATAATAAACTTCTTTGTCATCTTTTCCATTTTTTTTTTTTTTTTTTTTATTTTTTTTTATTTTATCATATCGTACAATTTTCAAGCTCATACGAACTTTGTTGAAATTTATGTTCCAATAAAATGAAATACGAGATTACGATCAAGTTGATTGCTCGTTTTAAATTTATTATAGTTTCTCCTTTTTCTTTTTTTTTAAGGGCCGTGAAACTTACATATATAACTACGATGACCTGGGTCGGGTAACAGACGTCATTTTGCCCACTGGAGAAAAAATCAAGCTGACATCCGATCTCTCGACCGACGAAGGCCTCTCTGTAAACGTGGCCGCCCCGTTGCAAGCTCTAAAACGCGGAGATAAGCAACGATTTATGGAGTTCAAGATGAAAAATGAACGCTCAAAGATGCTCACCATTACAGACGGTATGTTCTTTACCTCCCCCCCCCAACTCCCTCCTCTCCTCTGTCTTTTATCGCTGAATTCAAAAACCGACAAGTTTTTCTTAAATCTCATTATACAAATGCGCTATTTCACTTGTTCTTGATTTTTCGCCATTTTTTCTTTTAAATTTTAATTGTATACTTTTCGATTCGATGAAACATTTTTTATTTTTACATAATGATAATCATTTTTAATATTGTGTTTTAATCGTTAAATACAATATTGTATTCAAATTTTAAATAATTTATCATTTATTATTCAAAAAAAAAAAAAAAAAAAAAAATCCCTTTTGTTCTCAGGCTCAATGGTAAAGAAGGCTACGGCATTTACGAACAGCACGTTAGAGGTAAATCTTCCGGGAGGCGGTCGCATTATAAGCGCAGCAATGACGAAGCATCCACTCTTGAAAGCCTCGCTACCCGTCGAGGCGGAAATGCTCCCGATGTGGAGTTATCAAGTGATGTCGCTCGGCGAGCTGACGAACGTCATGACTACAACGTATAATCTCGTTGGGGACGTCAGTCATCTGCAGCAGACGTTGAATCGCGAGATCTGGGTGAACGACTCGCGGATAGTCAGCGTCGAGTTCGAACAGGCTTTCAGCCGCGAAACATTCTACGACAAATCCCGTACTCCACTCCTCACCGTCACCTTCGATCCGGCCGGACTTCCGCTCTTGTGGCAGCCGCACGAACACGGCCACAGCTTGAACATCAGCTACGATCGCTTTAATAGGATACAAAACTGGAAATGGGGTCCCTCCGACGAGTCCTACGATTACGACCGACACGGTCAGCTCTCCAAGATTACCAATAGTCAAGATGGAACCAAAACCTACACTTACGACGATCTCAATATGTTGTCGAAAATCACATTGGCCAGTTTACGAAATTTCACCCTTCAGTACGACGACGACGGCGGCCTCAGGTACATCATTCTACCCTCCGGTACGAAACACTCTTTCTCGTGCCAGGCCTCGCTAGGTTTCATGCGAGTGACCTACACTCCACCGGGTAGCTCCAGGTCTTATCTGCAGCATTACAGTCACGAAGGCAATATCTTGCAAACCGTCTTTCCCGGTGATGGGGCAAGGATTGTTTATCGTTATCACACTTCCGGACAATTGGCAGAAGTTGTTCACGGCGACGGCAAAAGTGAAATGCGTTACACGGAAATGGGACTACCTTCGGAGGTTATTCACTCTGAACGAGATGTAGAATACAAGTGGGATTATCAATACAACGCTGGCTTGTTGGTCGAGGAAAGAATTGATTTCGGAGCAAAGACTGGCTTGAGCAACGCCAAGTTCACCTTCGATTACGATTCGAATTTCCGACTGATAGCGGTACAGGGTAGAATTGGTGGCTTGACCTTGCCATCCCACGTAATGGCTTACAGCCCGAAGACGGGCACTTTGGAACAGATCGGTCAATTTAAAGTGTCGAGGCCCCAGTCGAACGAAACGACGGTTCACGATGGCACGGCTATCTTCTCTCGCACGACGGACATGCGTTTCCTCGAGACACAGATTACCGTCACCATTCACGGATTAGAGGTCTTCAGAATGGAATTCACGCACGATTCGCAAGGCAGGATCAATCAAACGCGAACTTACACGAGAAACGTGGGTGTCAACACATACACCAACGTTAAAAATTACACCTGGGACTGCGATGGCCAGTTAACGGGAGTGGAGGCACAAGAACCTTGGGGTTTCCGTTACGATGTCAATGGTAACATGTTGTCGCTGACCTATCGTGGAAATACCATTCCAATGGAATACAACACGATGGACAGGATCGTCAAATTTGGCGATGGTCTTTACAAGTACGACAATCGCGGACTCGTTATACAAAATGCTAGAGAAGAACGATTCAATTACAACGCTAAAGGGCTTCTAGTAAGAGCTACGAAGAGAGGCAGATTTGACGTCAGATATTACTATGATCATTTAGACAGACTTGCAGCAAGAAAAGACAACTACGGAAACGTCACCCAATTCTTTTACAACAATCAAAAGAGGCCGTATGAAGTCAGCCAGATTTATAGTCCCAGAGATGGAAAGCTAATGTCTCTAGTTTACGATGACAGAGGTCATTTGATCTATGCTCAGGTTTATCGGCATAAATATTATATCGCCACGGATCAATGTGGCACGCCCATCATGATTTTCAATCAGTACGGTGAAGGCATTAGAGAAATAATGAGATCACCTTATGGACATATTGTTTACGATTCCAATCCGTATTTGTATTTACCTGTGGATTTCTGTGGCGGTTTACTCGATCAGGTAAAAATGTTAAAATTATCAATTTATAAAACCGATTTTTCTATTAACTTTCAGTATTATCTCTGAATTTTGAATATACTAAGTAATTGAATTTACTAAGCAAATTTATTTTATTTAAAATAGATAACGTCGTTGGTCCATATGCCAAATGGTAAAGTTTATGATCCACTTATCGGCCAGTGGATGTCTCCGCTTTGGGAAAATGTCCTCGATAGGCTGCATAAGCCGACACACTTGCACCTTTACCGTTTCAATGGTAATGATCCTATTGACGTTCGACGTTCCTCAAAGAATAATTTTCCTACGGGTGAGTTCAAATAAATTTAAATTCAATATTTATTTGGTATTGTATAAAGTATTGAGATTAAAAAAGTATTTTTTAATTTTTTTTTTTTTTTCTTACCAGATCATACGAGTTGGCTAGCAAATCTCGGTTACGATCTCAAGAGTCTCGCGCCTCAGCTTTTCCCCAACAGTCTGCCCAGTAGCTTGGTTCCACCATCTCTCGAACCCGGCAATTCGATCTTTAGCAAAAAGAAGAGCGTCACCAATCTCGGCATCCAATCCGGCTTCCTCGCCTACATCTATCAACGCCATTCGAGTGACGCCGTCGGATTATCCGCACCTCCGCGTTCCGCTCTAAAAAAAGACAGCTCCGAGCTCATTCCAAATCGACTCGGTGCTGCCTCGGATCCACCATTTGGCAAAGGAATACTTGTATCGCGCACCAAAAGTGGCCAAGCTGTTGTATCAAGCGTACCCTCTGCCAACTCAATTTACAAGGACGTTTTTACGACGGTTTTCAACGAGTCATACTTTTTACCTTTCACGTTCGTTATGCACAACTCTCAACAAGACGCCTTCTTTTTCGTTAAAAAAGAAACTTGGCGATCTCCAGAGGACCAAGGTCAATTAAAACGTCTCGGCGGCCAAGTTAACACCACCTTCCACGAGAACACCAACGACAGCGGAAGTACGGTAAACGACGTACGAATTCACGGCTTAAGTTACGTAATAAATCTACGTTATGGAACGACGGCTGAGAAGGAACGACAACGGCTGCTGCATCACGCTAAGGTAAACGCCGTGCGTAAAGCTTGGCATCGCGAACGAGAGTCTCTTAAGGCGAATACGCCTACGAGCGTCGAATGGACGGCAGCCGAGCAAGAGGAAATCGTAAAATCGGGCCACGCCGCTAATTACGAGGGCGAATATGTACACGATTCGCAATTGTATCCAGAGCTCGCGGAGGATCCGTACAACGTGAGGTTCATTAAGAAGCCAAGCGAGTCGAGCAGTGGGAAAAAGCGGCGTCGAAGGAGAGTAAATTCAGCGTGTAACATCTGGTGGCTCGACAAGTTTTGTTAAGTGATGCAAAAATTAAATCGCTAGAAAAATATATATATATATATACGACGGACCTTATCAAAAATAAAAATTTTATACCAAAGTCTATTTGTGTATTTTGAAAGATGCCAAATACTAATGGTTTAACGGTACGTGGGGTACACGTATCGCGCGTATTATATGAGATTATACGGCCAAGTGCATGACGAAGGTGTACGGACACGCAAAATAGGAATTTAAAGGAGAGCGAACAGCTCGCTTTATGAAGTTAAAAAAAAAATTAATAAATAAATAAATAAATAAATAAATAAATACATAAAATAAGTATGAAAATTACTTGGACTTGGAGGATACGTAGTGCCGGATCTCGGCCGATTGAAATTTAGATATTTATTTCGATACTCGCCATTAGTAACTATACTTATTAAATTAAAAACTATCGCTTCGAATGCTAAAAGGATGCGACTGCTTGCGGTGAGTGTAGTAAAGAAAAATCGTTGAATCTCAGCTGTTTAAAAGTCAGTTATATTTACGGAAGAAAGATAAAAAAAACTTGGGGTGTGTGCGAAAGTGTCATAAAGTGAATG
Source organism: Chalcis sispes (assembly GCA_949987625.1). Lineage (NCBI taxonomy): Eukaryota > Metazoa > Arthropoda > Insecta > Hymenoptera > Chalcididae > Chalcis > Chalcis sispes. The sequence continues at coordinate 76,129,957 of OX465094.1, forward strand.
ATGAACCTAGTCAATACATAGCTTTAATTGAGGAAAGTCGTGTATAAGTGCAGGTAAGCACCGAAAGTGTTGTGGAATTTTTTCAACGACGAAATAACGAACGAACGATTAGCACACTGTGAAAAGAATTCAATGAATTTACGAAAGAATACTTTTTGCAGTCGAGGCATACACACTCCAGGAAAAGTCTTGCACAGTCCATCGTTTATTTATGAACTTTACATTACAATTTTTTTTTTTTTTTTTTTTTTTTTTTTTTTTTTTTTTTCGAAAAGAGCTGGACATTTTGGCTGATATATCGAGTATGGAAGATTTTTTTTCGTGGTGCTTTTATGTGGTGCAATGGAGAAGGGAAGCACGAAAGGTATTTTTTAATGGGGAGTGAACGTGCGATAGAGAAAAAGAGAGAGAGAGAGAGAAAAGAAAAGAAAGAGGTAAAAATTAAAAAGATGTAAAACCGCGAGTGTATTATGTACCCTAGCACTACTATAGCGTCCACGTTTGAGTATTTTACCGTGAAAAACTTCAACTATGCATGATATTGGAAAAATGAGTGAAAATGAGCGAAAGAAATAGAATGTGTGGTTCATTATTATAAATATATAGTTAAAGAAAAAAAAAACTCGTTAATTGTCGATATAAAGAATGACGTATTATACACGTAACGTAACTGTGCTTACTATGGATATATTGCGTATATATCCGAGAAAGTTGAGGTATTTTATTATAATAATTGGTTGTCATAACGGGACGACGCATGCAGTTTTCGAAGCTGGACACATTCTAAGTTTCTTTATCCGGCGATTATCCGATTATTATATATGCGAGTTATATGTGTTATATTTGGCTTTTTTCGGTCTTAGAAAGCGGAGTTATACGAGACACACATACATACACGATAAACGAACGAAAGTCGAATTAAATGTATATGTAATTATAGAGATATCTAGATAAAATGTATATTTTTTATTAGTTATCGTGTATCAATTGATATTTTTTAAGAAAAAAAAAGTTGAGCTATTATCCGAGCGTTTTTGATGTTTATACGATATGCATTTATTTACACACTTTTATAAATAAAATTCCTTTTTTTTTATTTTAACTAAATCGTCGACGATAAGAGGTCATATCTCACGTCAATTATGATTCCGATTGTCGACTTTATATAATAAATCCCTTGGTTCTTCCACGTGCCATATATATATATATATACATACATAAAAAAAAATTTTAATCAATTAAACAATGCCATTCTTCTGTAACCAGAAAACAAAATTGTAAATTTTTTTTTTTCATTCAAATGTATTGTCCGAGTACAAAACATTAAAAAAAAAAAAAAAAAAAAAAAAAAACACATTCAAAGTATTTATTATTGCTACTAAGTCATTTTTAAATAATAAAGCAAAAAATAAAATAAAAAATTTCACTTATAAGTTTCAACTTCGTGTATCTGCGTCCGCCTCTCGAACATTCGTTCGCCGTGCATACCCAAGTATCGAACTACTATGGGAACCTTTTTGCAGTTCATTAGTTTTATTAAACGCGAGTACGTTTGCTGCTGACAAGAGAAAGCGAGAATGAGAAAAAGCAAGACAAAAAGTTTTAAAAATACGGAAGCGTAACAAAGGGTGCAAATGCGTGAATGAAAACGGAAAATAAACGCGAAAAAAAAAGAGATAAATTATTATTAAAAAATGAAAATAAAAAAAAAAAAAATAAAAAACAAAATAGTGGCGTCCTTACGGCTAGATAGTGAACAACGATATTACTGTCTGGTTTAGATAAAAATTGCTACTAGATGTATAAAAAAAAAAAAAAAAAAAAAAAAAAAAAAAATGAATCGTTAAGATTAGACGCGTGAGCGAGCTTTGAAATAAACAAATATCTTTTGAAGAAAAGGAGATTTAAAAATTAAAAATAACAATTAATGGTAAAAAAGGAAGTGAAAATGAAAATAAAAAAAAACTTCGAGAGTGTTGAGACTGACACTTATTCCATTCTGTAGCTCAACGGCTGGCTTCTTCCGATTGAGCGACAGTTTCGAGTCGTGATCATCTAAACACGCACCGTCACACCTTATTACGTATATAATATTTAAAGAAAAAAAATAAATAAATAAAATAAAATAACATTACGAAAAAAATACTATTGTATTCTATAAATAAAAGAAAACAGGGAAAATGGGGGATAAAGAATAAACAAAACAAAAAAAAAAAAAAAAAAAATTAAGAAAATAAAACATGAATTACACAACTTGCTGTCGCGAATTTACGTGACGCTTAATTGAATCGACTATTTTTTAATAAAAATAATATGAAAATAAAAAAAGAAAAGAATCAGAGTATAACATAGAATTAAATGCGCGTAAAAAATCTCTATGAAAAAAATGAAACGAAATAATTAAAAAAAAATAAAATAATAATAATAAATAATATAACGAAAAAATACAAGGAAGATTCGGTCGCTTTTTTGACTTCCACGATAAAAAATTGTCGCTCTCTTCTTTTCGTTAAAAGACAAAAGATCGTATCGTTTCATATAGGGAGCGGATCGATTTTTTCCGGCGATTTACATTTTTCCAATTGAACTGCATTTTTTTAATAACTGAACAATTAGATTTAAGAAATAATATTAAAGATTTATTATTTTTATGTATTTCCAATAAACTATAATCTAATTAACTAAAATACGTAAAAAATAAAAAATGTATGTTTAACGCATAAATTTTTAATTATAATATAAATTAAAAATATCGACGATCGACGAATAAAAGGCAAATAGGAAAAATAAAAAAAATTTTCACACATAAAAATATATCTAAATCTGAAAATGTAAACACTAAAATATTAAAATATCTTTTTCTTCTAAAATAGTTTACGATAAGCATTTCTCGAGAAAATGAATCCGTTCCCCGATCTCTTATAAGTAGATTTAAAGTCAAAGTGTAAAGGCGCGAACACTCTATGAATCTCCTATTAGTAGAAGTCAAAGAATAAAAAATCTCATACTCGTTAAATATAAATTTGCAACATACAGCCACACAATACAATTACATACAGACGTACACAAACTCATGCACAGGAAGTAAACTAAATAATAGGCGCGGCACTTTGTCGCGTTCGAATGAAACACATTCATACATTCAAACATAAATATACACACTCATACATGATATAAATATATACACACAAAATTCTTCCTCGTGGTGCTTATTATAAAGAAAAAAAAAAAAAATAATAATAATAAAATAAATAAACAAATAAATAAATGGTGGCAAAGTGTCGCGCGCTTTTGGCAAAATCTTTTTTTACGCCAGCTTTTTACTACCGCCGATAAAACAAAAATAAAACGTAAAGTAAAAAAAACAAAAAAAAAAAAAAAAAAAAAAAAAACACAATTAAGCAGAAATAAAACTTTAATATCGAGGTATAAACGAGTGTACTTGGGCGCAGCTAAAAATACACATCAAGTACACTCGATTAAGACGCAAATCAAAGTGTAATTAAGGATTTATAATCTAATAGCCGGGAAAGAGAATAGTGAGCGCGCGCGAAACGAGAAGGAATTACTGGGGGTTAGGGAGAAGCAAAAAAAAAAAAAAAAAAAATAAATAAATAAAACGATAAATGTACGAGAATGCTACGTAAAAATAAGATTTAAGGAGAGAGTGAGCCCAAGGCACAGAAAGCACAAGGTTTCAGAAGAAGAAATTAAATGGAAAAATGAGAAGAAATAAAAAAAGTGTAATGGTAAAAATAAAAAGAAAGAAAAAGAAAGAAAGAGAAAGAAAGAGAAAGAAAGAGAGAAAGAGAGAGAGAGAGAGAGAGAGAGAGAGAGAGATTGAGAGAGAGAGAGAGTGAATGAAAGAGAGTTTCTCAGCAGCCACGACCCGCTAACGTTAATATAGCTACGACCACTACCTTGGTAGGACATACGCTATTTTACGCCGCTGATCTAATTGTTTACTGTCACGTGTTGCTGTAATGAAACCTAAAATAAATATAAAAAAAAAAAAAAAAAAAAAAAAAAAAAAACACTAACGATACGACATACGACATGACATATACATATACATATATTTTATTTATATATAATGATATCTAATTGACTGTATTTATTGTAAATAGTCACCGATGTTTGCTATGACGTACTGAATATATCTGTACTTGAATGGAAAAAAAAATCACTTGCCTGACACAAAATGATTAACGAAATAAAAAAGAAAAAAACAAAAAACCAAAAAAAAAAACAAAAAAAAAAAAACAAAAAAACAAAAAATTAAGAAGTAATGAAAAATGAAAAAAAAAATCCATTTATCAAGAATGCTGCGCCCCGATATTCTCTCAAATCCCCCCTTACACGAACGAATTAAGAAAGGCGAAGACCCTTATATGGAATATGAAAATAAAAATAAAAAACGAAAAAAAAAAATAAATAAATAAATAAAAATAAAAAAATAAAAAGAAATTAAGATTAAATAAAAATACAGTGTGTGACCATGTAAGAAATATTTGCGATTAGTGCAGACGCAGAGTTCCGCAGACCAATTATCGTTCTGTTGGTAATTTCGAGGGAAGAAAAGAAATAAAGAGAAAGCTGAATGTAATGTGTTTGTTATATGTCGTAAAAGCTATAACTCGATGACGACTCGTCGAATGGAACCGCATGTATGATTTTTCTTTTTTATATGGGAAACAAAAAAACAAAAACAAAAAAAAAAAAAAAAAAAAAAAGAAAAAAAGAAAAAAAAGTAATCCTTCGTAAATATCGCTGCTTCTTGTCGTTATTAATCATATACGTGATCCTAAACATCTTACACTCTGGATTCTTTTCGCTTTTAATTTTACGTAAACTTTTTGTAAATTTTACGAAATTTTTATTCAATATTGATCGATCGATATAAAAAATAAAAAAAATTAATCATAAGAATAATATGTCGTATAGATAAAGTAAAATTTACTAAAAGTTTCAACGGTGACGATGGAAATGAAAGTTTATCGTTCAACTTGAATTTTAAAGTTATAAACTTTAAATTATATGTATTTTTATTAGTTTGTAAAAGAAAAATAAAAAGAAAGTTAGCGTTTATTTTAAAAACGAATACGAAATTTTTTTTTTTTTCTTTTTTTTTTTTTTTTTTAATTTTAGAAAAGTGTCCGGAGTATAAAACATAATTATTTTGTGTCATTGAAAATGAAAAGCTAACTGTGTTAAATTATTTTGTGCTGTAAAAGTGGACGAGAATTCGCGAGGAAAAAAAAAGTTTGTCGTCGCTATTTTTCGTATGTCGCGTTTTTGCTATTTTTATAAAAAACGAAGAAAAAAAAAAGAAGGAAAAAACTATGAAACGCGGTAATTCTCCTTATAAATATTGATTTTAATGAGTTAACGCACATACACGATATATTTAACGCATACGCTTAGTATATGAATTTCAAAACGTAAATATTTTGTTGAAACCCGATTTTACCAACGGGTTATTCGCTTACGAGCTATCGTTTAAATTTTTCAAAATGCTCATTCGCATCGTAAAAATTGACAGATTTAAAATGAAAGACGCGCCGTTTCGATAAGAATGATCGATTATAAAATTTCGCGAAAATAAATAAATACGTTTCGAGAGGAACGAGCGAGAGAATGCGAGAAAAACGGAGATAAGGTCAAAATCATTTGTGAATTCGATGAGCATGAGAGATCGACAATGCGAAGATTTTGTAATTGCGAGCTCGTCAAGCTAATACAGATGTCAATATTACACTCGTAAAAAAAAAAAAAAAAAAAAAAAAAAAAAAACAAATAAATAAAAAATAAAAAATAATGAAGAGACAGAATAGGAATTACACTTGATTACTGCGGCGTGGAGTATGATGCTTTCGGTATAATGCTAATTCGATGGGCGATCAATTAATCGATCGGTGTAATGAAAGTGCGATAAAGAAAAATTGAACGAAAGGTTTATTAAACGACCGGCTGATTGATCGCGCATTATCGTTTCTGAATCGCGACTACCACACTCTCACGCGTTTATTATTAAGAAAGAAAAATAATGTAAAGGAACGAATTTTCAATTGCCTCTTTTGATTGTAACGCGCGGATTATAAAAGGCGGTTTAAATAGAGAAAAAAAAAAAAAAAAAAAACGTAGTCACGATTTGGAGGGGAGTATTTAGGAAGACTTTTAAATTATGGACTTTCGAATTTTTCATATTTGAGAAGTTTAAATTAACGAAAAAAAAAAAAAAAATTAAAAAAAAAATTAAAAAAAATAAAAAAACTAATAAAAACAAATGAAACACTGGGAAGCTCCACGTACAGAGTCGCAACTCTTGACCCAACCAGCATGTCCAACAATTTACGATATAATTATAAGTACATTATATTAAGTGTTTTCAAAAAAAATATATGATCTATATATGATAATAAAAACGGAAAAACGTTAAAATTGTTTTCATTTGTTTCCCACTTATCTATACTAAATGTACCAAATTAAATATATTCAAATAATTATGCTTATAATATATAAATTCATTATTTTAAAAAGTTATCATCTATTTTTATTTCTTTTAGAATAAAAAACTAATATTTTACAATCAGCTTAAAAGTATAAAATTATTTTACAAGGTTGACTTATATAAGAGTAATTTATGTATGCTTTTTATCTTTTCTTGATTTACTTTTTGATGTTGATTTTGAACCTGGTTCTATGACGATGCGACCTGACGCGATTTCTTCTCTATCGGCGGAATTTTCTATTTGTTTTTGAGCTTCCAAAAAGAACATGAGATCTCTTATTTGTTCTCGTAAATCTGTTACTTCCGACTCTTTTTTCTCTTTCAGGTCATTCATTTCATCTTGTAGTTGCTTATGTTTAATTTGCCAAGAAGTTTGATTAAGTTGAAGTGCTTGTCTTAATTCTTTTTCTTCGGCTAGTTGAGCTTGAGCTTGTGTTAATTTAGCATTTGAACTTTGAAGTTTTTTTTCTACAGCTTGTTTTTCGCGAGCCAAAGTAGACAATTGATTCTACAATTGAAAAGAAAACAAATTTTTTTTATAATGAGAAAAAAATATTTTTAGTAGTTTATAATGATTTACCTTCATTCTAGAATTTTCTTCTGTGAGATATTCAACTTTTTCTCTCAGTTCTGATGTTTCTGCACAAGTTCGTTGTTCAATTTTTGCAAGTCTTTCTTCAAAATATTCTCTTTGTGTTTCCAATTGTGAAGTTAATAAATATGTAAATTCTAATTGCACGGAATCAACTTTTTCATCAACAGCTGCTCTTTCACCTTTTGTAGATTCTTGTCCTGCTTCAACCATTTTTCCATCTTTATTTTGTAACAGTCGATCAACCCAGTGATCTCCAACATAATCCCAAACTCTGTTTTGACCTAATTCCATCGCATAGCAATGATGTGTATCTCTATAATGTTCAAAAGCATGGCTTTGCTCATATCTACCACAACCAATGTGTCCACAAATTAAACAAATCCATAAAGCTTCATTGCTTGCTTCGGCAACTGATTATTTTCATAAAAATTATTTATCGCTTTAATTATATAATCTTAAAATTTTCATTATAATTTTTATTTATCAATTATTATTATGATAATTTTTAAAAATTCAACATACCACATTCCATACAATGACTATCAGCAACTGGTTCTGGAGTTTGAACATATCGACAAACTGGACAAGATGTATCTCCCCATTTAACAAGACAGTCGGCATGAAAAGTATGATTGCATAAGATTGTTAAAATTCCATCAACACTTTCATCCATCTTTTCCAAACAAACAGGACATGAAGGTAGTTCAGTATGTCCTGCAAGTGGTAGACCATTATCAGCAGTTTCAACTCTTGAGACAAAAACCATATGACATACTACTTCTGGTTCCAATGAATTATAAGGAGCTCCATTAAATGTTTCATAAAATTCGCTTGCAGCAGCCTATAAATATAGAATATTGCTAATTTTCAAATATTATGGCTAAGTAAATGAAAAAAAAAAAAAAAAAAACAAAATATTACCGATGAGCGAAAAGTAATCAATGTCATATATTGATTCGGACTTCCATCCCTTATAATTCTAAAACACTGTATGTCTTGATGACATGCTGCAGTAAAATTCATTAAATCATGACATGTCATCGTTGCTGGAACTGACAATATACAAATTGTATGACTTCGATTTGCAGCTGAATGCATATCTGTTAATGTACTGTAACATAATAATCATATTAAAATATCTAGCATAATAAATAAAATAAATATTTATCATAAAGTATGATTTATACTTTTCTTTGAAAAGATGCAGAATACCCTTAGTAACTTCTACAAATGGATTTCCAGAAATAAAGTTTATCTGATCTGAAGGCGATGAATTGCAAGCAGCTGCACCAAGGGAATTATCTACATTTGCAATTGAAGTAGAAGTTGAAACACATGATTTTTCTTCTGAATTTTCTCTAGATGTTGATTGAGATTTACTAGATGTCCGAGAACTCTGAGATTCAGGTAGTAAAGGTAAAGGTCCTTCATTAGAATCCGTGTATGTTTCTATTGTTACGCTTCGTGGTTCTCTAGAGCCACGCATTTTTCTCGCATTTTTATCCATTGCACCTAAGTCAATTTAATATTATAAATAAAAAACGTATTGTCATGAATAAACTGTTATATCAGTATAAAACAGACAAATTTAACAAATAAAAAAGAACAATTTTTAAATATTAATAAAGAAAAGTAATATCATAAGAAATCATAAGAAAACAAAACAAAGATAAAAAGCAAAACATTGTATAAGATCTTACTGGCGTCCTCAGGTAGATCAAAATCACTGATTTCTATTCGAATCACACAAAGAGATACCAAAATTTCAGGAGAAGACATTACATACTAAAATATTTTTTCGAAAAATCTTAAATATCATTGCCCGTATTTTTTGTGGAACCTTTTTTTATTTCCTTCACTTATACTTCATCTTTGTTCTTACTCAAGAAATCTCAATTGTAAATTTACACAATAGACGATCGTTTGATACTCTGACGTTTATACGCATCAAAATATTGTCAATTTAATTCTAAAATTTCTCGTCAGATGTCGATAGCTTATATAGGTATATATGCATATAGGCTTCTAAAAATTGTATAAACATATGCATGTAAAAGTGCAGTAGTGGTTACTTCGCTGAAAGGAGCGAAGATATAAACTAATAAAAGTCAATGGTAACACATGATGGAGAGTATCTTTTTTAAAATTTTAAGGGACATTCCTTAAAATCACTTTAGTTTCTTCAATTTTAATAGTTGAATACTGTGTAATGTGATCTAAAAAGCGACGAACCGAATTGCATCCAAACTGCATGGAAAAGAATGCAGGAAAAATCGGTAAATAATTTCAATATAAAAAAAATTTTAGTTTAGGATTGAATACATTTTTTACTTATAATTATATTTTTCAATAATAGCAATAGAAAAGGTCAATCAATTAAAGATTAAATTATCATAAATTTAGAAGTGCAAGTTATATAACAAAAAATTCTAACCTTAAATTCTTTAGTTTCTTTTCGTTATCGTAAAAAGATAAGATTTCTTGAATATTTCTTTGAATTACTTTCGTCAGTATATATTTATCTGCAATATGCAATATTATAGAATATTTTTTTAATATTAAATTCTTAGGTTTTTTGTTATACAAGTTTGTACAACTTTTAATTTTGAACATAATTTTTTGTACTTCTAATTTTTTTATTCATTTATTTTTCTTATTGTTGAAATATGCTTTTTTTTTTGGTAATTTCTTGTAATCAAATTATTGGTTATAATAAATTGTTGTGATAAGCTGATAAGCTGGTTATTAGTGTGAAAAAATATCTACAATGTATGAAAACATAATTTAAAAAACTTATTGTTATTAAATCATTTTCGAACATAAGAAATATTTACAAATTTTTGAATACTATTTTTTATCAAATAATAGTTCAATAGCATATCAATGATGTAAGTAATTTTATTGATAAATTAAAAATAAAATAAAATACAAAAAATATATTTATATTATAAAATAAATATGATTATTTTTTATTGTTTATAAATATTTAAAATTATAAATGATTTTCAAAAAATTATGTGTTGAAAAAAAATATGCTTAGTTTTACAGATATTTATGAGATATCAATAATTTTAATTTTTCAATATCAATAATAATTTTTAACATTAAATTTCTATTTCTATTTATACATGTTGACTTCTAGAGTTTTGATAAAAATATACCAATGATTGATAATTTTTATCAGTATTAAAATAATATTAATAATATTAATATTGTCAATTAAATGAGTAAATTAATTCAGTTCATGAACTTGATGTAAAGAATATATATACAAGTTTATATAACAGTATTTAGTTAATAACAATAAAATTAATTTTTTATCAGAACAAATATCATTTTTTTAGGTTGGCTAATGATGATGTATTACAACTGGATGAAGGTGAAGATATTGAAGAATTAATCATGACGTCCTTAGGAAAACTTATTTTTATAGATATTCATTCAAGACACCCAAAACATATATCTGCTAGTACATCATCACAAAATTCAACTGATTCTTTATCATTGGCTTTTGAAAACCTATTTTATATGCCTTATGATATAATTGAAAATTATGGAATTACTATTCATACTCTAGATATTAGTCACAATAAATTTAGCAGGTTAATAATTTTTTTTAAATAAAATTTGAATCTTTTATTTTATTTTGTTCTGCACTTTCTTTACAGAAATTTGCATTTTCTTGCTGAGTTTGAAAATTTGACTTCTTTGAGTTTGGATTACAATAATATTGATGCTTTTTCTATTTTTCCTCATATGCCAAAATTGCAACTACTCTGGCTAAACCATAATGATATTGAAGATTTATTTCCTTTTTTAAAGAATTTGCATACAAGTTTCCCCAATCTACAATATTTATCTCTTATGGGAAACAAGGCAGCTCCAAGTTATTTAAATGGTGGAACCTTTTATGATTATCTTCAATACAGGTATACTGTCAAATTATCTCTGAAATAGAATTTTTATTCAAACTAAACTTTTTTAATTTATAATAAATAAATTATAGAAAATAAGTGTATTTAGAAATTTAATTTAAGAATTCGTTCACATATTAAAAAGTACTTACTGACAAAAAATTTCATTTGAATTTTTTATTTAAAAGATTATTTGTGATCTCATGGTTTCCTCATTTGGTACATCTTGATGATCGCGTTGTTACATCTGAACAACGTATTGAAGCGAAAAGATTGTTTAAAAGGCCTATTCTTGAAGAATTAATTGAAAAGGCGCCTCTTCCAGACTGCATCAAATTATTACACAGTAAACTAGCAGCAATTTTTACAAAGCCTGCCACACTGCCAGAAAAATTAAAATCCACCAAGGGATTAAACTTTATTGTCTAAGTCAGTATTATGTAAGCGAATATTCTAAATTCATTTTTATAATGTATACATTTTTATAATGTACACATTTTTATGCAGCATTATATAAGAAGAGAATTAAATAGAATTTTCAGAACATTACTAATAGATATATTTATATAAGAACATTTCTATGTTTTTTTGCTGCAAGTTTATACTCATTATTTATGAACAAGAACATTTATCACATTACTGCGTATAATGAAAAAAGTTTCGTAAAGAGCCTTTTTTATAGATACATTAATAATTTTACAGTTTTTTAAATAAAATGTTTTTATGACTAACGCACATAGACTAATATATCCTTTTATTAAATATTTACACTTTTGTATTTTTTAACATGCTGTTAAGCCACTAAAAAAGTATAATTCAAAAATAATAAAATAAAAAAAAAATTATTACTAAAGATAACATTTTAATTTAATTTTTATTATGTACTTTTATATATAAATATTCACAAATATGTAGGGATAAGAAGTAGTGCCTTTTATAAAATTAATATGTAAATATTTTACTAATTTTATATTACAAGAAAATATAAATGTACCATTATAAAATTATGAATAAATAATTTAAAATTATAAATGTGTCATTTACTTATAGTACACAAATAAATTTAAAATTAACTATTAAGTTTCAGAGGTAATTAGAGGTAAGCAGTTTGACTGTTTTTTAAAATATTTTATAAAATTATTAACTATTCTTTATTTAATAATTATTTAATAAATTTGAATGTTTAATCAAGTATATTTGTTTTTTAAGTAATTAATTATTACAAAAAATTAATTGTTTCCTTCAAGTATTTAAAATATCATTTACATCAGAAAAAAAAAATCATTGAAAACTTAATTATTTTGGGGTAAGGATATGCTATTATGTTTATATTTGAATTCTACTATAATTTAAGAATTCTAAAAGTTTAAATGCTTTATATGGAATTATAAAATATCTCGTTTTATCGATCACATCAATTCAGGTGATTACTTATCGTTAAGCGTTACGTCACAGATGAAGTGCTTACTACTATACTTTCATTTTTAAATAAATCGTTCCAATTTTCGTCTTAACAATATAAATCAATTAAGCCATTTTATCAAAATAAATAAGTTTGTTGATTGTTTCAAAGAATTTTTATCCTCGAAAATATTTTGAAATTGATGACGCATTAATATACTTTTGTTAAAAAAAAAATACTCGATTTATAACTTTTGTAAATTAAGCAAAATGTCATTCAACTTATTTTTTGTTACTTTTTGCGAATAATTGTGCAAGCCAATGATTTTGAAAATAAGTTAATAATATAAATTTTTTTATATTTTGAACATTTTTTAATTTAAAATATTATATTTTATTTGATCGGCAATTATAAAATATACATGATTTTTTTTTTTCAATGCATTATTATTTATAACGTTTATTACTATCATGAATAAAGCAATTAACGCTTAAGACAATGCAATTATATCTTTTGTAAATAATCCAGCCGAATGCATCGTTTGATAGCATTTGTGTACTAAATACACTTATATTTAATGCGGATAAGGCGCAATTAATTTTTATCTCGAGAATTTTTAATGGGGAGAACGGGACTTTCTCCGGGCATTAATAAATCACACAATTTTTCGAGCGTAATAATGGTAGAACGGAGAGGGAGGAGAAAAGGTGCAACCGCTTATTTAAACCCGATGTGTCAAGTGACCGCGACGTAACGCTCCATTCATCGTTGAAATGGTAATTGGCATAGTTACGCGTTTCCATCGATCTATTGCTCGTTAAATTTGTACACACAAGTGTAGCTCGAGCACACGTATATACACTCGAATGCACTGGAGTAAGTGAAAGCTTTGAAGTTTAAATGAGGGTTAATTTTTTTCTCTTTCTCTCATTCTTTTAGTTTTTTTTTTTTGTTTTTGTTTTTTCGTTTCTTTTTTCTTTTTTTTTTTTTTTTTTTTTTTTTCTTTCATTTCATTCATTTAGTTATCGCAATTATGAGAATACACAAATGAACGTTTTTCATTGTACTTCGCGATTATTCTTGAAATATGAATTTACGTTGCGGTGCAAAAATTGACGATGCTCGTTAATATTTATATATTTACGACGTTGATTGCAATTTATTGGCGCATAAACTGGATAAACAAACGTTATAAATATGAAAAGTCCGTATCTCTCAATATTTATCGTTAATGGTAATTTATAGATCTGCTATTGATTGTAATTGTAATCGACCTTTTATAATCGTTACAAATTGGAGTTTAATTTAAATTTCCACGCTCGCATATCGTTTTATTTTCATTTCGTAAAAAGATGTAAAATAGTAAAAATGCGAAAACAAACTTGTTTTTTTATTATTTAATTTATTATTCCGAATACATAATAAAAAATAGTTACAAACGGTATGTCGTTAAATCGCTTACAATTTTATTAGTTTTACGTATTTATTCGATTAAGTTTAATAAATCAAGAGGCTTGACGCTTAGCTAACCACATACACGCACACGCGCACAATAAATTATCTAAGCACTTATTCAACGGCTAAATTTTCAATTTCACCTTTATTGACTTCGTTCATTTTGTACGACTCGTAATCTTTCTCCAAAGTCTCCGAGCTCTCTTTTTTCGCAAATAATACTTGATACGACGACGTACCGAGCGCCGCTCCTACCATCGGACCTACCCAGTAAATCTGTGGCATTTAATTATTATTTATTTATTGCTGAAATATAACTGTTTAAAATTTTTAAAATTGATATTTGTTAAAAAAATGAAATACATTCAAAAGTTAAATCAATAATTTTTATCGCTATTGTAATAAAGTTTACCCATTGGTTTTCCCAAGCTCCGTTCCATAGAGCTGGACCAAACGTTCTCGCTGGATTCATGCTACATCCCGTGTATGGGCTCTACAATTATACAAAAAGCAATTATTTTTCCGAAAGAAAAATAACGTTTCTTATTTTATGTAGTGGCTTTGTTCGCGTTAAATAATTTATCGAACAGAAAAATATGGATAATTACGTCCAAGGCATATAATCAATATTAATTAATTAATCGATGATTAATATTGTAAAAATGAATAAATGAAAAAATAAAAATAATACAAAGTAACCAAGGAATACTTTAGTTTTGAAACGTATATTTATACAAGAGGTTAAATATGTATATATGATATTCAAAGCGAGCCAAACTTTACAACGCTATAGAGCTGTGTATACTCGTCCCGTCAAAGGACTTTGAGGTGAAAATACACGTATATACATATACAGAGAAAATTCTCAGGTTTAAGTAGCTTACCGCGGCAAAGGAAATAGCGGCGACGGCCATACCAAATCTCAGGGCGGTTGAATCGGTGGTATGGGCGCATCTCGGATCCCACGTAGCGCAGGCGCCTAGTAATATTAGCGACGTGCAGAGTATCTCGATCAGGATCGCTTGGACGGTCGATATATCCGGATGGACGACGGTCACGCAGAGCGGCGTCGTCGAGGCTGGATTGCCGTCGTTCATCAATAAAATCGGCGTCACTGCCTTGGCAATGTACGTATACGGCTTATTTCGTGCATTTAATTTTTCTTCGTATTCTGTTTTTTTTTTGTTTTGTTTTTTTTTTTTTTTTTTTTTACATTTTGCATACAGAAATCTTTATATCCTTACACAATGTGCTTGAATTTTAAACTTTTGTCGAGTAATTTTTTATCGAAAAACTAACGGAATTTACTTTAAACTATGTGAACTATTGTAATGTCGTTTAGAGTAAAACATTTTTTACGATTTGAAAAAAAAAAAAGAAAAAAAAAAATTTACCTTTATCAGTCCGTAGCCTATCGTAGCGCCGAGAAATTGAGCCGCTGCATAAGCTAGTCCCGTTGGTATGGATTTCAGTCCAATCATTACAGCACCAAGTGTCACCGCTGGATTTAAATGAGCTCCGCTTATATGACCGAATGTCTGAAACGAGAAAAACGTTTCGTACTTTCTCGACGATTTTTCAACATGAAAAATTGAAAGAAAATTGCGCGATTTTTAAATCAACTCACCATAATCAAAAGATTGACCGTCAAGCCGAAAGTGAAAGCCATTTGCATGGGAGGTGGAGGTGCAGCACCCATTGTGCCAACGCAACCCATGCATCCTATGAATATAAGAATAGCCGTTCCGAATATTTCTGCTACGAACATGGTAAAGGTTTCCTCTTGCATCTTCCATGGATCGACTACTCGGATAGCAAAAAATCGCGTGAATGATATTTTCTCGCTCGACGTAAACGACGACCAATATTTTCCCTTTATTTACTTTTAATAAAACTTACTTACCCTTATTTTGATTGGAAGACATTTTTTCAAGTTAAATAAATAGAAAAAAAAAAAAAAAAAAACAAACGATAAAATTTTTCGTACGAATTTATCAACAGGTACTATATTTTATACACTTTATTTAACTAAACTAAGCTTTAATTTAATGCGAGTTAATAGAATCATTTGTAAAAATTTCGATCGTGCATTATCTGACTGCTACCGCTGCAGTAACTAACTATAGGTAAGGCGATAGATTATCTATTCTCTTTCAATTATTTCAATACTTTCGATTTGATACACTTGATACGAAATAAACGTCGGCTGCGCGCTCAATAATCCTTATCTTTTGTAATCTTGATCGTTCGTTCACTTTTTTTTTCGAATAATTCGAACCTTGATTTCTTTCTTTCGTCTTTTTATTTTCTTTTTTTTTTTTTTATAGTTTGATTATGACGTAGCATAATTTATTTAACGTTTCCATCAACCTTTTTTTATATTTGAAATAAATTTTACGAAAAAAATGTGCAAAGAAATATTGGTTTATTAAAATAGTGCAAAAAAAGTAGTATAAATATGTCATACCTAAAATTCCATCTTAACAAATCTCAACGATTGAACTTTTTATCGTAATAAAAATTTTTAACGAAAACACGTATTTTACAATTTTTACTCGTAAAGCATACATACTTGTTTCAAAATTCATTTAAAATTTTATTTATTTATTTTATTTATTAAATGAATAAGTAAATTATTTTTATTTAAATCCACAAGGCAGATTGAAACGACAGCTTTTCCATCGTCGATACATCGAGTTTTGTTCTCCCCACTTTGACTTTTTTCTTGCATCGATAATTTACCTACTCCTCATAATTTATTCATGCATAACTTTCTTTTTGATTTCTCGTAATAATACGTTCAGAAATATAACGTAAACATAACGTAAAAGTATAAAATTACACGTCCGTAAATCTCGAAAGCTGCGAGAGACGAGAAAACATTCGTAAATAAGGTAGCCAACGACTTCGACAATGACGACGAAAATATACGAAGAAACGGGAAGCTCCTCAAAAGTTTACGTTAACGAGAATTATTTAAAGGACACGGAATACGTCGTTCGCGTTGCCAAAACTCTACTCACGCCAATAGGCATTTGGCCTCGTTACGGCGACAACACGAGCTTAAGCAATACCATAATCTACATACGCGTATGTCTAATATTTTGCCTGATGCTGTTTCTCCTCACGCCCCACTTTATCTGGACGTTTTTCAAAGCCGAGGATTTACGCAAACTTATGAAGGTAATCGGCGCTCAAGTTTTCAGCTCGCTGGCGGTGTTAAAATTCTGGAACTTGATAATCAACAAACGGGACATTCGCAGCTGTCTCGAAGTTATGGAGAACGATTACAAAGTCGTCGAGTCCGAGGAGGACCGACAGATTATGATAAAGAACGCGAAAATCGGTCGTTTCTTCACCGTCGCTTATTTGGGCTTGTCATACGGCGGCGCGCTCCCTTATCACATAATCATGCCGCTGCTGCAAGAGCGAGTATTGAGATCCGACAACACGACCATGATACCTTTGCCCTATCCAAGCGATTACGTATTCTTCGTCGTCGAATTCTCGCCGCTCTACGAGATAATCTTCGTAACGCAGATACTCATAAGCAGCATAATACTTTCGACCAACACCGGCGTTTACAGCCTAATCGCTTGCATGGTCATGCATTCGTGTTGTTTGTTCGAGGTGACGAGTCATCGGTTCGAGTGTCTCCTACGAGGAAGAGAAGCCGATAAAAATACCGTAGATTACGTATTTAAGAAAAAACTTGCGGATATTGTCGACTTTCACGTTCAAGCTATAAGGTTAATTGTTTGACGTTGTTAATTGCACGCTGTAGATTTTTTTTTGCTTTTTTATATTTAAATAACAACAAAACAACTATATTTAAATTTTGTAATAATACAATGTGTTTACTTTCTTGTTTTATTTATTTATTTTTTCTTTCTTTTTGCACAATTAACATTATAGCATTTTGTCATCGACACTATTTTAAATAATTTCAATTTGAATTTAAATTTATCCCCAACGATCGAATTTCATTTTGCATGAATTACGCATTCAATTTGATGATTAATCGAATCTCCCTCTTTTTTTTTTTTTTTTTTTTTTTTTTTTTTTTTTTTTTTTTTTATTCTCAATTCAGATACGCCGAAACGATGGAAAAGGCATTGAACATTGTAATGCTTTCGGAAATGGGCGGTTGTACGTTAATTATTTGCTTTTTAGAATATGGTATTTTGCAGGTAAGTTATTTATCGTTTATTTTTCTAAACTCATTGTTATATCGATACGATTATTATTTTTATGTAGAATATGTTTTCCTCAGATTAATTAACAATACCATTAAATAGTTGCATTCGATATTTAATTAAAAAGTTTAAAAAATAAAATTGAAAGCTTAAAATATTCGTATTACATTCGTATTATATAAGTTATAACTTATTACAATAATTTTATTTCTATTTTACAATTTATTTACAATATTTACCATTGCCGCAGAAATATGCACATATGTATATATAATTTTCGTATTTATTATTTTTAAATACAATGGTAATTTTTTTTTTTTTTTTTTTGTGTAATATTTTACCATTGAAATATTTATAAACATCATACATGATACGAGCTTTTCTTCTTCCACACGCTCGTACAAACATTTTCCCGCAGGATTTGGAAGACAACAACCTGCTTGGTATGGGGACCTATTGCGTATTAATGACGTCTATATTCGTAAACGTATTCATTCTGTCTTTTGTCGGTGATAAAGTTAAAGAGCAGGTAGATTCGATTTTTTACATACACATACATATAGATATATATATACATGTACAAATTTTGTTTCGATATTTTACATAAATTATATATCATTGTTGTTCATCGAGTACAGAGTGAATTAATAGGATTGAGCGTTTACTCCCTTCAATGGTTCAATTTACCAAAAGAAATAATTCTCAAAGATCTGAAATTCGTCATGGCACGGGCTAATCAACCAACGAGATTGACAGCTGGAAAACTCTTTGATTTATCATTACAAGGATTTTGCGACGTAAGAATTTCATTTCTCAGAAACTATTTTTATTTCGTTTGTTTATCTCGATGTTTATTAAACATGTATCGTTCACAGGTGGCGAAGACGTCGATGGCATATTTGAATTTTTTACGGACACTCGAAATCACATAGGCGCTCCGTAATAATCTGTTGCTTATTTTACTGTAAAAGTTTGTTGGTATATAATGATACAATTGTATTATTAATGTTACATTGAAAATATTCAACATTGTATTCGTCATTTTATACATTACACTTTTTAATCACACGCGTCGCAATTTATTCTCATTTTCGATAATTTTCACAGTAATAATTCAACGATAGCTTATAATAAGCTTATTTATTTTTTATACCAAGTCGATCGGTTAGCCGAAATTTTTAAACACGGCGAAAAAAAAAAAAAAAAAAAAAAAAAAACGCTTCAAGGGTTCGATACTACAACTTATAAATGCGTAATTGTCGTAAATCGACAACTACACCGAGTTTATACTTCATTCTCCCATTTCTTCTTTATTTTTTACCGCTACGCGTATAAGTCACCAAGCGCGCGCATGAAAATTATAAAGTTCGTATGTAATTTGAGCAGGGGTCCGTTATCCGTTCGGAGAGAATAATAAAAGCTACCGCCGGGTATAAGCTCTCGAATTAAGATAATTTTTGAATCAATGTACTATGAGCCCTGTAATTTTAATGCGGAAACGTTGATATCATTCGGCTTGATATCATTGTAAGCAAGGTACTCGCGATGTGAACATCTTACTTACTCTTTGTTTTAAATAGACAACTTTTACGGTTTTTCTTTGTTTATTTTATTATTATTATTATTATTATTATTATTATTATTTTTTTTTTTTTTCATAGCGGTTATTTTAATATCAGAAAAATTTAATTGAATCTTGAGTAAAGCTATTTTAATTGTAATATCGAGACTTTTTAACGAAAGTATTAATACATTAATTAAAAAAAAAAAAAAAAAAAAAAAAACAACAAAAATTCTCAAGCATAAGCATCGACGAATGACATAGTTTTTTTTAGTTTTGTGCAATTCGTGAAATGGTATCGTCTAACGACAATGAAGAGAAAATCATTCGAGAATCGATTTACGATTGGAATTCGGACTTTGAGTTTGACACGCGATACAATCGTTGGCTTTTAAAATCAATCGGCATCTGGCCATTGAATCCTTTAACAACTTCATACCTTGACATATTCTTGGAAAAATTTTCGATAATAGCGACGATATTTTTTTTGGGAGTATTGCTGATACCTCACGGCTCGTATGTATTTTTGGTTGAACGCGATCGTGATCTACGTTTGAAAATGATCGGACCATTGAGGTAAATTTTATCTTTTATTATTGGTTTTATTAAATTTCAATAAATTGCGATGTTGATAATTTTTTCTAAAAATATGTTTTTTATCAACATTAAATACATTATTAGTAGTTTTTTTTGAATATTATATTATTACTTATACTATATCTTACTAAAACAATACGATTTTATAAAATATTATAAAAGACTGTCTATTGCTGTAATTAACAATATAAAAATCAATTGAAAAAAAAAAAAAAAAAAAAATTAATAAACAAATTGAATAACAAAAAGAAAAAAAAAAAATATATATGCATATATATAAAAGCTTGAAAAAAATTGACTTAGAACGTTGCACGTTAAGTTTTTGCGCGATGGGTTGCGGCAAGTACGCGTTCGCGCTTATACACAAACGCGGTATATCGCATTGCTTAAACCGTATGGCCGACGATTGGAAAAATTCGGCGAGTGACGAGAGAGAGCCGATGATTCGCGCGGGCGCTTGGTGCGATAATTTCGCCAAGCTGTGCGCGAGCTTCATGTACGGCGGCTCGATGTCCTACTGCGTCCTCGTCCCGTTGCTCGAACAAATCACGGCGATCGTCTCGCGCGCCAACGCCACCAGGACCCTTACGTTTCCGTGTTACTTCGGCATCGGGATCGTCGACGTGTACGAGGACAAAGCTTTCCTCTTCGACGTTCTGTTCCTCGCGCACTCCCTCAGCATATTCGTCATTTGCACGATATCTTCCGGTTTTTGTACGATTATGGCCAAGTTCGTTATGCACGCGTGTGGACAGCTGGAAATTATAATGAAGTATTTGAAATTTCTCGTCGAGGATCGCGACGATGGATTTACCAAAGTTTATGGAAAGGATATACCAAAGGCTGATATCAAATTTATTATACTCAAACATTTACGTGTTTTAAGGTATTTAAATATGACATTTTAACGTTAATCGCTTGGAAAGTGTTGGATAAATTTTTCTTTAAAATTTTCACATGTTTAATTTATCTTAACCGATATATTTTTCTTTTTTATTGTAGTTTCGTGAACGACGTAGAAAAAACATTAACGGCGATATGTTTTGTGGAATTCGTCGCCAGTACTCTCAATATCTGCTTGTGCGGATATTACTCCATAATGGTATTTTTCATTATTTATAATCGATCATCTATTATATATATATTGCGATCGCTTTAGTTCAATTACGAAAAAAATAAATAAATAAATAAATAAATAAATAAATAAATAAAACGATAAACATTTTTACAGGAACTTGAAAAAAACAACATTCCCAGTGCGATTACGTACATTAGCGTGTTAATTTCATTTGTGATGAATATTTTTATTCTTTGTTACTTGGGTGATCGTTTGACCGATCAGGTAAGAAAAATTTAATATATCTTGTTCAAAGTAAAAATTTAGCCTATAAAACATAGATTATAGATTAACCTTATCTATTCGTATTGATAAGTGTCAAAAAGTTGGCTCGACGTATTACGAAATCGATTGGACGCAATTTCTCTTTAAAGAAAGTAAAATAATGAGTATCGGAATGGTGATAATGGTATCTCAAAATCCGCCGAAACTTACCGCTGGAAAAATTTTCACCCTTACAATGGGTAGCTTTACATCGGTGAGTGTAACGATAACGAAATGTTAAATTTCCTTTACTTATGTACTATTATTTTCCTTACAGATTATTAAGGCATCAGCAACTTACTTGAATATGTTACGCACGGTTACCAAGGTTGATTGATGTTTTTACGAGCTTAATATTTTTTGTTAAATTTATTTTGTCTATTTTAAAAATAAAATATAAATATTTTTAATTGCTTAGAGTCATTTATCGTGTATACCGATAACCTTATGTTTATTCGTTTATTGAAAATAGTGTCTATTTAAGACTTGAAACGAAGCTGCACAAATTCAAAGAAATTAATTTATGAAAAATTGAATTAATATTAATTTTATTCAAGGCTTTTTATCATTGTAAGGCATATTTATAATTGAAAAATTCTTTATAATCTAATTGGATCGATTAATTAACTAATGGGTATTGTCGTACCGTATTTTATTTAAAATTACACAGAACTTTGATTATTTATTATATATCTACGTGTAAAACTTTAATTTTTATTCACTAATTAACGGTCATTTAAATAAAAATAAATTTAACAAACTTGAATAAGTAAAGTTGCATTTGCGCGCAGCGCTATCCTACTGTTATTCATTCATGGTTTTACCCTTTCAATAATTTGTTTTTGTTTGTTTAGTAGATAAACATTATTATGCATGTAGCCATATGAATAAACCAAGCCCAAGTAAATCTAACAAAGTTATGCGCTCTCGGTATAAATGCAGCAATCTAAACTATACGGCTTTGTATCGGCCGTCGCAAAGATAATTTTCAAATCAATATAATGCGCAACTTATGAAATTTTAATTCAAAGAATGAAAAAGCCAAGCTTCCGTGTCTCATTGCACGAGAAACGTTGGCGATGTAAACATCCTAATGTTTATAGCGAAACTCGTGGGATTAATCTGCATTAATAATGTGATCACGATTATTCGTAAATCGTGACCAACTTTCATCGCGCATTTTAAAAAATATATATATTCAAATTTTTTTTTTTTTTTTTTTTTTTGAAGGTGTGGTTCTTTCATTATTACGTACTCGTGCAAAATCAAACAGTACTATATTTTCAAGACCAAAGGTGACATAAATATCTCGATCGCTCGGAGGCGACGTTATTTTAAATCGTATTATGGCCGCGGTGAAAAATAAGCCGGAAAAAATCGCCCAATCGTTAGACGACGATTGGCGAGTTGACGCCGAGTACGACGTGCGTTACAACCGATGGCTTTTAAAATCCATCGGCATATGGCCAGTTAATCCATCGACGTCGTCCGTTCTTGAAAAATTATCGGAAAAATTTTTCACGAGCGCGTCGATCTTCCTTCTTGGAATGTTTCTGATACCTCACGGCTCTTATATACTTTTGGTTGAAAGCGATCGTGATCTGCGCTTGAAAATGATCGGACCGCTCAGGTATCGTATATTTAACTTTTTTGCGTTAAACCTTATGTAAACAAGCCTTCAAACGAAAAAAGAAAAAAAAAAAAAAAGACACGAAAAAAATATAAACTTAAACCTTTTAAAGTTTTTGCATGATGGCCTGCGGCAAGTATTCGTTCGCGTTGGCGAACAAAAACGGAATCGCGTCGTGCGTCGATCGCATGGCGGATGATTGGAAAGGGACGAGAGAAGCCGCGTACGAGAGAGAGCTCATGATAAAAGCCGGCCAATGGTGCGAAAAATTTACGAAGCTCTGCGTCACCTTCATGTTCGGCGGCGCTATGTCCTACAGCGTTGTCATACCGATAGTCGAACAAATAACCGATGCGCTACGAGGTAACGCCACTCGCGTTTTAACGTTTCCGAGTTACTTCGGCCCGAGGACCGTAGACGTTTACGCGGGAAATGCCGTTGTTTTCGAGACACTTTTCGTCGTACATTCGATGAGTATGGTTGTCATGTGCACGATATCTTCCGGATTGTGCACGCTTATGGCCAAGTTCGTCATGCACGCCTGCGGACAATTAAAGATTATTATAAAGAATATGAAATTACTCGTCGAAGACGATCGAGATTTTGATGCTCGTGGACCGAAAGCTAATCTTAAAATAATCGTGATTAAACATTTACGCGTACTCAAGTGGGTATAAAATAAACGCGTTAACTCTAGGTATTCAAAGACATATGTATATTTATATGTATATGTATATGTATATGTATATATACATATATTTAACGAGTAATCACAAATTGTTCACTTTTAAAATTTTCAGATTCATTAAAGACGTAGAAAAAACACTTACCGGAATATGCTTCGTCGAATTTATCGGCTGCACGTTTAACATTTGTTTGTGCGGCTATTACTTTATAACCGTAAATTTATTAATCGATAATAAGCCGTTTGTTATTCAAATTTTAATACAATAATTAAAATCCGATAGGAATTGGAGAAAAACGAGGTGCCAAACGCCATGTCGTACATTAGCCTCTTGAGTTCATTTGTATCCAACATTTTTGTTTTTTGTTACTTAGGCGAGCGTTTGACCGAGCAGGTAATATGTAAATATGTATAATTTTGCTGTTGAGAAAAGAGAGTTTTTTTTTTTTTAAATGGTTTCTAACAATTATTATAAATTTGTTATATAATCAATATTAATATCAATCAATATCGTTATTATAATCAATATTTAATTTGGAGTTACTTCGTTTAACAGTGTCAGAAAATTGGCTCTGAAACTTACTCAATCGATTGGGCACGATTGCTTATCAAACAATACGGAATATTGGATATCGGAATGATAATAATGATCTCTCAACATCCACCGAGACTCACAGCTGGAAAAATTTTCTACCTCACTATGGACAGTTTTACTTCCGTATGTAAATTTGTATTAAAATAAATTGAAAATTTAGTTTTTGTTTTTTTTTATTGTTAAATTTTGTTGTAGGTAATCAAAGCAGCCGCGACTTATCTCAATATGTTGCGAAAAGTAACATAATGGAATGTGTAAATATTAATTATATATAAATTTTAATTTCACCATAAATTTTATTATACTCGAAATAAAAGATTTCCTAGATTATTTTATCTAATGAAAAGTTAATGATTAATAAAGCGATAAAAAAAAAATTAAAATTTCAATTAATTATTGAAAGTTTGTTCCATTTGTTTGAAGGTAAAAGAAAGAATATATTAACTACTTCGAAATATCGCACGTTCATTATACTACTGTCTTTGCACTCATCACGTTTTCCATTACTCCTGCATATAAAATTTTACCTTCTCCACGATTATTTTAAAACATATAATATACAGAATGATACTTTTTATAATTACCCATTCTTTCAAAAACTTTTTTTATTCCTCCATACGATCGCAAAAAAATAAAATCCTTTTGCAAACGTATCTTTTTAAACGTATAGTTTGAGAAAAATACAACGTAACATTTAAAACGAATGCATTCATCAAAGCAAAGTTTACAAATACAATAACGCGTAATGAACGCGTGAAACTAAATTGAAAAAAACTTTTTTATTCCCTTACTATACGGCAAAAAATAATCATAGTTGTCGGCTCGCTCGCCATTTTGTATACTATCCGACGCATTGAATTTTTCCCAACGAATAAATGTATATGTATATACATAAATAAATATATATATATACGACGAATTTCTTCTCGCGACTGCGGCACGGATAATGTCGATAACACAAAGGGATAATTTTTCTTACTTCGACGAGAGGATCAAAATCAAGGATAAATCGTTGGCGAACGGAAATGAGAAATATCGCGAGGATTTTAAATACGCCATCGAGCTTAATAGAATGATCGCGAGTATAATTGGCATTTGGCCAGTATTTTACGATGGAAATAAAACAACGAGATCGAATATGGAGATATTCGCAAAGCGCATTAAGAATGCATTTCTCTACTTTCTGTTCGCGTTTCTCCTTGTACCCGGAATTCTTCATATATTGCTGGAAGAGCGTACCTTAAAACGAAGGATTTTGAAGGTTGGATTTTCAATTTTTAGATTATTATATGTTGTTTAAATAAACTGTAATTTTATAATTATTTATCATAATAATTTATCATAATCTAACGTAAATTTATGTATGAATAAAAGAAAAATGTAACAACTATAAAGTTTATGCGTAGACAGGTCCGATGATCCTGAATACCATGGCGTTGGTAAAGTACACGATGATGTTACTACGCGAGTCAAAGATCCGCGATTGCATTAAGCTAATAGAATCGTATTGGAAGGATCCCGGCGTCAAGGAGTTGCGTTTCATAATGCGTCGTAACGCCGAAGTCGGTCGTCGTTTGACCCGCGTATGCGCCGTAACGTTTTATTGAGGTGGACTCTGCTATCGTCTGATCAAGACTCTTCTCACTCCCACGGTTTATCGCGGCGATTTGGCATTCAAGCCCTTACCTTCGCCGATATTCGGTGGTATATTTCGTTTCAATAGCAGCGCCAGTCCCGCTTACGAGACGATATTCGCCGTGCAAATGATGGGCGGTTGTTGATGCAGAAGTTGATGATAGACGACAAAGGAGATAACGGACATTTGACTGGAAATTTCGCAGTCAATAGAAAACTCAGAATAATTCTTCAGCTTCATTTAAAAGTATTACGGTATATTATTTTTTATTTTAATGTTGATTTCAATTTATTTTAATATAAATGTTGGATTGATTATTATTATTATTATTATTATTTTTTTTTTTTTTTAATGATTTAAATTGTTTAAAACGTTGTCGCTAAAAATGAACGACAATTTTATCGAACAATGTCGATTAATTTTTTTTATATGTGGTAAACAATCGGTAATAAAATAGAAAAAAAAAAAAAAAAAAAAAAAAAAATTGTTTATAAGATTTACATTTCGATAGGAATTTTGGTATAATGATTATAGAAAGAAGCATTTAGCTGAGTAAATAAATACCCATTACCCTATAATGAATCATAATTTGTAATTATTTTTCTTTAGTTTTGTCGGTGATGTGGAAAATTTACTTCACGAAATTTGCTTAATAAAAATTGTCGGTGGAACTATGATTCTATCCTTAACGAGTTACTATTTTATTATGGTAATGAATAAAATTTTCATTTAACGTTAACTGAACAAACTATTTTATAAATGTCATTTAAGCAATTTTTTCTTTACTAAGGGCTGGGAGAAGAATAACGCCCTTGGAATATTAACTTATACTTATTTATTATTACAGTTATGATAACGTCGTTGATAGCTTTATTATTTACTTATTGTTATATCGGTGAACTTGTAACGACAAAGGTAACGAAACGTTTGTATTTGAACATATTTTAATGCAATAGCAGTATAATATTGTCATTTTATTTATATTTTACATAAATTAATTGTAGGCAAAAAAAGTTGGGACAAGTACGTATATGATAAATTGGTACGATTTAACACATCGTTCAATAAGTCCCGAGACTAACAACGAAAACAACATTTTTTTTCAAAAATCATTTTTATTCATCAATATAATCTCCTTTTAGAGTGATACAATCTTTCCAACGCCTTTCCAACATTTCTATACCATGTTTATAGAAGGATTTATCCTTTGCTTCAAAATAGGCTTCTGTTTCGGCAATGACCTCCTCATTCAAGCCAAATTTTTTTCCCTGGAGCATTTTTTTGAGATTAGCAAAGAGCCAGTACTCGCTGGGGGCTAAATCTGGCGAATGCGGGGGGTGGGGAAGCAAATCAAAGCCCAATTCGTTCAATTTTGCCATTGTTTTCATGGACTTGTGGCATGGTGCATTGTCTTGGTGAAAAAGGATTTTTTTCTTCTTCATGTGCGGTCGTTTTGCTGCGATCTCCTCCTTCAAACGTACCAACAAGTCAATATAATAATTACTATTGATCGATTTACCTTTTTCCAGGTAGTCAAAGAAAATCACGCCATGTGTGGATCCCAAAAAACAGACGCCATGACTTTGCCAGCAGACTGCTGCGTTTTTGGACGCTTTGGGCGGCTTTCGCCAGCCATGCGCCACTCAGATGATTGCCGATTCGACTCCGGAGTGAAATGATTTATCCATGTTTCATCCATGGTCACGTATCGACGCAGGTAGCAGCACGCTCGCTTTTTATTGCCAGTAAATAGCGATAAACAGCTCTCTGAATCGTCGACTCGTTGCTGTTTTTGTTCCACTGAAAGCAATCGCGGCACCCACTTGGAAAAAACCTTTTTCATGCTCAATTTTTCATGAAGGATTGTAAATACGCTTCCAGATGATATCTGTGTCATTTCTGCAATCTCACGGACCTTCACTTTGCGATTTTTCATTACAATTTTTAACACTTCACTCACATTTTCCTGTGTAACGGCTTCCAATGGCCTACCCGAACGTTCCGCATCGTTTGTGTCCGTACGACCACGTTTAAACTCAGCATACCAACGACAAATCGTTGGTTTGGATGGAGAGGAGTCCGGGTAATGTTTTTCAAGCCATTGCTGGGCTTATACGGTGTTTTTACCCATTAAAAAACAATGTTTTATCAACACGCGAAACTCGCTTTTTTCCATTTTTCAAACAAATTACAAAGTGACTTTAATCTAACCTCGATAACTCTGCTGTCTGTGATCCGATCGACGTGAAATTTTTACACGTTTCATGTAAAGGTTCGCACTCTATGGAAACGTGGCCAGTTTGGTACTACTAGCACCATCTCTGTGTTAGTCTCGGGACTTATTGAACGATGTGTTACCACCTAAAATAGGTCTTTGCATCGGTTTGATAATATCCATTTCCCGTAATCCAAATAAATTAACCGCTGGAAAAATGCTCGAACTCTCCATGTACAACTTTGGATGCGTAATTATAATTTAAAATTTTTACAAAACGTTATAATATTCATTATATTGCTTTTTATAAAATATTTGAAATTTTACAAATCGACATTATTCATTAATTATAGATAATGAAGTCTGCCGCTGGTTATTTGAATTTATTGCGCACAATGACGGATTAATCGTTAATTTTATTCGAAATTTCTCTCGAATTAAATTGCATTTATTATTGGTTTCAACGCAATGTTTATGTTAAATTTATAATAGTTTGTTATGATTATAAGATAAAAGCGAATGCATATTAAATTTATATTTGATGTATATCATATATACATAATGCGCACAAAATCAGGAAATTATAATTCTTTGAAGGTAACGTTAAATTTTGATCAAATGTAAATATATAATATATATATACATATATATATGTTTAAAATAATTTTTAAACTATTTTCACGTACAAGTAAAAATAATTTATAAATAAATAATCGTTAATACGAAATCAACATTTATTTTAAATAATTAATATTAAGTCACAGTACCAACGAAATATTTTACATCGCGTCGTAATCGGCACTTGTCAAAACAATTTATGTTTATCGATGCCATGTTTGTTGATTTATACCTGTAAACCTTCGATATTTGCGATGTAAAAAGTTGGCATAATACTCACCATACTAAATAATACTCATTGTTGATGTGAAAAACATTTAAAAATGTAAAAAACATTCGTTAATGTAAAATATTTATTAATGATTTATTTATTTTTTTTTTTCATTAAGTAGATTAATAAAATTCACGATAATCATCGTTGCACTAATTTTTTTATTTTGTGAAAATTTCCGATGACTGACATAATTTATTTCGGGCAAAATACATTAAACTCAGCGTTATACTTTTTGTTCTTCTATTGATAATTTTTTTTTTTTTTTTTTAAATGCAGACGAAAATCAATCAATTTTAATCATGAAATAGTTTAAATTTTAAAGAGAAACTGATTTTTTTTTTTTTGTAATATTTTAAATTTTGCGCTGACGCTAATCAATCTACGAAATTAACAGTGTGTAAGCTCTTTGATCTAGCAGCGAAGGGAGAGATCGTACAATGTAAACAATTTCGTATGTAAATTAATTCACGCTCGCGTGTCTTTCATTTATATTTAAATTTTACCTTTGATAACGAAATTGCTTGTGTATGCGTTTGATAATTATTGTTAACTTTCGGGTAATTATTTTTTTTTCTTTTTTTCTTTTTTGTTTTTTTATATCGAGAATTATGCATTCGCAATGCAAACATTATTATTTTAAGCTTTTCTCGGTATAATTTATTTAAAGACCGCGAACTCTCTACTTTAATGCATACACGTTGTAAGAAAGTTTATTTACTTTCCGCATGCGACAACGTTAAAACTTTTATTCTAAAGGAAACTACAAGTTTAATGCAAGTTATTGATAATTGCCGCGTAGATCGATCACCATCGGCTTTATATGCATTATTCTTTCGCTTTTATTTTATTTTAACGTTTATACGGGAAAAAAAAAAGAAGCGAATGGCCGCGTAAAAGCTCACGTAACTCGTAAGAGTGCTTTCCCGTTCCGAGAAAACACTCGGAACTATCGCCAAGTAAAAGTTATCGCGGGAAATGATGACAGATTTTATGCCGGTGCTTGCGATCGCCATGATTTTATCGTGGGTATAGTATCAGCCGAATGATTGCATGATGTCACTTTATACGTATTGTTTATCGTGCGAACATCAAGTTTCCAAGGAAAAAGCTGATTCAGTGTCTTGCAAATTAAAATTTATTAAAAAATATAGTTTAAGTAAAGTGTATCTGTATATGTTTGATTTAAAGCACACTTGGTGTCTTCGAAAATAGAAAAAAGTTTATTTAAATATTTTTTGATCGAAATAAACCCACAAGTCAAAGATAATCAATCAATGTGTATTTGAATTGAACTTTTTTATGTATTTTTAACTTTTGATTTTATACAATAATCATGTCGTTGTTAAATCAAGTGTTTGGTCGTTTTAATATCAGCCAGCGATGCTGCATATTAAAAAATTCACACGGGATTAAGGCAATCGATATATTATTCCATCGATTTTTATGGATGAACGATTTTTTGAATAATGAGAAAACTTTCGGCTCTCGTCATTTTAATAAATTTAAAATTTTCCAACATTTTAATAGATCAATATTAATAAAATATTTTATTGATAATATAGTCTTATCTAAAATATCGATAGAATTATTTTACTTTGATATACGTCGAAGTCGTTCTAGATTTATTTATTTTCTTTTACTTGTATATTATCTAAATTTTTGGCAAACGTTCGTAATATTTTTGGCACGCAAAAAAGTTTAATTTATAAAACGTACTTTTTCACTACTAACATATCACTTTATTATTTCGTAATAATTTACGTTTGTTAAAAAATTTTTGTCTGCGAGAACGAAACATTTACGAAACCACGAGCTTGTATCCGTACAATCGCCGTAACACTGTCAACCAATAACTTTATCGTTTTATCATTTGATACATAGTTTTTTTTTTTATTTATTCATTTTCCGGGATTAAAATTACCGTTTAAAAAATCATAAGGAAAGAGCGAGCGTTATGTTACGAGCGAACCGAGGAAAGTTGTGCTTACGCATAAATGCAGCAATCAAAACTACTGTCGGGTATAAGTGATCGTAATGCACAGAGGCTAGCTTTTAAATAAATACAATATGACACTAATCCAATATTAACTCTATGATCGAAAACACAAAGCTTCCGTATAACGTCATTGCATGCGAAACATTCGTACGATGAACATCTGCTATCGCGGTAAAGCTTACCTTTTATAATCATTTTTTTAATATATCTGAAATATTACAAACTTAATAAAGACTGCTTTCTTACATTTTTCTTAAAATTATTGAAGTTTTTAAGAAATTAATTAGCTTTTTTGATTAATAATATCATTACATTTTTAAATCGATAAGGTATTTTAATAAAACAAAAGTATAACGTTAAATATACTCAATATCGGAGCACGCATTTAAATTAAATTTAACGTTAATTTTCGACATATAACATTTTATCGATTAACAATATGAAATCTTCGAGAAACACCGAGAAGAATACGGTACAACCATCGAATTTCGATTGGGAATCCGACGCCGAATACGACGTGCGTTACAATCGCTGGCTCTTAAAAGTCATCGCAATTTGGCCCCTGGATCGTTCGCCGTCGTCTATGGAAAAGCTTTTTGAAAAATGCTCCATAACGTTAACCATATTCTTTCTCTTTATATTTCTCGTACCTCACGCGTCTCACACCTTTTTGATCCAACACGATCTTTACGCGAAAATGATGACGTTTGGACCGCTAAGGTAATCTATTAATTTACAATTTGTTTGTTTTGTTACAATATTAAATTATGTATACCGATCGGACACATAACTATGTATTTTTTGAAAGTTTCTCGATAATGGCTTTGGGTAAATATGCGTTCGCATTGTCGCATCAACGCGGCCTCGAAACCTGCGTGGATCAAATGGCACAAGATTGGGAGCGCGTTTCTAAGGCTGCGGACGAGAGACGAGTCATGATCGACGCGAGCGACTGGAGCAGGAATTTCACGAAACTCTGCATCACCTTCGTATACGGGAGTGTGATGTCGTGGTCGGTCCTCGTGCCGATATTGGAACAGGTGCCCAAGGCACTGGCGGCGGAAGGCAACGTCACCTGGATGCTGAGATTTCCGAGCCACTTTTACGTCAAAACGATCGAGGTATCGACGGATAATGATGTACTTTTTGGTGTACTCTTCATTACTCATTCGATAAGCATGGCGGTTATGTGCACGGTATCTTCCGGACTATGCTCGCTTATGGCCAAGTTTGTCATGCACGCCTGCGGACAATTGACTATTCTTATGAAATATTTGAAGCTACTCGTTAAAGAAGACGAAGGCGGAGAAATTGATCATCGCATGTCAAAGTCGTGTCTCAAAGTTGTCGTGGTCAGACACTTGCGTGTACTCAGGTATTTTTAAAAGAACATCTATGACGTTTACACCGTCATGCAATCAAATAAATCCTTCATAAAATGAATTTGCCGGTTTTATTTTCAGGTTCATCAACGACGTGGAAAAAACCCTTACCGGAATATGCTTCACAGAATTCATTGGTTGTACATTTAACATTTGTATATGTGGCTATTTCACTATAATCGTAATTTTCATTATCAATAATCGGTTAATCATTGTTCATAATTTAATTTTGTTGTTAAATTTTAATAGGAACTGGAAAAAAACAAAGTTCCAAGCGCCATCACGTACATTAGCCTTGTAATTTCCTTTAGTTCAAATATTTTTATTTATTGTTACTTAGGCGATCGTTTAACTGCACAGGTAAGATGATTTTTTTATCGATGTACAGACTATTTATTATTTTTTTTTTTAGTATTAGGTTGCTGCAGATGAAATGGCCGATTTAGTGATAAATTTTTAAGCAGCTGTATTTTTTTATAAAGACAATTTATTTAATCAAAATAGGTACCAATAGATGCAACACACTTTTCTCAACGAGATACAAGTACATTTATTCCAGTTTTGTAGAAGTCCGAGTTTCTGGTTCGAAGAAACTCCTCGAAGGCATTTTTGACAGCAGCTTTATTTGTTAAATCTTTTTCCTGTCAAAAAGTGATCCAAATGTTTAAAGAAATGGTAATCTGTTGGTGAGAGGTCTGGTGAATATGAAGGGTGAGGAAGAGTCTCATAGCACAACTCGTTTAATTTTTGGACCGTTGTTCTCGATACATGAGGTCGTGCGTTATCATGAAACAGTATCACTCCATCCCTGTTGACAAGCCTAGGTCGTTGGACTATCAATTTCTGATGCATTTCATCCAGTTGAGCACAGTATTTCTCAGCATTGATGGTTTTACCAGGTTGCAGGAACGAATAGTGGATAACTCCAGCTACAGACCACCAAACAGTTACCATTATTTTCTTTGGATGAAGGCTTGGTTTCGGCATGTGTCTTGGCGCTTCATCGGCATCTAGCCATTGGGCCGATCGGCGACGATTATCGTATGATATCCACTTTTTATCGCAGGTCACAATTCGGTGCAACTAATGGTTCCTTTTTGTTGCGGGAGAGAAGAGAACTTGAACTCTATTTGACACGTCATGTTTTGCTCGGTAAGATCATGCGGAACTGATTTGTCAAGCTTTTTCACTTTTCCAAGTTATTACAAGTGGCGGCAAACTGTTGAATTGTGAACGCCTAATTTCTCGGCAAGATTCCTTATGGTTTGGCGGGGGTCAGACTCCACTAATGCACGCAGCTCGTCTTTATCGATCGATGGTCCTGGGTGTCCACGTGGCTCATTTCCAAGGTCCATATCTCCGGATCGAAATTTTTCGAACCACCACCGAGTGGTTCGTTCGTTAACTGTATCAGGCCCAAATGCGCTGTTGATATTCCTCGTTGCTTCCGTTGCGTTGTACTCTAATTTAAATTTGTATAGTAAAAGTAGCCGTTTTTGATTCACTTCCATGTTTACTTTCTCTTTTTGTTTTTACAATCACTATGAAGTACAAAACAGAAAAGACTCTATAAATCAAGGTAGCAGTATTTATACTTTATTATGTCATATCATTTGCGCCGCCTTGTACCAACATAATACACTAAAATTGCAGCCAACTTTATGTCATTGCTACATCGGCCATTTCATCTGCAGCAACCTAATAGATTAAGCAACCTAGAAATAGATTACTTACATAATTCCAACCAGAGTTACAGTTGATATCATATGTACAAGAACGATCACTTTTTTTTATTTTAAAACAATTAAGAAAATTTCATTAAGAAAATTCATTAATTTGGTAAAGTAAAATAAAAATGATATATACCTTTTTTATCTTACAAGTGAAGTTATTCAGCCTATGAACATTACACAATGATGTGAATAAACTCATAAGTTTAGACGATTGAATTAAAATTTATTTCTTATTATATTTAAGTCATTTATATAGTATTTATGGTATTAATAGTGTCAAGAAATCGGTTTTGAAACCTACGAAATTGATTGGACTCGTATGCTTCTCAAAGAAAATAGAATTGTCGATATTGGAATGGTAATTATGGTCGCACAACATCCCCCGAAACTTACAGCTGGAAAAATATTCTATTTAACGATGGAAACTTTCAGTTCGGTGAGTTTTATATTAAATTTTTTCACAACAATGTAAGTGTTTTTGTTACTTTCGTTCATATATTTGTTGTTATTTATTTAAATAACGGTTTATTTACTCGTTTACATCTATTATTATCAATTTATCTATCTTTTAAAATAGTGTATTTCTACGTTTATAATTTTATATGAACGTAATAGATAGATAGGTGAGACACATTACATTTATGTTAACGGTGCCGATATTTCATTCTAATAATGAATAAATTTTTTATTTAAATTAGTCACTCATACTTTTTTTTTTTTAGTATTACTAAAATAATTTATCTCCACATATCTATTCATCTATATACCTATGTTTCTATCTATTGTAGGTAATGAAAGCTTCCTTAGCTTACCTAAATATGCTACGAAATACTACAACGGTGACTTAATACAAAAAAAAAAAAAAAAAAAAAAAAAAAAAATGAAAAATAAAAAAGATAATTTTTGCTTTATTGTTATGAATGATATTTAAACAAACAATAATTATTATAACTGAATAAAAAATAAATATTATATTATACGAACTTTAAACAAAAATTATTATTGCGTTTTAATTCGTGTGTCTATCAAATCCCTACAGATTTATTTTTAATATAAAAATTACAGTTCCATGTTAGACTATAACTATCGTTGTTCGACAGTAGAATATTCACTAGTTGCTTCTTACGCAGCTTTCACATCCGCGTTTATTCTCTACATTTTATTATTTAAAATGCATAGAATAGTCTAAACTATAATTTTACGCGTACTTATTTGTTGAGAAACTTTTCCATTCGATAAAATCTGTTCAATCGAAAGTTTTCCTATACGATCGATCGCTGCATCCGGTAAGTAAAATTTAAAGTAATAATTAAATTAAATGCAGTACCGACGAGTAAAAAGTTTGAATATCCAGTGATAATGTTACGAATGAAGAAACAAAGTATAAAATAAACTTCTTTAATCATTATCGCGGAAATAATCATCGTCATTCCTTTCTTCTCGCAACTTGCACCGGCTGATTTGGATTGAATTTTCCGCTGCAAATCGAGATATATCGGATGCACGAGCCACAATTAATCCACGTGATCATTACTCATCGCGAACTTCAATTCTCAATTTTTGCCATCGCCTGTGCATGGCAATAATATTAATTGTTAAGGGTAGCGCGCGCAACGGTTTTGCGTTCCGTGAAATTTAATTTTATTCGCGTTGCAGTCCTGAATGTCTCTTGGCTCGGTTTGATCGTACTGTTATTAGGATTATAATTTCATTTGCAAATATCAACGATGGAAGTTATTAATAAGAAGAGAGATGATTTTATGTTTATCGACGTAAGAAATAAATGTAATAAGACGACGGTAGACGTTAATAATGAAAAGTTTCGGAATGACTTCGATCACGCGATCGAATTGAATAAAAGAATCGCAAATATCATCGGCATTTGGCCGATATTTCCGGAAGATAGCAAATCTTCGAAATCGAGCATCGAGATGATTGTAAAGCGAACGAAGAACGCGGTTATTTACTTTCTGCTGATGTTCCTCTTTGTGCCTGGAATTCTTAATATTTTATTTGAAGAACGTAATGTAAAGCGAAGTATTTTGAAGGTTCGGAATTCATTATTCTAGAATATTTTTTGTTTCAAAAAAAAAGAATTGCTTTTTTTCTTTATTTTCTTTTGTTTTTATCGATACAGATTTTATTATTTTTGTCGAATACACTACCCCGCTTTATTTGGTGAATAATTTTGGTGTAAAATAAAATATTAGTGTCTTTATAGTCGAATTAGATTTTTAAAATTTTTATCTAGCCTCGGCAAGATTCTTGAAATTTTTTCATTTTTATGTTAAGCTATTATTACAATAGGATAATTTATAATAAAACGTGTAACGCATAATAAATTAAAAATAAAAAATCCTAATAATTTCAAAATATGAAAAAGCATATATTCAGATGGCATCGATGATTGTTAATATCATGGCCCTGGTAACGTTCACGGTGATCCTGATGCGCGAGGAGAAAATTCGCGAATTCATAAAGTCGATGGAATCCGATTGGAAAGATGTCGGGACGGAGGAATTGCGATCCATAATGCGTCGTAACGCCGAAGTCGGTCGTCGTTTGACGCGGATTTGCGCCGTCACCTTGTATTGCGCTGGATTTTTCTATCGTCTTATAAAAACCCTTTTCTCTCCGACTATATACCGTGGCGATTTGGCATTCAAGCCTTTACCGTCGCCGATATTCGGTGGTATGTTTCGTTTCAATAGCAGCGCCAGTCCCGCTTACGAGACGATATTCGCCGTGCAAATGATGGGCGGATTCGCCGTACACTCGACCACCATCACGATATGCAGCTACGCCGCGGTTTTGGCGACCCATGCCTGTGGACAGTTTGACATCGTCGTTTACTTTTTACAGAAGTTGATAGACGACGACGAAGACAACGGACGATTTACCGGAGCTAGGGATATTGCCGTCGACAGGAATCTTCGGGCTATCGTTCAGTTGCATCCGAAAATCTCACAGTATTATATTTAACCCAGCACTTATCTATATACATTAGTTTAAACAAAAGTTTATGAATAAAATTTATACATAAAGTATTCTAATTATCGCTATTTAGTTTCGTTGGAGACATCGAAGATTTGCTACACGAAATTTGTCTGATAGAAGTAGTCGGATCGACGCTGATGCTGTGTCTTATCGGCTACTATTTTATCATGGTAAATAATAACGATTGTTGTTCAATCTTGAATCGATATTATTAATTTTTGATGGGTCAAAAATTTATTTCCAATTAAGGATTTGAAGCAAAACAACGCCGTTGGCATTTTCACTTATACCGTTATGATTACGGCCGTTTCATTTTTGGTATTCACGTATTCTTACATTGGCAAATTGGTGACGAAAAAGGTAAGACTTAAGATACGTTAACAATTGAAATGAAACGATAATAAAAAGAACATTACGTTGACATAAGATACTTTATATAGACACAAATGGTTGGATCGAGTGCTTATATGATAAATTGGTACGATTTGCCGCCTAAAAGAGGATTATACATTGGATTGATTATCTCTGTTTCTCGATCTCCTATAAAATTAACTGCCGGAAAAATGCTTGAACTCTCTATGTACAACTTTGGATGTGTAAATGTCGATTTACTTTATTATTTATATGCATTATTTGTTTGCTTTTTTTTCACAAATTTGGTTAAATAATAGAAAATTATGTATAATTTTTAAGTTTTCGGTACTTATATGGTCAAACTATTCTACACCGATAAAAAAAAAAATCTATAATTTATTGTTTAAATACCCATTTCATAATTCATTCCAAAAGATAATATTGTATATATATATTTTTTCAGATAATGAAGTCCGCCGTCGGATATCTTCATTTACTACGCACAATGGCTGATTAATCATGAATAATTTAAAATTTTAACCCGTTATTTATTTAAAATGAATACTTATAACAAGATATTAGAGCGGACGTATAATAAAATAAGATATAATATTTATTTACACTGGGTGTTTATTTTACTAATCACATAAAAATTGATTGTCACACAAAAGTTCTTGATAATATTTTGAATGCTTTTTGAAATATTTATTTTTATTTATAAAGTAAAGTGACTGTATAAAAAAATCATAGATAAATCAACAATGTATCGCAACTCGTTATTAGTTTTACAGCTGGTTATACTTGCATAATTTCGCTGAATCAGTTCTCTCTCCTTTGTCACCCTCATCCTCCTTAACCTACTGAAATCGTTTTGTTTCAGATCGACAACTGCAGGCAGTCTTCGGAGTTTACACTCGTATAGCCGATCGTCGGATAATCAACGTAGGATAACAACTTCAAGCTGCAGCGATAAACAAGGGAGGGGGGAGATCCATTATCTTGACAAAAAATATAGTAAAATTTTACTACCAAATGTATGGGTGGCAGCCAGCTCTCTCTCTCTCTCTCTCTCTCTCTCTCTCTCCCTCTTTCGAGCCCCTCTTGCACTGCCGTGTTTTCTCCTTAGGGATCAGTGACAACGAACTAAAAAAAAAATGATTTGCCGGTTAAAACTGGCCAGTCAAAATTTTTTTTTAATCTTTTTCAGTCCAACTATACTTGCGATATCTATTATTTCAAGTTTACCAAAAACGTCGACAGGCTTTGGCATTTTTCTTTCTTACCTTCAGCTGTTGAGACATCCTTTTCAAATTAAGACGTACATCGAGTATTTACCAAAGTTAATTTAACGATCACCATCATTTTTATAAAATATCATAAAAATTAGATTCAAATTGTAAATCCTTGAACCTTCCAGCTAGTGATTGTGATTTATTTAATTATTATTTTATTTTAAATTTTTCAGAAAAACCGTCTTCTTTACTCGGTAAATTTTAATACAATTATTTGTATAAACCAATGGAGTGCACGAATTTTACGAAAACACCAAAAAACGAAAAATCAAAGTTTTGCTCCATGGCTTCTACATGGTTTTTTTATAAAATACTATTTTCGATCTTTGATATAATACCGTTTTATATTGCATATATAGTATATATGCTCACGTATGTGTATCTATTAAAAGCACATATACATACGTATACGATTGCACATTTTTTCTTTCATCTAATGATACTTTTAATACCGCATTGATGTTACATTAAAAGTTTACGTGTAAAATCGGTAAAATTTTATTTTGAAGTTCATGCACAAAACGCGGCAAATAGCTTGTGAAAAAAGGAGCTTCAAAAACTTGTATTTCCACAATGTTGTCGTTCGCCGACGACTATTTATTTTTCTTTTCCATCTCCTTGGCAACTTTATTTTTATTTGTTTCTCTCCAATAAATGACCGTTAAAAAAGTCATGCGAAAAACGTGAAGCTCGAGCGAGTAGAAGGAAGTTCAAGACTACGCATAAACGCAGCAATCAAAACTACCGCCGGCTATAGCCAATCGAAGTACGAGAAAGGCAATTTATAAATAAATACAATATGACACTAATGCAAATTTAACAGCAAGATCGAAAACGCTAGATCGACGTATGATATCATTGCGTTTGAAGTGCTCTTACCGTCGACAGCTTTTCTCATAACACGGCTTGTCTTTCACTGTAAACGTCGCGTCAAATCTTTGCAAAATATAAATTGTCGAGTTATATCGTTTTAAATAGTGTTATAAGTTGCGTAAAATAGACATTTATAATATTGTACAACCTTTGAAAATTCATAAAATCAAGAGTAACATTAAATTTTTCTGTAAATAATATTATTTCAAATTAAACAATGAAAACATCTAAAACGAACAGAGATAAAGTGAAACAATCTACTATATACGATTGGCGATCCGACGCCAAATACGACATATGCATGAACCGTAGGCTTTTGAAAATAGTCGCAATTTGGCCCATGGATCCAACGTCGTCGCGCAGTGAAAGAATTCTAGACAAATGTTATTTAGTTCTTACACTTTTTTTTCTGATTATATTTTTCATATCTCACGCATCTCACACCTTTTTGATCCAACACGATCTTTACGCAAAAATGATGACATTTGGGCCGATAGGTTAACTTATTTACTTATAACTTATTTATTTATAATTTATTTATTTCGTTACAACATTCATTATTATAAAAGTGTTCAAATTTAATGCTCAAAGTTTCTGCGTCTTGGCTGTAGTCAAATACGTAATCGCGTTAATGAATCAAAGCGGCATTAAAATCTGCGTCGATCAAATGGCAAAAGATTGGAAGCGCGTCTCTAACGCCACGGATGAGAGACAAGTGATGGTCGATGCGAGCGACTGGTGCAGGAACTTCACGAAGCTTTGCATTACTTTCATCTATGGGAGTACGATGTCATGGACGGTCCTTGTGCCGATATTGGAACAGGTGCCCAATGCTCTGGCGGCTGAAGGCAACGTCACCTGGGTACTCAGATTTCCCTGTCACTTTTACGTCAAGACCATCGAGGTATCGACGGGTAATGGTGTACTTTTTGGTGTACTTTTTATTACTCATTCGATAAGCATCGCGGTTATGTCTACCATTGCCACGGGATTTTTCTGCCTTACGGCAAAATTTGTTATGCACGCTTGTGGAAAATTGACTATTCTTATGAAATATTTAAAGTTACTCGTAAAGGAGCACGAAGACGGCGAAATAGATTTTCGTGGACCAAAAACGAGCCTCAAAGTAATCGTAACTAAACACCTGCGAGTATTAAGGTGTTTACAAATTATCGTCAATATTTTTGTGTTGATAATGTTTCTAATTGCCATTATTTACATCGAAATACTTCTAGGTACATCAACGATGTGGAAAAAACTCTTACTGGAATATATTTTATAGAAGTTATTGGTTGTACATTTTTTATATGTATATGTGGCTATTTCCTTATAATCTTAATTTCTTGTAGATACTTTTTTTTTTTTTTTTTTTTAATTTCTTGTAATTCAATAAAATCACTTATTTTTAATAGGAACTAGAAAAAGGCAAAATTCCAAGCGCCGTCACGTTTATGTGCCTAGTAATTTCTTTTATCATGAATATTTTTATATACTGTTACTTAGGTGATCGCTTAACTGCACAGGTACCGAAACATACTAACTGTAATTATTATGTATTGTTTATAAATGGTGTAGATTCATTGATTAAATTGACCAACATAAATTTTTAAACAATGTTAAGAAATTGGCTCGGAAACTTACAAAGTTGATTGGACGCAATTACTTCTAAAAGCAAAACGGATTGAAGACATCGGAATGATAATTATGGTCTCACAACATCCCCTGAAACTTACAGCTGGAAAATTTTTTTTTCTAACAATGGAAAGTTTTACCTCTGTAAGTTTAATTTCTTTAAAATTTACTGAAGATTTACATCTGACAACTTTTTTGTGTGTACTTATTGCAGGTAATGAAAGCCTCTCTAGCTTACCTTAATATGCTACGTAATACTACTACAGTTACATAATAAATATTTATTTTTGAATTTGTTATTTAAAGTTATGGACAAATATCTTAGTTTTGGAAGAATTTCCAAAAATAAAATATTTTTAGAATAGACATTAAAAAAATAAAAGAATTTAAATTAAACAAAAAAAAATCAAGAATATTTATTTAAAATTTTATTATGTTATTTATATTGATGCGTTGATTAACAACTTTAAATATTTCTTTTACTAAAGTTGCGATTAAATATTAGTTAGCTTCCATAGAGTTGGCGAATATTTAAACTTCTTCATGTTCTCTAAATAGATTTTTATTTTCCTGTATGTAGTTTTTAATATTTCATCGTATGCTTAAATTTTTTTATTAGTTAATTGTTTATTATGTAAAATTCTACATATTTTTAAATATGTTATTGTATCAAATTAGAAGATGGATGATATTCTAAAAAAAATAACTCTTCAGATTCTGTCTTCGAAATCATCCCAGATAATGAATGCTATCTCTTTTAATCGTTTTTAAGAGCTTACAGTAAAACGTTGAAGGCATCTGCATGCATGTAGCATAGAGTTCATGCAAAATTCATACATGATTTATTTAAAATTCAATAAAATACATATTATAAGATTTTATTATCTTTGATCGAAAATCTGCTTTCCTACTCTTTGTAATTCACTATTTTTTATACTTTTAATATTAATTTCATATGAGGAGAACATTAAGTAAATTAATTAGAAGTCTTTAAAAACAAAAATATACCATCAAAATATCAGTATTAGGGTGTTTAGTAGTTCACTTTTCATCGGTTGAAAAATCTCTGTTTAAAAAAGACGCGATCCTTATGTTGCACATTATATTGTCGATAAAGTAATCAACATTAAACATTAAATAATATTTGCAATTCTTTAATCATGATAGAATATAAATTGTCGTTTTCACTTTTTAATCTACTAGCGTATTTTATTATGCGTACACACACCGTCGCATAAATAACAACCAACACATTCAAGGGAGCATCGGTACACGTGTAACTGTTGAAAACTTACGTGCATATACTATTGCGTAATTTTTGTTTTTCTTCTCATGATACTTTGACGATAGACCAATATTAGATGTTTTACGCGCATAAACTTCGAAACTTTATTATAGAGTTTATGCACAAAACGCGGCAAATAGCTTGTGAAAAAAGGAACTTCAAAAACTTGTATTTCCACAACGTTGTCGTTCGCCGACGACTATTTATTTTTCTTTTCCATCTCCTTGGCAACTTTATTTTTATTTGTTTCTCTCCAATAAATGACTGTTAAAAAAGTCATGCGAAAAATGTGAAGCTCAAGCGAGTCGAAGGAAGTTCGAGACTACGCATAAACGCAGCAATCAAAACTACCGCCGGCTATAGCCGACCGAAACACGAGAAGAGCAATTTTTTAATAAATACAATATGAACACTAATGCAAATTTAACAATAAGATCGGAAATGCGAGACTAATGTATCATATCATTGCGTTTGAAGTGCTCTTATCGTCGACAGCTTTTCTCATAGCACGGCTTGGCTTTCACTGTAAACGTAGCATCGCAGCTTTCCATAACATTTTTTTTATAATAATTATTTATATACTGGATGAATATCATTTGAAGAATGTCATCGTTTCAAATAGTGTTATAAGTTACGTTTAATAAACGTTTTTGATATTGTACAACGTTTAAAAATTCACAAAATCAACAGTAAGATTAAAATTATCTGTAAATAATATTATTTCAAATTAAACAATGAAAACATTTAAAATGAACGGAGATAAAGTGAAACAATCTACTATCTACGATTGGCGATCCGACGCCGAATACGATATATGCATGAATCGTAGGCTTTTGAAAATAGTCGCAATTTGGCCCATGGATCCATCGTCATTGCGTAGTGAAGAAATTTTAGACAAATGTTCTTTAGTTCTTACATTTTTCTTTCTAATGATATTTCTTATACCTACCGCATCTCACACCTTTTTGATCCAACACGATCTTTATGCAAAAATGATGACATTTGGGCCGATAAGGTAACTTATTTATTTATAATTTATTCGTTTTTTTACAACATTGTTATTATAAAGGTTATCGAATTTAATGCTCAAAGTTTCTCCATCATGGCTGTAGTCAAATACGTAATCGCATTGATAAATCAACGCGATATTAAAATTTGCGTGGATCAAATGGCACAAGATTGGAAGCGCGTTTCTAACGCCGCGGACGAGAGACGAGTCATGATCGACGCAAGCGACTGGAGCAGGAATTTCACGAAACTCTGCGTCATCTTCATTTACGGGAGTGTGATGTCGTTTTCGGTCCTTGTGCCGATATTGGAACAGGTGCCCAAAGCACTGGCGGCTGAAGGCAACGTCACCTGGATGCTGAAATTTCCGAGCCACTTTTACGCCAAGACCGTCGAGGTATCGACGGGTAATGGTGTACTTTTTGGTGTACTTTTCATTGCTCATTCGATAAGCATGGCGGTTATGTGCACGATATCTTCCGGACTTTGCACGCTTACGGCAAAATTTGTTATGCACGCATGCGGACAATTGACTATTCTAATGAAATATTTGAAGTTACTCGTAAGGAAGAACGAAGGCGGCGAGATGGATTTTTGTGGACTAAAGACGAGTCTCAAAATAATCGTGATTAAACACCTGCGAGTATTAAGGTGTTTGCAAAATATTGTTAATTAATTTGTAGTAATATTTTTAATTAAACATAATTTACATCGAAATACTTCTAGGTACATCAATGACGTGGAACAAACTCTTACTGGAATATGTTTTGCAGAAGTTATCGGTTGTACATTTCATATATGTATATGTGGCTATAACTTAATAATCGTAATTTTGGATTCAGATATTTTTTTTTCATTTATTTCTAGTAGTTAAATATAATGACTTATTTTTAATAGGAACTAGAAAAAGGCAAAATTCCATGCGTCATCACGCATATATGCCTAGTAATTTCCTTTAGTTTGAATATTTTTATTTATTGTTACTTAGGAGATCGCTTAACT
Organism: Chalcis sispes; assembly: GCA_949987625.1. Classification (NCBI taxonomy): domain Eukaryota; kingdom Metazoa; phylum Arthropoda; class Insecta; order Hymenoptera; family Chalcididae; genus Chalcis; species Chalcis sispes. Next base: position 76,174,776 of record OX465094.1, read on the forward strand.
GCACAGGTAACAAAAAATATTAACTATAATTATAATTTTTTATACGAAAACAAATATCTTTAAACAGTGTCAAGAAATTGGCTCAGAAACTTACGAAATTGATTGGACGCAATTACTTCTAAAAGAAAATCGGATTGAAGACATCGGAATGATAATCATGATCTCACAACATCCCCCGAAACTTACAGCTGGAAAATTTTTTTCCCTAACAACGGAAAGTTTCACCTCTGTAAGTTTAATCATTTTAAAATTTACTGAAAGTTCACATCTCACAACTTATTTGTGTGTACTTATTGCAGGTAATGAAAGCTTTTTTAGCTTACCTTAATATGCTACGTAATACTATTACAGTTACATAATAAAGGATCTATTTTTGAATTTTTTATTTAAAATTGTGGAAAAATATCTGAGTTTTGGAAAAATTTGCAAAAATAAAATATTTTTAGAATAAAAAAATGAAAAGAATGTAAAAAAAAACATAAAAAAACCAAATTTAATTTAAAGAACCAAACTCACGATACATGGGATTTTGGGCTCCCATCGAATTTATTGAAACCAACTTTTGTCGATAGTTCTTACCGTTCTGATAAGAAGTCCTTATGGGTACAACCCCTGAAAATACCTTTTATAGCGGTTGATAGGGGTTGTAAGATGCTAAGATCCAGGAGTTAAGAAGCCGTAAAAAGTCCAAATGTATATCAAACCACAAGTAGTCTAACTTTCTTGACTCTGAGAGCAGCGAGTTTAGTCGCTTATTTTACTTGATATTATTAAACTTGGCCCCGAGGGGAACTGTTTGCAACACAATAATTCAGCACCCTTCATAAATGGTACGGTACTTATACATCTTTACTTGAGTTTGGGTTTTGGTCTGCGGGAACTATTTTATTTCACTCGTATCCTAGGTTCATACAAGGGTTGGGTGAAAAGTTTCCGGCCTGACCTTGAGTTAGCACCAGCAGGTCAAGTATTTGGCTTGTATTCTGTAGCCCGATATCTCACTAGCTTATATATAAATTTTTAGATCGATTGCTCTGTTAGTCTACATTCGACAGCTGATTAAACAAGGCATCTTAATTGCTTACATGAAAGCAGAACGTCTCTGTAATTGCGATCAACTTTTAAAATAGAATCTCCTCCCAAGCTCTGTCTTAAATCGTTAGCATTATTTTCAAATTCTTTTTGTAGCATTGCAGCATCATTATTCCTGCTATCTGAAAAAAGGAATCATAAATGTCTAATATATACTCATCAGAGGCCATTATTAATGCTAGTTTTATTAAGTGCGACCTTTATAAAGGCAACATGACTGTCTTCGAGCTTGAAAATTGCTTGATTTTTCAATATAGGAATGTGTACTATCTACATATGCTATCACTTTCGGAATGTCTTGCTCATCATTATACAAAATACTTCCAAAGGCAGTGACATACCTTTAAATATATTCTTCAGGGATGATGTCGTTTAAACCAATCCTTTGTGAAACGAAACGAAACATTAGAGATCCTCGAATTTTATTTATACTCAAACTCACAGCCTGTCTGCTACTATAATTAAATATTATTTTCAAAAAGTTATCAAATAATCTTTTTCAAAGTTTACATAATAAAAATTAATAAATCAGTTGTACTTATACGTCTTGTACGGTTTCCATCTTAAACATCATCACAAAATGTATGGATATTATAAAACTATTCGTCTGTTATTGGACTGATCAATCTAAAATATTCATCTGAGGATAAGTTTATATTCTCGAAATCTGGTTGATCAGACTTAGCAGATGCTCTTAAAATTTCTGAAAAAATGCTTAATTGTACACCTACGAGTCTATGTAGTCTATTTAAATACAATAATCTTGAAAGAAGAGCTTCTAAAAGAAAACCATTGTTACCAAGGTGTTGAGGACAGCAACGTGTATCATCAAGGACATGAATATCCTTTCTTATAATTATGTCAATTTTGCATCTCCAAGAGAGCTGTATACCTTCATTCTAATGACAGATAAAGCATGCATGATTTGCAACAGTACGTAAAGTATTCAATCTTGCGCGTAACGTGTCACTTCTTAATTGTATTTCTACATTTAAAAGTTGCTAGACAAATTATACAAACTTGAGATTATTCATCAGATTTAACAGTTTGTCGACGAAGATTATCCCTGAAACGAATAGCTATAGTGAGTTTAATTTCTTTTCATCGCTAATTAAACAAGACATTGTTCTTGGTATAGCCGCTATATCGCAAACAAAGCTGTTTATCCTTCTTTGAGCCATTGATAAAAATTGTCAGAGGTTAGACAAAAACCTATCTTTATATACTTCAATACTTACCTACAAAAAGAAAATCTGGACCAAAATATATGTTCCGTATATATAGGATGATTCATTATGAGGTTTGGTTTTTAATCTCAAATAAAAGGCATAAAGTTGAATTCTATAGTGAAAATTTTATTGTGAGTCGAAAGAACAATCTATGACATTTACTTTTTAAAGATTACCTCATTTAAATGTTGACCGCAACTACGCCGTAAATGGTCCATCCTGAGGGTCCAATTTTGGACGACGCGTTCCAGCATAGCGACCGGTATCTCGCGAATGACACGAGTAATGTTGGCTTGCAAAGCGTCGATTGAAGCTGGCTTATCCCTGAAGACCAGAGACTTCGTGTAACCCCAAAGAAAATAATCTAAAGGTGTGATATCACACGATCTAGGCAGCCAATTTACTGAACTGTCCAAAACGTGAAATCAGGTTCTCATCAAAATGATTTCTCAATAAGTCCATTGTTTCTCTCGCTGTATGCGAAGTAGCGTCGTCTTGTTGAAACCAAAGTTCACCGATACCACGGGCTTCAATTTCAGGTAGCAAAAAATCCGTTATCAGGGTGCGATAGCGGTCGCCATTGACGGTTACGTTCTGACCGGACTCATTTTGAAAGAAATATGGACCGATGATTCCACCGGCCCATAAACCACACCAAACTGTGCATTTATGTGGCTTTAGTGGTTGCTGTTGAAGCTCTTCAGGTTGTTCATCAGCCAAAATACGGCAATTATGCTTATTGACGTATCCATTGAGCCGAAAATGCGCCTCATCACTGAACAAAATTTCGCGATAAAACAGCGGATTTTCATTGAGCTGATTCAGAGCCCATTCACCAAAAACACGACGCAAAACTAAGTTACCCGGCTTCAATTCTTGCACTAGTTGAAGTTTGTACGCCTTAAAACTAAGATCTTTACGTAAAATACGCCAAGTTGTTGCGTACGACAAACCAAGCTGTTGAGAACGATGCCGAATCGATTCGTCACGGTCTTCAGCCACACTCTCAGCTACAGCCGCTATATTCTCTTCACTACGTGCTGGATGTGGTCTAATCGATCAAGTATCATCGAATAATGTATGTTGGGTTTCAAATTTGCGGATGATATTGGCTATAGTGGTTTCGGTAGGTCGACGATGCACACCATAAGTTGCTCTAAGAACACGAAAAACATTTCTCACAGAACGCTGATTTTCGTAATACAGCTGAACAATTTGGATACGCTGTTGCGGTGTAAGTCTTTCCATGATGATTTGCCAAACAATACTGAATAAAAATTACATTACAGTTTGACAGGAGTCATGCGTGATCTGTAAAAAAAGCCTATTGAAAATCAAACCTCATAATGAATCACCCTTTATATATCGAATCAGAATATGTACCATAAATAAATCAACTCTTAAATTTTCATCAAACAAAATTGTAAAAAGTTATAACCAAAATTCCTTTAAAATAACTAAATGTTATTTGATAAAGTAACTGTAAAAATAAGTAACTCAAATAAGTTAAGCTGAAGTAATTTGACGTTACCAGAATATTCACTAATCAATATGAAATGATCTACGTACAACTTTTATAAACCATATAATAACGTGAATGTACATAATATAACATAGGTATAAAACATCAAATATATTTTAAGAAATGATTTAAAAAATAAGCGACTAAATTTACTATTCTCAGCGTTAGGTGGGTTAGTAGGGTAGCTTGTGGTTTAGTAGGGGTCGTTTCTAGGGGCTAGTAGGCCGACAGAAAGGGTTTAGGTGAGTTAAAGATTAGATGGGTTAGCCCGCTTATGAAGTGGGATTTAATTATATCAAGAAAAATAAGAGATTAAGTCGAGTTCAATTATTTCCCGAAAAATAAGTGACTAAACTCGCTCCGGTGAAATAGACTGCTTGTGGTATGATATACATTCAGCCTTTTTACGGCTTTTCGACCCCTGGATCTTAGCATCTGACAACCCCTGTCAACCCCTCTAAAAGGTATTATTAGGGGTTGTGCTCATAGGACTTTTTTCAACCAATTCGACGGGTATCCTATGTATTGTGTGCATGGTCCCTTAATTATTTTATTTATACAGATGCGTTCATTAACAACTTTGAATATTTCTTTTACTAAAGTTGCGATCAAATATTAGTTAGCTTTCATAGATTTGGCAAATATTAAGAAATTTTCATATTCTCCAAATAGGTTTTTGCATTCATATTTGTACTTTTCAATATTTCATCGCATGCTTAGATTTTTTCGTTTGTTTTTTGTTAATTATGATAAATTTTTATCTATTTTCGAATATGTAATTCTATTAAATTAGAAGATAAAATATATTCTAAAATAAAATAACTATTTAAATTCTGTCTTCGAAAAGTCTGATCTGAAATAATTGCAGATAATGAATGCTATCGATTTTTATATTTTAATAGAGATTTTATTTAAAAATTGAAATCATCCACATTGATGTAACATATAGTTCGTACGGAATTCATGCATGATTTAATACATTATATCATCAAAATGTCAGTATTACGCGTCAAAGGATTTTTATCAGTTCATTATACATAAGTTAAAAAATCTTTGTTTAAAAAAGACGCAATCTTTATGTTACACATTGTATTGTCCATAAAGCAATCAATATTAAACATTAAATAATATTTGCAATTCTTTAATCATGATAGAATATAAATTGTCGTTTCCACTTTTTAATCTACCAGTGTATTTTATTATACGTACACACACCGTCGCATAAATAACAACCAACACATTCAAGGGAGCATCGGTACACGTGTAACTGTTGAAAACTTACGTGCATATACTATTGCGTAATTTTTGTTTTTCTTCTCATGATACTTTGACGATAGACCAATATTAGATGTTTTACGCGCATAAACTTCGAAACTTTATTATAGAGTTTTTGCAGCAAGCGCGGCATTTATCTTCTAAAAAGAACTTCAAAAACATGTATTTCCACAATGTCATCGTTCGCCGACGACTATTGACTTTTCTTTTCCATCTCCTTGGCAACTTTATTTTTATTTGTTTCTTTCCAATAAATGACTGTTAAAAAAATCATGCGAAATATGCGAGACTCGAGCGAGTCAAAGGAAGTTCGAGACTACGCATAAACGGAGCATTTAAAACTACCACCGGGTATAGCCGACCGAAACACGAGAAGAGCAATTTTTTAATAAATACAATATGACACTCATGCAAATTTAACAATAAGATCGGAAACGCGAGACTAACGTATCATATCATTGCGTTTGAAGTGCTCTTACCGTCGAAAGCTTTTCTCATAGCACGGCTTGTCTTTCACTGTAAACGTAGCATCGAAGCTTTCCATAACATTTTTTTTATAATAATTATTTATATACTGGATGAATATCATTTGACGAATGTCATCGTTTTAAATCGTGTTATAAGTTACGTTAATTAAACGTTTTTGATATTGCACAACATTTAAAAATTCACAAAATTAACAGTAACATTAAATTTTTCTGTAAATAATATTATTTAAAATTAAATAATGAAAAAATTTAAAATCAACGGAGATGAAGTGGAACAATCTACTATTTACGATTGGCAATCCGACGCGGAATATGACATAAGCATGAATCGTAGGCTTTTAAAAATCATCGCAATTTGGCCCATGGATCCATCGTCATTGCGTAGTGAAGAAATTTTAGACAAATGTTCTTTAGTTCTTACATTTTTCTTTCTAATGATATTTCTTATACCTACCGCATCTCACACCTTTTTGATCCAACACGATCTTTATGCAAAAATGATGACATTTGGGCCGATAAGGTAACTTATTCATTTATAATTTATTCGTTTTTTTACAACATTGTTATTATAAAGGTTATCGAATTTAATGCTCAAAGTTTCTCCGTCATGGCTGTAGTCAAATACGTAATCGCATTGATAAATCAACGCGATATTAAAATCTGCGTGGATCAAATGGCACAAGATTGGAAGCACGTTTCTAACGCCGAGGACGAGAGACAAGTCATGATCGACGCGAGCGACTGGTGCAGGAATTTCACGAAACTATGCGTCATCTACATCTATGGAAGCGTAATGTCGTTTTCGGTTCTTGTGCCGATATTAGAACAGGTGCCCAAGGCACTGGCGGCGGAAGGCAACGTCACCTGGATACTGAGATATCCGAGCCACTTTTACGTCAAGACCGTCGAGGTATCGACGGGTAATGGTGTACTTTTTAGTGTACTTTTCATTACTCATTCGTTAAGCATGGTGGTTATGTGCACGATATCTTCCGGACTTTGCACGCTTACGGCAAAATTTGTTATGCACGCCTGTGGACAATTGACTATTCTTATGAAATATTTGAAGTTACTCGTAAAGGAGAACGAAAGCAGCGAAATTGATTTGCGTGGACCAAAGACGAGTCTCAAAATAATCGTAAATAAACACCTGCGAGTATTAAGGTGTCTACAAAATATCGTTACTATATTTGTGTTGATAATCTTCTTAATAAAACATAATTTACATCGAAATACTTCTAGGTACATCAATGACGTGGAAAAAACTTTTACGGGAATATGTTTTGCCGAAGTTATCGGTTGTACATTTCATATATGTATATGTGGCTATTTCTTTATAATCGTAATTTTTTATTGAGATAATTTCCTTTTATAATTATTTCTTGTAGTTCAATATAATGACTTATTTCTAATAGGAACTAGAAAAAGGCAAAATTCCAAGTGCCGTCACGCATATGTGCCTAGTAATCTCCTTTAGTTTAAATATTTTTATTTATTGTTACTTAGGTGATCGCTTAACTGAACAGGTAATAACAAATATTAACTGTAATTATTATGTTTTATAAGTAAATGGTGAAGATTGATTGAGTAAATTAACAAACAAATATTTTTAGTGTCAAGAAATTGGTTTAGAAACTTACGAAGTTGATTGGACGCAATTACTTCTAAAAGAAAATCGGATTGAAGACATCCGAATGATAATTATGGTCTCACAACATCCCCCGAAACTTACAGCTGGAAAATTTTTTTCCTTAACAATGGAAAGTTTCACCTCAGTAAGTTTAATCTTTTTAAAATTTATTGAAAGTTTACATTGTACGAAGTTTTTGTATGTACTTATTGTAGGTAATGAAAGCCTCTTTAGCTTACCTTAATATGCTGCGTAATACTACTACAGTTATTTAAAAAAAGACCTATTTTATAATTTGTTATTTAAAGTTATGGAAAAATATCTTAGTTTTGGAAAAATTTCCAAAATTAAAATATTTTTAGAATAAACGTTTTTAAAAAAAAGTTAAATATGACAAATATTAATTTAAAATTCTATTATTTTATTTATATAGATGCGTTCAATAGCGTTTTTTCAACTGAAGTTGCGATCAAATATTAGTTGACTTTCATAGACTTGTTGAATATTTATAATTCTTCATATTTTCTGAATATATTTTTTTTTTTCTTGATGCAGTTTTTCATATTATATCGGATGCTTAATTTATTTTCATTGGTTAATTGTTAAGTATGAAAAATTTCTAAATAGTTTCAAATATGCAATTGTATTAAATTAAAAGATAAAAGGTATTCTAAAAAAATCAACTATTTAGATTTTATCTAGGATAAAGCAAGCAACACAAAGCATCGAATAATATTCATTAAATAATAAATGCTTCAATGCAACCATGTAAATTGTCGTTTTTACATTTCGATTTATTTTCTACCAGCGTATTTTATCATGCATACGCACATCGTCGTGTAAATAATAGCCGTCACGTTCAAAGAAGAATCGGTACACGTGTAACTGTTGAAAACTTACGTGCATATAATATCGCGTAGTTTTCCCTTCTTCTCATGATTCATTGACGATAGATCGATGTTCGCCGTTTCACGCGTATAAAACTACAAAACTTTATTTGAGAGTTTATGCAGCAAGCGCGACGTTTATCTTATAAACAAAAGAAAAACTTTAAGAACTCAGCTCAACTTGTATTTCTGTAATTGTCGTACGTCGACGACTATTAACTTCTCTTTTCCATCTCCTCGGCAACTTTATTTTTATTTGCTTCTTTCCAATGAATGACCGTTAAAAAAATCATGCGAAAAATGCGAGACTCGAGCGACTCAAAGGAAGTTCGAGACTACGCATAAACGCAGCATTTAAAACTACCACCGGGTATAGCTGACCGAAACACGAGAAGAGCAATTTTTTAATAAATACAATATGAACACTAATGCAAATTTAACAGTAAGATCGAAAACGCGAGAGTAACGTATCATATCATTGCGTTTGAAGTCTTCTTACCGTCGATAACTTTTCTCATAGCATTACTTGTCTTTTACTGTAAACGATGCGTAAAAGCTTTGCATAATATCATTTGACGAATGATATCGTCTTAAATAGTGTTATAAGTTACGTACAATAAATGTTCTTGATATTATACAAAGTTTGAAAATTAATAAAATCAACAGCAACATTAAATTTTTTGTGAATGATATTATTTTAAATGAAACAATCTAAACATTTAAAATGAACGGAGATAAAGTAGAACAATCTACTATTGACGATTGGCGATCCGACGCCGAATACGACATTAGCATGAACCGTAGGCTTTTGAAAATATTTGCAATTTGGCCCATGGATTCATTGTCGTCACGCAGTGAAAAAATTTTAGACAAATGCTATTTAATTCTTACATTTTTCTTTCTGATGATATTTCTGATACCTCACGCATCTCACACCTTTTTGATCCAACACGATCTTTACGCAAGAATGGTGGCATTTGGGCCATTAAGGTAACTCATTTATAATTTATTCGTTTCGTTACAAAATTAAATTATCATAAGAGTGATCGAATTTAATGCTCAAAGTTTCTGCGCCATGGCTATGGTCAAATTCGTAATTGCCTTAATGAATCAACGTGGCATCAAAATCTGCGTCGATCAAATGGCAAAAGATTGGAAGTGCGTTTCTAACGCCGCGGATGAGAGACAAGTTATGGTTGACGCGAGCGACTGGAGCAGAAATTTTACGAAACTTTACGTCACTTTCATATGTGGGAGTACGATGTCGTTTTCGGTTCTCGTGCCGATATTGGAACAGGTGCCCAATGCTCTGGCGGCAGAAGGCAACGTCACCTGGGTACTCAGATTTCCCTGTCACTTTTACGTCAAGACCATCGAGGTATCGACGGGTAATGGCGTACTTTTTGGTATACTCTTTATTACTCATGCGATAAGCATGGCGGTTATGTCAACCATAGCCGCAGGAGTTTGTTGTCTTACGGCAAAATTTGTTATGCACGCCTGTGGACAATTGACTATTATTATGAAATATTTGAAGTTACTCGTAAAGGAGAACGAAGGCGGTAAAATTGATTTTCTTGGATCAAAGACAAGCGTCAAAATAATCGTAACCAAACACCTGCGAGTATTGAGGTGTTTACAAAATATCGTTAATATTTTTGTATTGATAATGTTTCTAACTGCAATTATTTACAACGAAATACTTCTAGGTACATCAATGACGTAGAAAAAACTCTTACTGGAATATTTTTTGCAGAATTTATCGGTTGTACATTTTATATATGTATATGTGGCTATTTATTTATAATCGTAATGTTTTATACAGATTACTTGTTTTTTTTTTTTTTTTTTTTATTAATTTCTTGTAGTTTAATATAATTACTTATCTCTAATAGGAACTAGAAAAAGGCAAAATTCCAAGCGCTGTCAATTATATGTGCCTATTATTTGCTTTTATCATGAATATTTTTATATACTGTTACTTAGGTGATCGCTTAGCTGCACAGGTACTGAAACATACTAACTATAATTATTATGTATTATAAGTAAATGGTGGAGATTGATTGAGTAAATTAACAAACAAATATTTTTAGTGTCAAGAAATTGGTTTAGAAACTTACGAAGTTGATTGGACGCAATTACTTCTAAAAGAAAATCGGATTGAAGACATCGGAATGATAATTATGGTCTCGCAACATCCCCCGAAACTTACAGCTGGAAAATTTTTTTCTTTAACAATCGAAAGTTTTACCTCGGTAAGTTTAATCTTTTTAAAATTTACTGAAAGTTTACATCTCTTTTGTATGTATACTTATTGCAGGTCATGAAAGCCTCTTTAGCTTACCTTAATTTGCTACGCAATACTACAACAGTTATATAATGAAAGATGTATTATCGAATTCATTATTTAAAGTTGTGGACTGATATCTTGGTTTAAGATAAATTTACAAAAAAATAATATTTTTAAAATAAACATAAGAGAAAAGAACAAGATGAATTTCAATTTAAAATTTTATAATTGTATTTATATGGATGCGTTTATTAACGACTTTAAATATTTGTTTTACTAAAGTGCGATAAAATATTAGTTAGCTTCTCGACTTAGACTTAGCGAATATTTAAAATACTTCATATTTTCAAAACAGATTTTTATTTTCTAAATGTAGTTTTTTATATATAATTGTTTTTTTTATGTTTAATTTATTTTTATTGGTTAATTGTTAAGTATGAAAAATTTCTAGATATTTTCAAATATGTATTTATATTAAATTAAAAGATAAAAGGTATTTTAAAAATAATCAACTATGGATATTTTATCTAGATAAAGCAAGCAACATAAAGCATCGAATAATATTCATTAAATAATTAATGCTTCAATACTACCATGTAAATTGTCGTTTTCACATTTCGATTTATTTTCTACCAGCGTATTTTATCATGCGTACGCACATCGTCTTGTAAATAATAGCCGTCACATTCTAAAAAGAATCGGTACACGTGTAACTTTTGAAAACTTTAGTGCATATAATATCGCGTAGTTTTCCCTTCTTCTCATGCTTCGTTGTCGATAGATCGATGTTCGTCGTCTTACGCGTATAAACTACAAAACTTTAATTTAGAGTTTATGCAGCAAGCGCGACGTTTATCTTATAAACGAAAGCAAAACTTTAAGAACTCAGCTCAACTTGTATTTCTGTAATTGTCGTACGTCGACGACTATTAACTTCTCTTTTCCATCTCCTCGGCAACTTTATTTTTATTTGCTTCTTTCCAATAAATGACCGTTAAAAAAATCATGCGAAAAATGCGAGGCTCGAGCGAGTCAAAGGAAGTTCGAGACTACGCATAAACGCAGCATTTAAAACTACCACCGGGTATAGCCGACCGAAGCACCAGAAAGGCAATTTTTTAATAAATACAATATGACACCAATGCAAATTTAACAGTAAGATAGAAAACGCGAAGCGTTCGCTTATCATTGCGTGTAAAACTTTCGTACCGACAACATCTTTTGTTATAGTAAATCTCGCTTTTCATATAAACCGCTTTGAACTAAAACGACATTTATGGTTAACTGTTAATTAAAATTTTCACGTTAATAGAACAAAATGGTATTTAATCTTCTAAAATAAGAGAAAAAAGAAGGTAAAAAGTAAATAATAATTGGTCAACGATATTATTTCAAGAGAAATAAGTCCCTTAAATTTTTTCACATTTTCATAAGAAAACATTTTAATTTGAACAAAAATAAATTAAGTTTAATTTTACAACGTAAAAAAAAGTATTTATTTTTCAAATTATACAATGAAAAAATTAAAAAATAGCGAGAAAATTTTCGAACAACCAGCAAGTTACAACTGGCAAGAAGATGCCGAATACGATCTATATTACATCCGCAAACTTCTTGACGCCATCGCAATTTGGCCACTGGATCCGACCTCGACGTATCGTGAAATATTATTAAGAAAATTCACCATCGTGGTTATTGCTTTTTTCCTCATGATATTTCTCATACCTCACGCATCTCACACCTTTTTGATTCAACGCGATCTTTACGAACAAATGAAAACATTTGGCAGTATCAGGTAGTTATTTTATCGGTCGTTTATAATTATTATTATCCTTAATAATTTTTAGGAAAAAAAAAAAACAATAAAACAAAAAAAATTAATCATACCTTGTACTCCAAGTTTCTGTATCATGGCTATCGGAAAGTACACGATTGCATTAGTCAACCAACGCGGTATCAAAATCTGCGTGGAACAAATGACTCAAGATTGGAAGCGCGTGTCAAACGCGACGGACGACAGGCAATTAATGATCGACGCAAGCGAATGGTCTCAAACCTTCACGAAACTCTGCATCATATTTTTGTACGGGAGTGTGATGTCGTTTTCGGTTCTCGTGCCGATATTGGAACAGGTGCCCAATGCTCTGGCGGCAGAAGGCAACGTCACCTGGGTACTCAGGTTTCCCTGTCACTTTTTCGGTAAGACCGTCGAGGTGTCGACGGGTAATGGTGTACTTTTTACCGCAGCGTTCGTTACGCTTAACATTAGCATCGTTATCATGTGTACCATTGCCGCGGGATTGTGTTCCCTCACGGCTAAGTTTGTTATGCATGCAAGTGGACAATTAAAAATTCTTATAAAGTATCTTAAGCTGCTCGTACAAGACGACAAAAGCGAAGAAGTAAATATTCACACGTCGGATACGAGCCTCAAATTTGTCGTAATCAATCACTTGCGGATATTGAGGTAAACCGATCGAATGATTAATGTTTTTTTAATAAATTAAAAAATTCTTAATACTTCTAGATTTATCAACAATATAGAAAATACACTCACTGGAATATGTTTTGCAGAAGTTATTGCTTGTACCTTTTACATTTGTATATCTGGATATTTCTTTATCAACGTAAAATTAATTTTTGATTACTTATTAATTATATGTTAGACATATTAGTTTATTATGGACTAATAAAATTGTTATATTCAACAGGAAATGGAAAAAGGCAAAATTCCAAGCTCCATGACATATTTGTGTTTTATATTTTGTTTTATTTCAAATATTTTCATTTACTGTTATTTAGGTGATCGATTAACCGAACAGGTAAGGACAATATTGACATTTAATCAAATTTAATCATAAATGTATTTTTGTATTTATGTATTTTTTTTTTTTTTTTTAATAATTTAAATATAACATAAATCTGTCATCGATATGTACAATATTTAGATGAAAAAAAAAAAAATATTATATAATTTTGAACTAAAGTTGAAATTCACAATATTTACATAATTTCATAGTGTCAAGAAATTGGTTTTGAAACTTACGAAATCGATTGGACGCGACTGCTTCTGAAAAAAAATAAAATCATCGATTTTGGAATAGTTATAATGATTTCTCAGCATCCGCCGAAACTTACAGCTGGAAAAATTTTCGAATTGACAATGGAAAGTTTTACATCAGTGAGTTTAATTTTTTTTTAAATTAATCGTCAATCATTGTATTGTTGGTTCTATCTACATCGTAGGTAATAAAAGCTTCCTTAGCTTACATGAATGTGCTGCTTAATACTGCAACAGTGACTTAATGAAAAATAGATTTTTTTAGTCTAGCATTTCAAATTGTCGATTAACTCTCTTCTTTACTAGAAATCAAAAGTGTTGGATTTCTTACTTTTTGTATTAAAACTCAAAATTATTATTATTTTCTATTTTTATTAATGTTTTATTTACGTAAGCTAATAACATTCACTTATTTTTCGTTTATTTATTTTAAAAATATTACACTTATATTTTATTCTGCTTTAATGCACTTGTAATTTCATTTACCTTATTGCTTTTTTATTTATAAAATGTGCATAAAATATTTTTAAGATATGCTTCGAATTATCACTCAACGTTTTGTTTTATTTTAAATCTTTTTTATTTGTCATTCTCAAAGTTGTTCATTAACAGTATCGATTTAAATGATATCAACAAATATTATAAGGATCCTATTTTATTTTATTTCTTTTATATAAATTTTCTTTTTTTAACTTCTAAACAACTACAAGATTGATTATTTAAAATTTAACGATATTTTATAAAAAGTGTGGTAAGTATTTTTAAATCATTTATCTCTGCTATAGGTGAATGAAAATACTAAAGTCAAAAATTATTTGAATCGTCAAGGGATTTTCAGGTGAGTTATTGATCCTGAAAACCGTGACATTGGTAAAGTTCGTGAAATGTGATTTTAAAAAAAAGCTTATATTTTTTTCATTCAAAATCTCTCTTATTGCACATGTTAATGATTATTAGGTTTTAAGCTTTTTCTATAAATATTTTTAATAGTAATTTGTTCTGCTTCAACATCGACATTAATCCAATGCATTAAGGCTTGTATCTTTATGATGTAAAAGATGTGCCGATTTATTGTTTAATCATATCATAAACATATGCTAGATGATAAATGTTGAATTCATTGTTCGTCACGAGTGAGTAAATTGTAAATTTTAAAATATATTCTTGATAATTTATTTAAACATGTAAATAAATATATAAAATGTATTAAAATCATTTTAATTTGCAGGTGAATAATTATTTAATTAAATTACAATGCATATGTGGCATAAGATTTTAAATATATACATACTACTATGATCAAAAAGTAAGACCGATTTTCAATCTAACTTCCGCGGGTTTATCGATTTGACGAAACTTTTTTTTTTAAGTTGGTAGCATTGCGAGAGACATCTGTGTCAAATTTCATGTCAATATATTTATTAGTTTGCAAGTGACGCTCGTTTTTTATAATGTCAGATTTTAGTGAGCAAAGAAGTTGCATTTAATTTTATGTTTGGAATGAAATTTCTCGTGCAGAAACATTCAGAATGTTGCAGAAGGCCTTCGGTGTGCAGACTTGGTCGGACAGAAATGTTTACAAGTAGTACAAACAGTTCAAAGAAGGCAGAGACAGCGTCAAAGACAAAGAGTGTTCAGGACGA
This sequence comes from Chalcis sispes, assembly GCA_949987625.1. Taxonomy (NCBI): domain Eukaryota; kingdom Metazoa; phylum Arthropoda; class Insecta; order Hymenoptera; family Chalcididae; genus Chalcis; species Chalcis sispes. The sequence continues at coordinate 76,189,893 of OX465094.1, forward strand.
CCATCCACAACAACTGATGAGAAACACATCAAAGAAATCAAAATGCTTGTGCTCAACGATTGTCGGTTAACAATTAGAGACCTTGTTGATACTGTTGGCATTTCATTTGGATAGATTCAAGCATTTTTGAAAGATCAAAAACATTCAATTTTTTTTAGAAAAAGCGACGTGTTAATATATGCAAAGAGATGCTTTCTGACTACCAGAACGTCATAGGACGCATTATTACGGGTGATGAGACATGGATCTATGCCCACAATCCAGAAACAACCGATCAATCGAGCGAATATCATGCCAGAGGTAAAGCAAGACCAAAAAGATCACGTCAAAGTCGTTCAAAAGTCAAGGTCATGTTAACAGTTTTCTTCGATTATCGTGGTGTTGTGCATTCAGAATTTCTTCCGCCGAGACTAACTGTTTACAAGGAATATAATTTGAGTGTTATCTGTCGTTTGCGTGAAGCTATTCGCAAAAATAGGCCAGAATTGTGGCAAGACAACTCATAGTTTTTGCATCACGATAATGCACCGTCTCACACAGCATTGATTATTCGCGACTTTTTGTCCAAAAATTCAACTCACATCGTTCCACAACCACCGTATTCGCTTAATTTAGCGCCGTGTGACTTCTGGCTATTTAATAAACTCAAAAGACCACTTTGGCGACATCGTTTTGACTCGATTGAGGAGATTAAACGTGAATCGCTGCATCAATTGAAGGCAATTCCGGAAAGGACTGTTCTGATTTGTTTCGAGGATGAAAAAAACGTTGGCATAAGTGTATTGTGTCGGGCGAAGATTAATTTGGAAGCAACGAAATAGATTTAAAAGGATAAATGAAGAATTTAAAAAAAAAAAATCGGTCTTATTTTTTGATCATAGTAGTTTATGTAAAACACTTTTACTAGTAAATTTCTTCTTTCCAAAGTTCCAAGTTAATTTCCGGAAGATCAAAGCAAGACACCATTGGATTCTTGCTAGAATTTATTCTGAATGGATCTCGTTGTATTTCATAAACTGCATCGCTTGAATCACATATTATTGTGACCAAACTCGCCTTTTTTATTTCTTCGAATTGTTCTATAAGAATATAATTAAGGTACAATTTTGAATAAACGCTTTACTAATATAATAAATCGTCGCTTACCAGGTGTGAACGAATGAGGAAAATTAGCGTTGTCATAGAAATATTTATCACCAACTCAGGATCGGTAAAATTGTTCTCCGATTAAACACTGCGACGTTGGACCTAATAAACTTCCAGGTAATATGTTTTCCATCGCAGCGCCGGCCAATAAATCAATATCGTTCATGTGTTCGTACACGCGTCGCAATTTTTCAATATTCTGCGTAAAAGTTATCGATTACAACAGATTTGATAATACGATCGCGTTTTATCGATTTATCGCTATTAAACTATCCATTTAATGGAAATGTGTTAATGCGAAATTTATTTTCCTTTTTACTTTACGATCGAATACGAAATGTTAAAAGTAATGAATATACAATTAAAAAAAAAAAAAAAGTAAACTTGTATTCGCGTCTTATATAATGTACGTCTTATTAACATTATTCGTAAAAGTTAACTATTCTCAAGCGCGCGTCTCAATTCAATTTCCAGCTGATGCCTTTCGCGATTGAAATCGTAACGAAAGTTTCTTACGACAAGAGAGATCTCGTTGATAAGACCGTGAAAGTCGTCGACGCGATCGAGCCGGCAAATTTCTCGATATGCATTATAACTGGGAAACCCGTGATCTCTTCTTCTTTGTATATCGATGGATTCCAAATCCATTCCAAAGTCCTTCTCCAGGCGCAACCAGTACTCGGTGACCTGTACGGGAAAAGGTGAATAAAAAAAAAAAAAAAAACAAACAAACAAACAACAAAAGTAAATGAAATAAAAATAACGAGGAGAAAAGAAAATCGCGAATTAACAGTCACGAAGAAAGCAATTTTCTTTTCCCATATTTATCGAATAGAACGGTACGTGGTAAAGCCTTGGCACACACAACGGCAATACACCTACCTCCTGATGGAAATTCGCATCCGATTTTTGCATCGTTTGGTAAACAAGACCACGCAGTAGAGCTTCAAAGTTATCGCTCGGCTCGACGATGTGCGGTCGGAAATAATAATTACTGAGTCGTAGCTTGCCCGTTATATCGTAGTTGACGTTCAACAGACTGTCGACGAAATTAAAATAAATAAATTTTACGAGATTAAAGTTTGTCGATTCAATTTTCGATTCGCGTTCATTGTTTACGAGCACGACGAGTTAGCCGGGTTTATGAGTTATTCTTACCTTATGCTGCCCTCGACCATCGAGTGCAGAAATCGAAAAGCGCCGGTAGTGAAATCGTTTTCGTACTGGGATTGATTTGTTCGTTGTAATCGTTTGATAAACCATCGTGACTTGATGCGATTAAATAGTCCTTGCAATATCTCTTTCTGTCGAGAACAATTCAGCCGTAAAAATAATTAAAGTTTATATAATATGATAGTTTGATATTTCTATCGTATGTGTATTTTCAGTGCTTGGTGAATATAATTATTTGAAAGTATTAATTATAACAACAAAAGCGATATCTCAATGCCAACTACAAATCTTACCGTGAACAAGGGGAAGCCTGTGTCGATAAGTTATGGGCTGATACTCGGCGATAACGATGCGTCTGCTCTCTTGAAAAAACCTCTCATCGTCCCAATGAGGATTCAAAGCCGACAGCTCATAAGCGATACGATTGTGCTCTCCGATTAATAGCGTATGCAGTATTATTAATTGAGGATTTCGATTTGTGCGCCAATCGCTTTGGAAAATCATAAAATTAAACCGACATCGTCGGTAGAAAAATGATTATTAATTACGTATCAATTATTATGCATTATTATATTACATATTAATTATGTGGTAGATTTATAAATAATACTTTTAAAACATTAAATTGCTTACTCGAAAAATTACTCGTGTCGCGATAAAAACAAAAAAAAAAAAAAACCAAGCCTTTATTAAAAACATTCGTATTCAGAAGCTCGAATTTTTCAAGCACGCACAGGCATCGTGATGTATAATGCGTGTACGATTTTTCTTGTTTTTTTTTGGTTATTTAAATATTTCCTTTTGGATTGAAATTTTTTTCCTTTGTTGTTTTCTCGTTTGTAAACCAAAGATAATATTTTTCTGTTCTCTCGTGGAACTGCGAATTTTCTTTTTGACTGCGTTTTTCGCTTTCGGGCAGGGTGCGCCGTCGTCGCTACATCGTCTCGCAATACGACGAATCTTCCGACGCTCACTCACACCACTAAGGAACTTATTTTGTGCTGTTTTGTTTCGTTTTTTTTTGCACGCTGACCCCGCACCGCGCTCTAAATGGCAGTCGCGGATATTTAACTGTATTAATGGTGATGTGGCATGCTTGTAAATTTAATTTATATATTTTTTTTTATATTTTGGCGTAGATGTATTTTTTTTGCCGTATTCTTTGGGAGTATCCTCAATTATTGTACCGTTTGCTTACTCAGTGGCCATTTTTCTGCAATCGGACTTCACCTCGCACGCCATTCCCCGCTACTTTCTCCCCGTTTCTTTTTATACTCGTAGCTTGTCGCGGACCGTGACTGCCTTTCGCTAGCCTAACCCTTCACCTGCCTGGCACTATACTATAGCGCATTTACCGGCTTAACGTACGTCGCACTACGCGTCCCGCGCCGACGCATGCGAGCGTAGTAGTCAGGAAGCAGTTCAACTCAAATTTCAGCGACGGGTTGCGAGTTAGTGTGCTCGAGTTGACTTGGTAGTTGTGTTCGTTTTTTTTTCGTTTTGCGTAGCAGCAGCTGTTTTGGTGGAAATCAACCCTCTCGGCAGAGCTAACCGAGCGCGTACTCGAGCTATTTGTCTCAGTTTGGAATCTACGTTGAGCTGACTGTACGAAGCATTGATATTTTGCTCTTATTGCCTTTACGTCGATCCGTCGTATGTTGTTATTGTACGTCGTCGCTCTCGTCGTTGCAACTTTTCTGTTTCTTCTCGTGTTCTAGTATTTTTCAAATTGGACGCAGAATGGATTTGAATTGCGCCGCCAATCATGGCATGATTTCCTTGGAGCCTGAGATTCTGTGGAGTTTTTTTATTCGGTACGCGATTTACACCGCAACCGACGGACACGTATTCGAAAACGCGCAACGATGCGGACTTAACATTGATTGCGATACCTTCGTAGTGCGACAGCGGTTGGAAAGGTACGAGCTCCGTTGCTTACTCGGAGCTGATGCTGCTCTATGGAACCCTGCGCAGAATGAGCGCGCAACTGATAGCCACCTTCTGCCACTCTATGCGAAACCCATTCTACAGCGAAGTTCAAGTCCGAGCTTCGACTCCTTTCGGTTTTCTCACAGCTTGCCGCGCGCACATGGGATAGTACCCTGTCGGAGACGGCCCGGACGCCGCTGGGCGAGCCTGATACCCGCTCACCGTGCGTGCGCATCGTCGATACCGAGCCGAAGAGAGCTCGTGCGACGGAGACCCCTCCACCGCCCTGCGCGCAGTCCACGCGGTTACATCAGACAGTAGGCCGGCTCGGCAGAGACTCGACAATGGAGTTGACGAACCCCGTGGAATGTCACGAGGGGCAACCACCACCTACTGCGTCCCACCCACGGTAGGCCCTACCGCAGCCCTCGAAGAATTTGACCCGTTCTGGACGTACGTGGTTAAGAGACAGGGGCAGGCGGACAACCGAAGGACCGCGGCTACGCGCCCGGAGCCAGCAGCGGACGCTCCGTTAGAACGGCGAAGGTCCGAAGTACGGCACTTCGAAGCAGCGCACGAAACCGCCCCTTTCGGCGATTTAACTGCACAGCCACCGTCACCCGTCTCTCGGCCTGTCACCGCGAATTGTGAAGCGTTCCTAAACGAAGAGGCTTACGCACCGCAACCACCCGAGGTCCGACGGCCGAATCGATCGGCACCGCAGCCTCCTCAGCACTCTGCAGACGTCAATCAGCAGCAGCCGCACAGAGCGGAGAGATACTAAGCACCTTTGATATCTCCGCCCGAAGCTTCAGCGCCTCGGCATGCACAGAGTAGCGGAACGCAGTTTCTTTTCAATAATTCCACGTTTCTGCGCGAAAATCAGACTTGCGATATCCTAGAAAAGTGGCGCATTTCCTTGAAGGGCGTGCAAAAGCAAGACCCCGAGGGATTCTTGACTAACCTGAATCAGTGTCGGGAGTCATACGGTCTGACCCTTGAGGACATCATCAAAGCATTGCCGGCGGGCCTCGATGAAGAGGCCTGGTATTGGTTTTGCCGCGAACACAACCGCTGGCAGACATACGCTGATTTTTGGTAGTATTAAAATAATGCGTGTATTAATATTAAGTATTTTATTTCTTTTTTTTTTGTACGAGTGGTATTAGATGTTGGAGCGGGTTATGAGAAACCGCGTCGTTAGAACACGTTGCGTTATGATAAATTTTAATTTTTGTTTTTTTTTTATATTTTATTTCTGCCCAAGGGTCGAGCCAGTCGCGTAAATAACCAAAAATCTAGTCTTATTTGTTTAGACTCGAGTTCACCTTGTAATCCCGTGTGCACCCGTACACCGCGTACACTTTAGCTAGAACATTGACGCAGATGAGCCACGCTAAAGAAAATGATGTCCGCGCAACGGTGTTCCACCGCACACCTACACCGTTACAGGTGAGACCGATCACCTTAGGCTAAGCAAAAGCGCTAGGCGAACGCAAATAAGTTCGATTCCCAGTTAGGATCAAACAGTAAATATGGAGTCGTTTCACTTCCCCCATATTCACCGTTTGGCAGGGGGGAGATGTGACGTGCTGTTTTGCACCAGTCACATGAAGAAGCTAAAGCATGGCTTGTAAGCCTCTTCGTAGCCTGTAATACCCTTTACAATCTAGGCAGTCTCGCAGGACTGCCACGCTTAGCCCTAAATAACAGCTACGCAGGGCTGTGCACACTACACCTCCTTCATATACAGGGGCTCGGAGCTAAAGTATAGGCTCTAGCGAGGAGCCAATCTCAATAGCCAACAGTCAGCCGTAGCAGTGCTCGAACACACTGCAACGGGGATTCCTTTTCTAAGCTCCTTTTTGTCCTTGTCGTTGTTCCTTACCTGTAACCTCCCAGACAGTAATTAAAAGAAGAAGAAATAATAGCAGCAGCTGCACCTTGGAAGGGGAGTACAGGCTGCTACATAACACCGTGGGAAAATTGACAAGGGGAGGTTAGGAAGCAAGGAAACTCATAAGCACAGCCTCTCCGTGCAAGTAATTACGTATAACAAATCGGCTTCCAGCTCGCCCTCGTAAAAAGCCGACTTCAAATAATCGTCGACGCTGCTGTACCTTATGTCCTTCAATAAGTCCGATTTCCCACCTGCGCCTCCGCTAATTCCAGAGGTAACCTTGTTTACTAAGTCGATGGCCAATTTCAAAACTCGCCTTTCAAAGCCGGCGTCATCCCTACAGGCGATTTCGCTCATCGTCTCGAAAGCCAGTTTAAAAATCATCGCGGCGGCTTCTTCTATAACCATGTCCATTATCATTTTCTTCTCGAATTCCTCGCAAGAATTAAGCTGACTCAGCAGTTCCGTTGTTCGGTGAATTCCCGTACCTACGCGCAAATGGCTTCCCGTGGAAACTCCAGCGGAAGTATGCACCGAGGCCGAGGGTCCGCCGATGCCCGTATTGACCGCTTCCGAGGAGGCGGCGCTCGCGTTGACCCTAGCGCTGACGCCGGCATCCGCCCGGCGTTGACGGACACGGCGATCGAGCTCGACGTCGATTGCGGGAGCGGATTTCTCTACGCATCCGCAACAATACCTGAGCAGGCAATCGAAGATCCGACCTTGCTTGCGTACGAGGCTCAGGGCTCACTCGGCGATGCGATCGACGAGGAATTGGCTTTTTTTGAGGTAACGCATCATGCTCGAGCGGATAAGGTTCATATTTTTGTCAACGAAATCTTTTCCGCAAATGTGACGGGAAGTTCGATCGCCTTCGATTAAGTCTTCAGCTTCGGGGTAACGTTTGTTGTACAAATGATAGAGATTTTGCAGGCGGAGAAGCACGAGATAATACCGTTCGTCCTTGTCAAAATCGCTGAGAGAATTGGGATTCGACGTTCGCTCATTGCGAAGATCAGAAGATTCTTTCATCAACTGCAAAAAATTAAAAAAATTGAATTTTTCTTTTTATTTTAATTTACAATTATTTTTGTTACTATGTAAAATATGAAACAAAATAGACGTTATACGTTTAACCGTTCACAATTCGATAAAATTAATTTATCTTATAAGAGAATTTTCCAATAATGAAAAATAATTATTCACATAAAAGAAATTGATTACATAATAAACAAAAACTTACCGTCTCAATATTATCATAGTTATCGTCGATCTTTCTCTTGACCATGCGCCTTCGACCTTCAAGATTTTCCTGTGGCGCTGGATCTTCCGTTTTCGTTGATCGATTCGCTTGATCTCTTTCGCGATTTAAAGATTTTGTGTAACTAGGATTGAAGCTCGCGTGGTAACAAATTGCCCGATCTTTAAATTCGTCAACGTCCTTGCAAGACGACGATTTTTCATCTTTTGCGTATTTCGTTTCTTTTCGATTATCGTCTTTGTTCACAACCTCGTAAATTTCTTTATTGTTGATTTCCTTGGCGTTTATGCGGGTTTCGAGATTCTTTATCAAATCGTCGATTTCGAGCTCGCGTAATTGTTCTGCGCTTGTCGACTTGACCTTTGAGCTCGCTCTCTTTGTTTTGTCATTTTCCGCACTTCGCAGTTTTATCGACTTACTGCAAATCGTTTTTTTTTTTTTTTTTTTTTTTTCTTTAACGAATGATTATTATACTGTGACACGTGCGTACACAACTGCGGTTCACTGTTCAATTATTCATATTAATCTAATGAACAATTTTTTATAGAGATTAAAAAATGTAATTACAACAAGATTGTTTATTTATATCGTAATGTAAAAGAACAATGTATTATCTTTGATATATTTTTTATAATATTGGAACAGGTGCCCAAGGCACTGTTGGCGGAGGACAACGTCATCTGGAAGCTGAGATTTCCGAGCCACTTTTACGTCAAGACCGTCGATGTATCGACGGGTAATGGTGTACTTTTTAGTGTACTTTTCATTACTTATTCGTTAAGAATGGCGGTTATGTCAACCATAGCCGCAGGAGTTTGTTGTCTTACGGCAAAATTTGTTATGCACGCCTGTGGACAATTGACTATTATTATGAAATATTTGAAGTTACTCGTAAAGGAGAACGAAGGCGGTAAAATTGATTTTCTTGGATCAAAGACAAGCGTTAAAATAATCGTAACTAAACACCTGCAAGTATTAAGGTGTTTACAAAATATCGTTAATATGTGCACGATATCTTCCGGACTTCGCACGCTTACGGCAAAATTTGTTATGCACACCTGCGGACAATTGACTATTCTTATGAAATATTTAAAATTACTCGTAAAGGAGCACGAAGATGGTGAGAAAGATTTGCATGGACCAAAGGCGAGTCTCAAAATAATCGTAAGTAAACATTTGCGAGTATTAAAGTGTCTACAAAATATCGTTAATATATTTGTATTGATAATGTTCCTAACTAAACATAATTTACATCGAAATATTTCTAGGTACATCAATGACGTGGAAAAAACTTTTACTGGAATATGTTTTGCAAAAGTTATCGGCTATACATTTCATATATGTATATGTGGCTATTTCTTTATAATCGTAATTTCTTATGCAGATAATTTTTTTTTTAATTAATTCTTGTAGTTCAGTATAATGACTTATTTCTAATAGGAACTAGAAAAAGGCAAAATTCCAAGTGCCGTCACGCATATGTGTCTAGTAATCTCCTTTAGTTTGAATATTTTTATTTATTGTTACTTAGGTAATCGCTTAACTGCACAGGTAACAAAAAATATTAACTGTAATTATTATGTTTTAAAAGTAAATAGTGAGGATTAATTGAGTAAATTAATAAACAAATATTTTTAGTGTCAAGAAATTGGTTTAGAAACTTACGAAGTTAATTGGACGCAATTACTTTTAAAAGAAAATCGGATTGAAGACATCGGAATGATAATTATGGTCTCGCAACATCCCCCGAAACTTACAGCTGGAAAATTTTTTTCCTTAACAATGGAAAGTTTCACCTCAGTAAGTTTAATCTTTTTAAAATTTATTGAAAGTTTACATTGTACGAAGTTTTTGTATGTACTTATTGTAGGTAATGAAAACCTCTTTAGCTTACCTTAATATGCTGCGTAATACTACTACAGTTATTTAAAAAAAGACCTATTTTATAATTTGTTATTTAAAGTTATGGAAAAATATCTTAGTTTTGGAAAAATTTTCAAAATTAAAATATTTTTAGAATAAACGTTAAAAAGAAAGTTAAATATGACAAATATCAATTTGAAATTCTATTATTTTATTTATACAGCCTGTCCCTCTATCTAGTGAAAATGTTCATAACGCCTGATGCAGAGACAAATTTTATAAATAAAAAACCTTCTTACATTAAAATCGGTGAATTAATTACTATTTAATTAACAATAGATTAACAGCCAATCAGATTTCTTCGCGATCAAGTAGGCGGGCCTTGAGAGAAAAAAAAACCAAAAAAAAAAAAACAAAAATGGGCAAGGCTTTTAATTTTGAACTATATATCGATATGCGTAGTAATAATAATGGTTATTATTATTACTATAATAAAATGATTACATAATAAATAATGGTTGTTCATTTTAACTTTTTAGGGTAAATAATTCACTTTTTGAAAAAGTAGCTAATAGTATCGAAGTAGGATTCTCAGAAGAAACAATATTAACTTACTATATTCCACCAGTAAAATTAAGTAATTCAGGTAACGCAAGAAGGTCCATTCCTAGCAAAGGAAAACTTCCCAATAAATAGAGGAATTTATGTGCTTTACTGAAAATTGAACAAAATGATTCTACAGAGAGATCTGAAACAGAGAATTTTTACAACTCAATTAATTTTATAATTGGTATATACATATAATTAAATCTATAATTAGTATAATATACAACAAGATAAAATATTATATCTTTATGCACTTATTTTCTATATGAATTAATGCACCTGCAAGATATTGGTATAATGTTTTCATGTATTTTTCCTTTTTTATGAAGTAATAGTAACTGTCAATAAAAACATAAAACATTAGTTATAACGTAGATTTATTCTTACAGATCCAAAAATTGAAGAAAGTATTAACTGGCTAAAAACGAATATTTCTTTAGGTTTAAAAGAGGTAAAAAAAGAACATTGAGAATTGTCAAGCGAATATCATTTGAAAGAATAGCGAAACGGCAAAGATAAAAATTTAAATAGTATTTTTCAAAACTGGAAAATTTTGCAACAAAGTAATGCACATAACTTAATTAAGATTGATTTTTTACATTTACATTTAATAAACATCACTGCAGAAAAAGAAAGTTGGAACAATTTTTTCAAAAAAATTACTGCAATCTGTTCAATGAAAACAAAAGATTCTACTGCCAACAGTTTAAAAAATTTAATCAGCTCAGATAATTTAATTGAAAGTAAATATTAAATGATAATTTTTAAATTTGTAACATAAAAAATTACTTTAAATCTCTTAACTTTTTCACATATCAGAACTACAGTACAATTAATGATTTTACCTCATTACATTCCTGCTAAAGCTGTTATAAAAAATAAAAAAATTAAGACTTGGAAAATAGCAACTGGGGATACTAAAGCTAGTATAATACAACATGTAAAGGTAAATATTTGTCTTGCTCAGTTCCAATTATATGAATAAAACAAAAAATTAAATATGTTTCATATCAATTTAAATAAGTCTAAAATATATGTATTAAAATTACACTTTTCTTACTCTTATTACAGATTCAAGGAGACGTAGCACTAATTAAAGAAAAAGGAAATGCTCTTATGTTAGACCGTGGATTGTCAGTTCAACTATACATAATAGTTGTAGGAAAAACATCAGAAGACATCAGTCATTCATATGTTTGCGTTGATACAATATTATATTCTACGGAAACTGTGCTCGAAGCGCTACACGTTTGCTTTAAATGTTTCCATGTCTTTAATCTTTCGTATCCTGAAGTAAGTAAGCATTTGTGGACTTTGATACAGAAATGCTACTATAAATTCTCGACTTCATCTGATGAAATTTTTAGTCATACCGAGCATATTATACATGCTTTACAAAATTGTATTGAAAATAATAAAGAAAATAACTCAGATGAATTTTTAGATCAAAGCGTAAGTATTTAATTCATATAAATATTCATATTTAAGATTATTTTTGGGAATATAATTATATATTTATTAATTTGTTTCAAATTTAATACAATAAAAAGTGCACAAGTTTAATTGAGAAAATTTATTTTTAATTGCAGGCGCTGTTGAATTTTTAAAAAGATTTTGAAAATTTTTTCTTATAAAACACGAAGACGAATTAAATAAAATCATTTTGAAGACAATTTAAAACTTTGTTCGTTCTAGTATTTTTTAAATAAAGCCTTACTAGTTGTGAGTAGTAACATAATTATATAATAATAATTATACGACTTGTGAAAATTTTAATGACGTTGATATTAAGTGTATATGTTTAATAGATAGCATTATGATAATATTTTTATAATTACTATTGTACTGAGCGAAATTTCAATCACGTGTGAGAAAGAATAATTTTAGCATACATATTTAGTTTCAACAAGTAATTTAATTAAATAGATACATTTATCAATTATAGTAGATACTTCATAAATTAACATATTTTTTAAAAATGATCAAGTGTCTGTATTGCAGTGCTCAAAAATGTAAAGAAAATCTTTTACTTCACGTCAGTGTAAATCATATAATTAATAGAAATAGCGAAATAACATGTCAGTATACAAATTGTCAGAAACAGTTTCAAAATATTTATGCGTATAAGAAACATGCAATATTAGTACATACAGAAGTCAAAAGTATTGATAAAAATGAAGCTTATGAAGAATTAAAATGTGAAATTGGTTTTGAAACTAAAATTGCAAATATAATCGCAAATGATGCTTAAAATAATATTGTAAATGTTTGTAGTGATCATGCTGAATACGTTAATGACTTTCTTTTCGAAATGACAGATACAATTGAAAATAATGAGTTATATGAAAAAGAATTTTCGAATTTTGTTTTTGAAAAAATTACTTTATTCATTGCAAAATTATATGCGAAAAATTCAATCAATACCCACACAGCACGAAAGATTTCGAAAGATTTCAGTGAAAGATTTCATGTAAGGTTTCAGTGAAAACTTGTAGAAAGATTATATTAAAACCTTGCAGAAAACTTTCAATGAAACATAACATTGAAACATTGTCTTAAGATAATAAAAACATTACATTGAAATCTGACACAGAAGTCTTGCATTAACCTTGCTGGAACATTTCACAAACATTTCAAGAAAGATTCCTGTAAGTTTTTTCGAAACATATAGTTGGAACATTTAAAAAGGATCACTGCAAGATTTCGTATAAATGTTTTAACGAAACCTTGAAACAAACTTGCTAGAACATTTTACAAAACATTTTATGAAAAAATACAGGGAAGTTTCTTGAAATAATTTGTCTTAATATTTTAGCCAGGTCACTGCAATATTTTTTAGAAATATTTAATTAATAATATTGAGTTAAAAATATTTCTTTTTTCGAAACCTTATGTAATCTTTCAAAAAACAAAAACTGCAAGCTTTCTTGAAAGTAATTTGTAATGTTACTGTGAGCTATCGATAAACTTTCACGTTAATATTGTACGTAAACTTCAGCCAAATCTTTAAGAAAAGATTTCTGTTAGCTTCCACAAAAGTTTATCGGGAAGATTTTAAGAAAATTTCATGTAAGTATGTTATAAGGTTCCATGAAAAGTGCATTGAATATTAATCGTAATCTTGCAGCAGAGCTATTTGTTATCTTAAAAATTTATTTTTTATTTTGGATAAAAATATATCGACAATTAAAATTTATTATACTTGTATATGTAGTAAAACCTTAAGAACGAAATTATGTTTTTAAATATATTAAATTTTTAATTATTTCTTAATTTTAAAAAATACTTTACACTATAGAAGAAATTTTAAATGTAAAATTAATACAAGTGTATATGGATTGCCATTCAACTTATGATTCAAATTTAAATCTTAGTTCTACATGCGTTTTATAGCGTAATAGTTAGGGCGTCTGCTTTATAATGCGTAGGACCCGGGCTTGATCCTACCGTAGGTCAAACATTTTTCTGCGTTTTTTTCCGTAAAATAATGTGTGAAATAACATGTGCGACAATGTGAATGAACGATTAAATGAAGTGCGAATGTTAAAAATATGTATGGTCATAATAAATAATAAAATTCTAAAATATATAAAATACTTGATAAAAGTTAATAAAGGTTACAAATGATCTTTCAGAAAGATTGTATAAAAGGTTACTGGAATCTTTCATGGGAGATATCTGACAGTTTCTTAAGTCAGATATTTCGATATTACGTCAATATTCTGTGAAAGCCTTCTAAAAGATAATTAAATTTTCTGGGAAGCTTAAAAAAATCATTCTAGAAAGCTCACAAGAAGCTTTATGCAAGGTTTCGTTCAAGGTTACTCATCTTTGCGGAAAATGTTTATATGAGAATTATGCGTGGATACAGGAACATCCCAGTAACATATTTCGTAAGATTTTTGCGAGATTTCATAAAACATTGCAAAAATTCTGCAAAAAATGTTTCTACAATGTTTCTGTAAATCTTTGAAAAGCATAGCGTAAAATCTTTCCTCATCTTTACGGAAAATATTTATACGAGGCTTATGCGCGGACATAGATACATCACAGAAATATTTTTCGTAAAATTTTGGCGAGGTTTCAAACCTTTTATGAAACCTTGAAAAAACCTTGCAAAAATCTTTGGTGCCGTGTGGGTAGAGAATTTGCTCTTGAAATAATAAAGGCTACTGCAGATTTATACAGCTCAACTTGCGCTCATATTATTAAAAAAAAATGTAAATATTTAGAGGATTTTTCACATATATTATCTGTAATTGAAAATTCGTTTAATAACTTTCAATCTGAACATCCAATATTTCAATTTTTTATTCGTAGTGGTTGTTTAATTTTACCAAAACAGATACATATTAATTCGGATTTAAAAAAACGAAAAATAAATGAAATATTAAAAATTGTTGAACCTTTGATGATGTACAAAATATACCTATTAAAATAGTTTTAACAAAATTTTTAACAATTCCTGGTGTACTAGACTCAATTTTGATCAATATAGAAAAATGTAAAAGAAGTGAAGATATAGATACAGTTTTTCAGAACAAGTTGTATAAATCTTTAAGTATGAATTTTGATACCAAATTATTATTATCTTTTGTACTATATAATGATGATGTAAAGATAAATAATCATTTATCTTCTCGAAAAGGACTTAATAAGCTTGGAATGGTTTATTATTCGATACTCGGTTTAACCAGCGAATACTCTAGTCAGTTTGAAAATATTTTTTTATTTCAAATACATATAACTAAAGATCACAAAAATGTTGGAAATAAACAAATTTTTCAAAATATTATTGAACATTTAGTTGATATAGTAAATAATGGTATAACAATTAATTATAAAGGAACAAATTAAACTATTTATTTTTTAGTTTTTAAAATAATTAGTTATAATTTAGGTGCGAACACTATTTTAAGATTTTCTAAATCTTTTAATGCTCTACATTATTGTAGAATTTTTACAGCTGATAAGAATATTGCTGTAAGAATGACTAGAGAAAATGCAAACTTATTAAAAAATTTCAAAAACTATAAAAATGACAGTCCAAATTAGTCCAAAACTATCCAAATGGCAGTACAAATACTAGTCACGGTGTACAGAAATCTTGTATTTTTCATAAAATACCTTACTTTCATGTTACGCAAAACGTTTGTGTAGATTTCACGCACGATCTTTTAAAAGGTGTTTGCCGTTATGATACGAGTATAGATAAAATTTTATACAGCTTGATTTATGAAAAACAACTTTTTTCTCTAGATGTTTTAAATTCACCAATCGCTTATTTTGATAAAAATTTGATAGAAGATAGCGATATTTTACCTGTTATATCTGTTGATGCAATAATTAAAAAAAATTTAGTAATAACTGCATCTGAAATGAATTTTTTGGTTCATTATCTTTGTCTTATAATTGGCGATTTAATTTTAGAAAAAAGTTTAATTTGGCAGTTGTATTTGTTATTAAAAGAAATTGTTAATATAATAACTGCTCATGTAGTTAACAACAGCATTACTGAACATCTTGCAAATATTATAAACGAACATCACTTGCTATACATAAAATTATTTAAAGAATCACTGAATCAAAAATATCACATTTTAATTCATTATCCGCGATTAATGAAAAAACTTGGATCATTAACACAATTTTCTTGCATACGATATGAAGCGAAGCATGAAATTTTTGAAGATATCACTAAAACAACATCTTCCAGACAAAATCCACCATATAGTCTTTCCCTGAAACATCAGTTACAGATGTCTTGTAGATTTTTTTGTATAGAAGGTCTTAAACCGCTTTAGAAATAGAAAATAAATGTATTTTAATGAATGATTTTAATTATTTATCACTGCACCTTAAAATGGATAAATGCATTTCTGTAAATTGGGTGAGAATTAACGGAACATTATATAAAAAATGCGTTATTATATTTTTAGAATGTAATAATTTAATTTCAAACTTTGCGAAAGTATCATACATTTTTTTAGATAAAGAGACAAATGAGATATATTTCTCATACAAAGCTATTTAAGTTATAAGGTATAATAATCATTTAAGTGCTTACGAAGAACAAGAAACAAATATCTGGGAGTTTTCAAACCAAAAAGACCTAGCCGATTACATACCATCAACTGCGCATTTATTGAGCGATGGGAAGATCTACATACCCGGTAGCATATAAGTTGTTATTTGAGGAAAAAATAATTACGTCAATAGCTCAGTATAATGATATATTTAAAAAAACTATCGTTATAATAAGTTCTATAGTATGCGTTTTGTGTTACTTCTTCGTTCCGTAATTTTAATATTTTTATTAATTTCAAATATTTATATTATGATTTTCAAAAATAATAATTGTGTATGCTAACCATTAGTTTAAATAAACGATGTGATATTTTGTAAGTAATATTATGTAACTCTAACAAAATTATTTAATAAATAAAAAAAATTATCTCTCAGTTCATTGTAAAATCAACTCTGTTCAAAAAAATATTTTTTTCTATCTACACTTTGGACATCGAAGAGTACCACTCAGATCAAAGTTATATTTTGTAGTCCTAACAAAATTTGACTTTGAATCGAGAAACTGGTCAATTCATTTAATGTGAAATTTGATTTGCTCAAAGAAATACTTTTTTCCGTCTATAGTTTGGACAACAGGAAGTACCACTTAGATCAAAGTAATATTTTGTTGTCTTAACAAAATATGACAGTCTTGAACGAACTCTCGTCGAAGTAAGACGTGTTTACTGACAAGAGCATCGTTTTACATAAATCACGCATAATATAAGTATTAATGAACTGTATGAAAGCAACATTTCACAAGTGAATAAGTGCTTTTCTTAAATTGAGATACAGAGAATCTGTATCTGGAAAATTCCATCTTATTCTTTTAAATATATTTAATGAGATGCTCAAAACGGGAGATTACCCAAACAGCTGGAAACAAGCCTATTTGCATTTTATTGTTAAATCTGACGGCATTAATTTTGGCCCAATAGCTTTAACATCTGCTCTATGCAAACTGCTCGAAACAATTTTAAAGAATAAATTGCAATGGTGAGTGGAAACTAAAAGCTTACTACTAAATGATGAAAGTGGCTTTCGAAAAGGATGATCCTCTATTGACGATATAGTAAACCTATCTCTTTATCTTCAAAAATCATTTGCAACAAACAAGGGCGTTTATGCTGCATTTCTCGACGTCTGTGGAGCTTTCGATAATGTCAATGTCCAAATTTTAATAGAGACATTAGCGCAGATTGGCTTTCCACTGCGAATTATCCAAGTTATAAAATTCATAACGTATGAAAGACGAATATACTCAAGTATTTCAAATGATTATTTATACACCTATAAGGGTGTACCGCAGGGCGGAGTTTTGAGTCTCCTTCTGTACACTTTATACGTGTCCGACATTACGGAGACCATCCCTAAATCTGTCCATATATCTCAGTTCGCTGACGATATAACACTTTACTCTAAAAATGTCAACTCTCTTGAGCGAAGCATTACCTGTATAGAAAATAGTCTATCTATAATTGGACTTGACCTTGCGCCTAGCAAAACTATTTACATATACTTTAACAATAAAAATATATCACCAGGCGAAAAACATATCGATATCAACAGTCTAGTCATTAAATCTAGCGAGAGTGCAAAATTTTTAGGAGTTACTTTTGATTACAAATTACTTTTCACACAACACATTCGTAAAGTAGAAAATAATGTTTCAGAGCGCCAAATATATATCCGATATCTTCAAGGGATATGGTGGGGAGCGGATCCCAATACTTTTTTAACTTTATATAAAAGTTATATACGATCAATCGTAGATTATGGTATACAATCCTACTTTCATAATCGCAAAGACCTATAAATGAAAATCGAAGAATTTAATATGCCGCTCTAAGAACTGCCTTGAAATACAGAAGATCGACACCGAGCAATATCTTACTAACCGAATTGAAATTGCCACTGATTTCATATAGAGCGAAATATCTGACTAATATATTCATCTTTAAAGGGCTTTTCAACGAAAGTCTCCCCATTTTCAAAACAATAAATAATTACTTTAATAATCATAAAAACTTTAAAAAAAAGAAACGGTTCAAACTTTTTGAAACTTGCATTAGAAACACGTCAGCTTTAAGAACACTACTTGCACCTTCCAAACTCTACGACATCTATAATTACGACTATAGTATCAACTTTACTTCTATTCCATTTGATAGATCACTAGGCGATAAATTAAAGAGGTGTAAAAATCCAAACGAACTACTCTCCAATATTCTAAGTAAAGAAAACGCTGTTTCCATTTTTACAGATGGAAGTAAAAGTTCGACGTCTTCCTACACCGGTGCAGCTTGAATATGTCCCAAATTTAATATTAATCTAGAAAGTAGCTTGAATAAGATTGCTTCAGTTTTTACAGCAGAATGTTGCGCCATTAAGGATGCACTTCTTACAACCTTAGATAATACATCCCTAAAATACTACTCACAGATTCTCTACATAAACACAATACGTTACAAAATCTTAATAGTTATAACATAAGCATAATAACAAATAGATATATCCTAGAAATTAAAAAAATGTATTCCCAGTTTTTCAGTACAACTACTTCTGGAGATATAAAACTATTTTGGATTCCTACTCATATTGGAATCAGTATGATCTTCATAAAAGAACAATGTATTATCTTTGATATATTTTTTATAATATTGGAACAGGTGCCTAAGTCACTGTTGGCGGAGGGCAACGTCATCTGGAAGCTGAGATTTCCGAGCTACTTTTACGTCAAGACCATCAAGGTATCGACGGGTAATGGTGTACTTTTTGGTGTACTTTTCATTACTCATGCGATAAGCATGGCGGTTATGTGCACAGTATTTTCCGGACTATGCTCGCTTATGGCCAAGTTTGTCATGCACAATTGACTGTGGACAATTGACTATTCTTATGAAATATTTGAAGTTACTCTTAAAGGAGAACGAAGACGGTGAGAAAGATTTGCATGGCCTAAAGGCAAGTCCTAAAATAATCGTGATTAAACACCTGCGAGTATTAAGGTGTTTACAAAATATCGTTAATATTTTTGTGTTGATAATGTTTCTTATTACTATTATTTACATCGAAATACTTCTAGGTACGTCAACGATGTGGAAAAAACTCTTACTGGAATATTTTTTGCAGAAGTTATCAGTTGTACATTTTATATATAGTATGTATATGTGGCTATTTCTTTATAATCGTAATGTTTCATACAAATTATTATTATTATTATTATTTTTTTTTTATTAATTTCTTGTCGTTCAATATAATTACTTATTTTTAATAGGAACTAGAAAAAGGCAAAATTTCAAGCGCTGTCATGTATAGGTGCCTACTAATTTCTTTTATCATGAATATTTTTATATACTGTTAATTAGGTGATCGTTTAACTGCACAGGTAATGACAAATATTAACTATAATTATTATGTTTCAAAAGTAAATGGTGAGGATTAATTGAGTAAATCAACAAACAAATAATTTTAGTGTCAAGAAATTGGTTTAGAAACTTACGAAGTTAATTGGACGCAATTACTTTTAAAAAAAATTCGGATTGAAGACATCGGAATGATAATTATGGTCTCGCAACATCTCCCGAAACTTACAGTTGGAAAATTTTCTTCCTTAACAATGGAAAGCTTTACCTCTGTAAGTTTAATGCTTTTAAAATCTACTGATAGTTCACATCTCTTTTGTATGTACTTATTGCAGGTAATAAAAGCCTCTTTAGCTTACCTTAATTTGTCATGCAATACTACATCAGTTACATAATGAAACATCCGCTATCGAATTTATTATTTAAAGTTGTGGACTTACGAGGGTGGTCTGAAAAGTTTCCGACCTCAACGTGAAGATAGCAGCACTCGTCAATAAAAGCTAGCGAATTTCGTTTTTCATCTGTTGACAGTTGCTTACCAAAGTTTCAGCCATTTTGGATGCGCAGTTGTTAGTTGACAGTCGTTTGAGTGAGTCGATGTGAGTGTTGTTGTGAAAATGGACAAAATTGAGTATCGAGCTGTCATTAAATTTTGATTTTTGAAAGGCAATACGTCTACGCAAATCAAAAATGAGTTAAACTTTATGTATAGGGACTCTACACCATCATTTACCACAGTGAAATTTTGGGCAGCTGAATTCGAACGTAGCCGTGAGAGCTTGAGAGACGATGAACGTTCGGGACGTCTAAAAACTGCAACCACTGACGATAACATCGCCCAAGTTCACCAAATGGTGCTAGACCACTGCCGAATTAAAGTAAGAGAGATAGTAGAGGTTACAAACATGTCCAAAGAACGTGTTTGCTACATATTAAATCCAGATTTAGGCATGAGAGAGCTGTCCGCACGTTGGGTGCCGCGTTTGCTAACGTTAGACCAAAAACGTGTTCGAATGAACATTTCCAACGCTCTATTGGTACAGTTTAGGCGCAATAAATCCGAGTTTTGGCGCCGATTAATTACTGTAGATGAAACTTGGATATATCATTATAAGCCCGAAACAATAATACAGTCAAAACAGTGGACTGCAAAGGGGGAACCGGCTCCAAAAAAAGGAAAAACTATTTTTTCTGCTGGGAAAGTGATTGCAACTGTTTCTTGGGATAGTCATGGAGTTATTGTAATCGATTATTATCAAAAAGGAAAAACCATTACAGAAGCATACTACGCATCATTATTTGACAAGCTGGAGGCAGAACTTGCGGAAAAACGTCTATATTTGCAGAAAAAGAAAATCCTGTTTCACCAAGACAACGCGCCGTCTCACACCTCAGCGGTTGCCATGGCGAAAATCCGCGAATTACGGTTTCAGCTGCTTGACCATCCGCCTGACTCACCAGACCTAGCTTACAGCGACTTCTTTCTGTTCCCTCATCAGAAAATTGCACTCGGAAGACAGAGGTTTTCGTCAAATGAGGAGGTAATCACCTTCGTGAACAGTCATTTTGCAGAGAAAAACGCCGAGTACTATTTGGATAGGTTAAAGAGATAGGAGCATCGCTGGGAAAAGTGTGTGGAATTGCAAGGAGACTATGTAGAGAAATAAAAAAAAAAATTCAGAAAAAATGTCTTGTATCTGTGTTAGGTCGGAAACTTTTCAGACCACCCTCGTATATCTTAGTTTTGGATAAATTTCACAAAAATATAATATTTTTAAAATAAATATAAGAAAAAAAAACAAGATGAATATTATTTTAGAATTTTATTATTGTATTTATATGGATGCGTTTATTAACGACTTTAAATATTTCTTTTACTAAAGTTGTGATCAAATATTAGTTACCTTCTCGACTAAGAGTTGGCGATTATTGAAAATTCTTCATATTTTCAAAATAGATTTTTATTTTCTAGACGTAGTTTTTTATATCTCATCGTTTTTTATATGCTTAATTTATTTTTATTAGTTAATTATCAAGTATGAAAAATTTCTAGTTATTTTAAGATTTGCAAGTGTATTAAATCAAAGGATAAAAGATATTCTAAAAAAAATTAACTCTAAATTTTATCTAGATAAAGCAAGCAACACAGAACATCGAATAATACTTACTAAATAGTAAATGCTTCAATGCTACCATATAAATTGTCGTTTCCTCTTTTCGATTTATTTTATACCAGCGTATTTTACTATGCGCACGCACATCGTCGTGAAAATAATAGTCGACATATTCAAAGGAGAATCAGTACACGTGTATCTGTTGAAAACTTGCGTTTTTCCTTCTTCTCATGATTCATTGACGATAGATCGATGTTCGTCGTCTTACGCGTATAAACAACACAACTTTATTTTAGAGTTTATGCAGCAAGCGTGACGTTTATCTTATAAACGAAAGAAAAACTTTAAGAACTCAGCTCAACTTGTATTTCTGTAATTGTTGTACGTCGACGACTATTAACTTTTCTTTTCCATCTCCTCGGCAATTTTATTTTCATTTGTTTGTCTCCAATAAATGACCGTTAAAAAAATCATGCGAAAAATGCGAGGCTCGAGCGAGTCGAAGGAACGTCGAGTCTGCGCATAAACACAGCAATCAAAACTACCACCGGGTATAGCCAACCGAAACACGAGAAGAGCAATTTTTTAATAAATACAATATGACACTAATGCAAATTTAACAGTAAGATAGAAAACGCGAAGCGTTCGCTTATCATTGCGTGTAAAACTTTCGTACTGACAACATCTTTTGTTATAGTAAATCTCGCTTTTCATATAAACCGCTTTGAACTGAAACGGCATTTATGGTTAACCGTTAATTGAGATTTTTACGTTAATAGTACAAAAAGGTATTTAATCTTATGAAATAAGAGAAAAAAGAATGTAAAAAAGTGAATAATAATTGGTCAACGATATTATTTCAAGAGAAATAAGTCCCTTAAATATTTTAAATATTTTCATAAAAAAATATTTTTAATTAAATAAAAATAAAACAAGTTTAATTGTTCAACGTAAAATAAAAGTATTTATAGTAAAATTATACAATGAAAGAATTAAAGAATAACGAGGAAATTTTCGAACAACCTACAATTTACAACTGGCAAAAAGACGCCACATACGATTTATGTTACATCCGCAAACTTCTTCACATCCTCGCAATTTGGCCACTGGATCGGACCATGACGTATCGTGAAATATTATTAAGAAAATTCACCATCGCGGTTGTCACTTTTTTCCTCATGATATTTCTCATACCTCACGCATCTCACACCTTTTTGATTCAACGCGATCTTTACAAACAAATAAAAACATTGGGCGCTATAAGGTAGTTATTTTATCGATCGTTTATAATTATTATTATCCTTAATAATTTTTAGGAAAAAAAAAAAAAAAAAAAACCACAAAACAAAAAAAATTAATCATATCCTGTACTCAAAGTTTCTGTATCATGTCTATCTGGAAGTACGCGATTGCATTAATCAACCAACGCGGCATTAAAATCTGTGTGGAACAAATGACTCAAGATTGGAAGCGCGTGTCAAACATAACGGACGACAGGCAATTAATGATCGACGCGAGCGAATGGTCTCAAACCTTGACGAAATTCTGCATTGCATTTATGTACGGGAGCGTGATGTCGTGGGCGTTCCTCCTGCCGATATTGGAACAGATGCCCAGTGTTCTGGCGGGAGACGGGAACGTCACCTGGGTACTCAAATTTCCCTGTTACTTTTTCGTTAAGACCGTTGAGGTGTCGACTGGTAATGGTGCACTTTTTACCGCAACGTTCATTACGCTTAACGTTAGCTTGGCTGTCATGTGTACCATTGCCGCGGGTTTTTGTTCCCTCACGGCTAAGTTTGTTATGCATGCAATTGGACAATTAAAAATTCTTATAAAGTATCTTAAGCTGCTCGTACAAGACGATAAGAGCGAAGAAGTAAATATTCACAAGTCGGATACGAGCCTTAAATTTGTCGTAATCTATCACTTGCGGATATTGAGGTAAACCGATCGAAAAATTAATGTTTTTTTAATAAATTAAAAAATTCTCAATACTTTTAGATTTATCAACAATGTAGAAAGTACACTCACTGGAATATTTTTTGCAGAAGTTATCGGTTGTACATTTTATATATGTGAATGTGGCTATTTGTTTATTAACGTAAAATTTATTTTGATTACTTATTTATTATATGTTAGACATATTAGTTTGATATGGACTAATAAAATTTTTATATTCAACAGGAATTGAAAAAAGGCGAAATTCCAAACGCCACGATATATTTGGGTTTTATATTTTCTTTTATTTCAAATATTTTGATTTACTGTTATTTAGGTGATCAATTAACCGAACAGGTAAGGACAATATTGACATTTAATCAAATTTAATCATAAATGTATTTTTTTTTAATAATTTAAATAAAACAGAAATATGTCATCGGTATACACAATATTTGAATGAAAAAAAAATGTATTATTTAATTTTAAACTAAGGTTGAAATTCACAATATTCACGTAATTTCATAGTGTCAAGAAATTGGTTTTGAAACTTACGAAATCGATTGGACGCAATTACCTTTGAAAGGAAATCGGATTGAAGACATCGGAATGATAATTATGATCTCGCAACATCCCCCGAAACTTACAGCTGGAAAAATTTTCGAATTGACAATGGAAAGTTTTTCATCGGTGAGTTTAATTTTTTTTTAAATTAATCGTCAATCATTATATTGTTGGTTCTATCTACATCGTAGGTAATGAAAGCTTCCTTAGCTTACATGAATGTGCTGCTTAATACAGCAACAGTGACTTAATGAAAAATAGATTTTTTTAATCTAGTATTTCAAATTATCGATTAATGCTCTGCTTTACTAGAAATAAAAAGTGTTGAATTTCTTATTTTTTGTATTAAAACTTAAAACTATTTTTATCAATGTTTTATTTGCGTAGGCTAATAAAATTCACTTATTTCTCGTTTATTTATTTTAAAAATATTACACTTATATTTTATTCTGCTTCAATGCACTTGTAATTTCATTTACCTTATTGCTTTTTTATTTATAAAATGTGCATAAAATATTTTTAAGATATGCTTCGAATTATCACTCAACGTTTTGTTTTATTTTAAATCTTTTTTATTTGTCATTCTCAAAGTTGTTCATTAACAGTATCGATTTAAATTATATCAACAAATATTATAAGGATCCTATTTTATTTTATTTCTTTAATATAAATTTTCTTTTTTTAACTTCTAAACAACTACAAGATTGATTATTTAAAATTTTACGATATTTTATAAAAAGTGTGGTAAGTATTTTTAAATCATTTATCTCTGCTATAGGTGAATGAAAATACTAAAGTCAAAAATTATTTGAATGGTCAAGGGATTTTCAGGTGAGTTATTGATCCTGAAAACCGTGACATTGGTAAAGTTCTTGAAATGTGATTTTGAAAAAAAACTTATATTTTTTTTATTCAAAATCTCTCTTATTGCACATGTTAATGATTATTAGGTTTTAAGCTTTTTCTATTAATATTTTTAATAGTAATTTGCTCTGCTTAAACATCGACGTTAATCCAATGCATTAAGGCTTGTATTTTTATGATGTAAAGGATGTGCCGATTTATTGTTTAATCATATCATAAACATATGTTAGATGATAAATGTTGAATTCATTGTTCGTCACGAATGAGTAAATTGTAAATTTTAAAATATATTCGAAATAATTTATTTAAACATGTAAATAAATATATAAAATGTATTAAAATCATTTTAATTTGCAGGTAAATAATTATTTAATTAGATTACAATGCATATGAGGCATGAGATTTTAAATACATACATACTACTATGATCAAAAAGTAAGACCGATTTTCAATCTAACTTCCGCGGGTTTATCGATTTGACAAAACTTTTTTTTTTAAGTTGGTAGCATTGCGAGAGACATCTGTGTCAAATTTCATGTCAATATATTTATTAGTTTGCAAGTGACGCTCGTTTTTTATAATGTCAGATTTTATTGAGCAAAGAAGTTGCATTTAATTTTATGTTTGGGATGAAATTTCTCGTGCAGAAACATTCAGAATGTTGCAGAAGGCCTTCGATATGCAGACTTGGTCGGACAGATATGTTTACAAGTAGTACAAACAGTTCAAAGAAGGCAGAGACAGCGTCAAAGACAAAGAGTGTTCAGGACGACCATCCACAACAACTGATGAGAAACACATCAAAGAAATCAAAATGCTTGTGCTCAACTGTTGTCGGTTAACAATTAGAGACCTTGTTGATACTGTTGGCATTTCATTTGGATCGATTCAAGCATTTTTGAAAGATCAAAAACACTCAATTTTTTTGAGAAAGAGCGTCGTGTTAATGTATGCGAAGAGATGCTTTCTGACTACCAGAACGTCATGGAACGCATTATTACGGGAGATGAGACATGGATCTATGCCCACGATCCAGAAACAACCAATCAATCGAGCGAATATCGTGCCAAAGGTAAAGCAAGACCAAAAAGATCACGTCAAAGTCGTTCAAAAGTCAAGGTCATGTTAACAGTTTTCTTCGATTATCGTGGTGTTGTGCATTCAGAATTTCTTCCGCCGAGCCTAACTGTTAACAAGTAATATTATTCGAGTGTTATCTGTCGTTTGCGTGAAGCTATTCGCAAGAATAGGCCGGAATAGTGGCAAGACAACTCATAATTTTTGCATCACGATAATGCACCGTCTCACACCGCATTGAATATTCGCGACTTTTTGTCCAAAAATTCAACTCACATCGTTCCACAACCGCCGTATTTGCTTAATTTAGCGCCGTGTGACTTCTGGCTGTTCGATAAACTTAAAAGACCACTTGGGCGACATCGTTTTGACTCAATTGAGGAGATTAAACGTGAATCGCTGCACTAATTGAAGGCAATTCCGGAAAGGACTGTTCTGATTGTTTGAGGGTGGAAAAAACGTTGGCATAAGTGTATTGTGTCGGGCGGGGACTAATTTGAAAGCAACGAAATAGATTTAAAAGGATAAATAAAGAATTTAAGAAAAAAAAATCCGTCTTATTTTTTGATCATAGTAGTTTATGTAAAACACTTTTACTAGTAAATTTCTTCTTTCCAAAGTTCCAGGTTAATTTTCGGAAGATCAAAGCAAGACACAATTGGATTCTTGCTAGAATTTATTCTGAATGGATCTCGTTGTATTTCATAAACTGCATCGCTTGAATCACATATTATTGTGACCAAACTCGCCTTTTATATTTCTTCGAATTGTTCTATAAGAATATAATTAAGGTACAATTTTGAATAAACGCTTTACTAATATAATAAATCGTCGCTTACCAGGTGTGAACGAATGAGGAAAATTAGCGTTGTCATAGAAATATTTATCACCAACTCAGGATCGGTAAAATTGTTCTCCGATTAAACACTGCGACGTTGGACCTAATAAACTTCCAGGTAATATGTTTTCCATCGCAGCGCCGGCCAATAAATCAATATCGTTCATGTGTTCGTACACGCGTCGCAATTTTTCAATATTCTGCGTAAAAGTTATCGATTTCAACAGATTTGATAATACGATCGCGTTTTATCGATTTATCGCTATTAAACTATCCATTCAATGAAAATGTGTTAATGCGAAATTTACTTTCCTTTTTACTTTACGATCGAATACGAAATGTTAGAAGTAACGAATATTCAATTAAAGAAAAAAATAAAAAAAAAAGTAAGCTTGTATTCGTGTCTTATATAAAGTACGTCTTATTTACATTATTTGTGAAAGTTAACTATTCTGAAGCGCGCGTCTCAATTCAATTTCCAGCTAATGCCTTTCGCGATTAAAATCGTAACGAAAGTTTCTTACGACAAGAGAGATCTCGTTGATAAGACCATGAAAGTCGTCGACGCGATCGAGCCGGCAAATTTCTCGATATGCATTATAACTGGGAAACCCGTGATCTCTTCCTCTTTGTATATCGATGGATTCCAAATCCATTCCAAAGTCTTTCTCCAGGCGCAACCAGTCTAGGTCACCTGTGCCGGTAAAAGGTGAATAAAAAAAAAAAAAAAAACAAACAAACAAACAACAAAAGTAAATGAAATAAAAATAACGAGGAGAAAAGAAAATCGCGAATTAACATTCACGAAGAAAGCAATTTTCTTTTCCCATATTTATCGAATAGAACGTTACGTGAAAAGGCCTTGGCACACACAACGGCAATACACCTACCTCCTGATGGAAATTCGAATCCGATTTTTGCATCGTTTGGTAAATAAGACCACGCAGTAGAGCTTCAAAGTTATCGCTCGGATCGACGATGTGCGGTCGGAAATAATAATTGCTGAGTCGTAGCTTGCCTATTATATCGAAGTTGACCTTCAACAGATTGTCGACGAAATTAAAATAAATAAATTTTACGAAATTTAAGTTTGTCGATTCAATTTTCGATCCGCGTTCATTGTTTACGAGCACGACGAGCTAGCCGGGTTTATGAGTTATTCTTACTTTATGCTGCCCTCGACCATCGAGTGCAGAAATCGAAAAGCGCCGGTAGTGAAACCATTGTTCGTACCGAGATTAATTTGTTCGTTGTAATCGTTTGATAAACCATCGTGACTTAATGCGGTTAAATGGTCCTTGCAATATTGCTTTCTGTCGAGAACAATTCAGTCGTAAAAATAATTAAAGTTTATATAGTATGATAGTTTGATATTTCTATTGATTATGTATTTTCAGTGCTTGGTGAATATAATTATTTGAAAGTATGAATTATAACAATAAAAGCGATATCTCAATGCCAACTAGAAATCTTACCGTGAACAAGGGGAAGCCTGTGTCGATAAGTTATGTGCTGATACTCGGCGATAACGATGCGTCTGCTCTTTCGAAAAAACCTCTCGTCGTCCCAATGAGGATTCAAAGCCGACAGCTCGTAAGCGATACGATTGTGCTTTCTGATCAATAGCGTATGCAGTATTATTAATTAAGGATTTTGATTTGTGCGCCAATCGCCTTGGAAAATCATGAAAGTAAACCGACATCGTGGGTAGAAAATGATTATTAATTACCTATCAATTATTATGCATTATTATATTACATATTAAATATGTGGTAGATTTATAAATAATACTTTTAAAACATTGAATTGCTTACTCGAAAAACTACGCGTGTCGCGATAAAAACAAAAAAAAAAAAAAACCAAGCCTTTATTAAAAACATTCGTATTCAGAAGCTCGAATTTTTCAAGCACGCACAGGCAAACTTTTTATTCGCGATTTTAACCATCGTGACGTATAATGCGAATACGATTTTTTACGTTTTTTTTGGTAATTTAAATATTTCCTTTTGACTTAAAATTTTTTTTTCCTTTGTTGTTTTTCTCGTTTGTAAACCAAAGATAATATTTTTCTGTTCTCTCGTGGAACTGCAAATTTTTTTTTTGTCTGCGTTTCTCGCTTTCGGGCAGGGTGCGCCGTCGTCGCTACATCGTCTCGCAATACGACGAATCTTCCGACGCTCACTCTTACACCACAAAGGAACTTATTTTGTGCTGTTTTGTTTCGTTTTTTTTGCACGCTGACCCCGCACCGCGCTGTAAATGGCAGTGGCGGATATTTAACCGTATTAATGGTGATATGGCATGTGCTTGTAAATTTAATTTACATATTTTTTTTTAATATTTTGGCGTGGATGTATTTTTTTTTTGCCGTATCCTTTGGGAGTATCCTCAATTATGTTATTCAAATAATGCGTGTATTAATATTAAGTATTTTATTTCTTTTTTTTTTATACGAGTTGTATTAGATGTTAGAGTGGGTTATGAGAGACCGCGTCGTTAAAACGCGTTGCGTTATAATAAATTTTAATTTTTTTATTTTTATATTGTATTTTGGCCCAAGGGTCGAGCCAGTCGCGTAAATAACCGGAAATCTAGTCTTATTCGTTTAGACTCGAGTTCACCTAGTAATCTCGCAAGCACCCGTACACCGCGTACACTTTAGATAGAACATTGACGCAGATGAGCCACGTAAAGAAAATGATGTCCGCGCAACGGTGTTCCACCGCACACCTACACCGTTACAGGTGAGACCGATCACCTTAGGCTAAGCGAAAGCGCTAGGCGAATGCAAATAAGTTCGATCCCAATTAGGATCAAACAGTGAATATGGAGTCGTAAGAGAAGCACAGCCTCTCCGTGCAAGTGATTACGTATAACAAATCGGCTTCCAGCTCGCCCTCGTAAATAGCCGACTTCAAATAATCGTCGACGCTGCTGGACATAAGGTACAGCCTTATGTCCTTCAATAAGTCCGATTTCCCACCTGCGC
The DNA here is from genome assembly GCA_949987625.1 of Chalcis sispes. NCBI lineage: Eukaryota > Metazoa > Arthropoda > Insecta > Hymenoptera > Chalcididae > Chalcis > Chalcis sispes. The sequence goes on from OX465094.1 coordinate 76,219,589, forward strand.
CTCCGCTAATTTCAGAGGTAACCTTGTTTACTAAGTCGATGGCCAATTTCAAAACTCGCCTTTCAAAGCCGGCGTCATCCCTACAGGCGATTTCGCTCATCGTCTCGAAAGCCAGTTTAAAAATCATCGCGGCGGCTTCTTCTATAGCCATGTCCATTATCATTTTCTTCTCGAATTCCTCGCAAGAATTAAGCTGACTCAGCAGTTCCGTTGTTCGGTGTATTCCCGTACCTACGCGCAAATGGCTTCCCGTGGAAACTCCAGCGGAAGTATGCACCGAGGCCGAGGGACCGCCGATGCCCGTATTGACCGCTTCCGAGGAGGCTGCGCTCGCGTTGACCCTAGCGCTGACGCCGGCATCCGCCCGGCGTTGACGGACACGGCGATCGAGCTCGACGTCGATTGCGGGAGCGGATTTCTCTACGCATCCGCAGCAATACCTGAACAGACAATCGAAGATCCGACCTTGCTTGCGTGCAAGGCTCAGGGCTGACTCGGCTGATCGACGAGGAGCTGGCTTTTTTGAGGTAACGCATTATGCTCGAGCGGATAAGGTCCATATTTTTGTCAAAGAAATCTTTTCCGCAAATGTGACGGGAGGTTCGATAGTCTCCGATTAAGTCTTCGGCTTCGAGCTAACGTTTGTTGTACAAACGATAGAGATTTTGCAGGCGGAGAAGCACGCGATAATACCGTTCGTCCTTGTCGAAATCGCTGAGAGAATTGGGACTCGACGTTCGCTCGTTGCGAAGATCAAAAGATTCTTTCATCAACTGCAAAAAATTAAAAAAATTGAATATTTCTTTTTATTTTAATTTACAATTATTTTTGTTACTATGTAAAATATGAAAAAAAATAGACGTTATACGTTTAACCGTTCACAATTCGATCAAATTAATTTATCTTATTAGAGAATTTTTCAATAATGAAAAATAATTATTTACATAAAAGAAATTGATTACATAATCAACGAAAACTTAGCGTCTCAATATTATCATAGTTATCATCGATCTTTCTCTTGCCCGTGCGCGTTCGATCTTCAAGATTTGCCTGTGGCGCTGGATCATTCGTTTTCGTTGATCGATTCGCTTGATCTCTTTGGCGATTCAAAGATTTTGTGTAACTAGGATTGAAGCGCGCGTTGTAACAAATTGCCCGATCCTTAAATTCGTCAACGTTCTCGCAAGACGACGATTTTTCATCTTTTGCGTATTTCGTTTCTTTTCGATTATCGTCTTTGTTCACAACCTCGTAAATTTCTTTACTGTTGATTTCCTTGGCGTTTATGCGCGCTTTGAGATTCTTTATCAAATCGTCGATTTCGAGCTCGCGTAATTGTTCTGCGCTTGTCAACTCGACCTTTGAGCTCGCTCCCTTTGTTTTGTCGTTTTCCGCACTCGCGATGAAATTTAAAGAAACTACGACTATAAACACTAATGTAATTTTCGTCATTTTCGCAGTTTTATCGACTTACGGCAAATCAGTTTTTTTTTTTTTTTTTTTTCTTCAACGAATGATTATTATACTGTGACACGCGGATCAAAACTGCGGTTCACTGTTCAATTATTCATACCGTCAAGACCGTCGATGTATCGACGGGTAATGGTGGACTTTTAAGTGTACTTTTCATTACTCATTCGTTAAGCATGGCGGTTATGTGCACGATATCTTCCGGACTTCGCACGCTTACGGCAAAATTTGTTATGCACGCCTGCGGAATATTGACCATTCTTATAAAATATTTAAAATTACTCGTTAAGAAGCACGAAGACGGTGAGAAAGATTTGCATGGACCAAAGGTGAGTCACAAAATAATCGTAAATAAACATTTGCGAGTACTAAAGTGTCTACAAAATATTGTTAATATATTTGTATTGATAATGTTCCTAACTAAACATAATTTACATCGAAATATTTCTAGGTACATTAATGACGTGGAAAAAACTTTTACTGTAATATGTTTTGTAGAAGTTATCAGCTGTACATTTCATATATGTATACGTGGCTATTTCTTTATAATCGCAATTTCTTATATAGATAATTTTTTTTTTTAATTAATTCTTGTAGTTCAGTATAATGACTTATTTCTAATAGGAACTAGAAAAAGGCAAAATTTCAATCGCCGTCATGTAACACATCGTTCAATAAGTCCCGAGACTAACAACGAAAACAACATTTTTTTTCAAAAATCATTTTTATTCATCAATATAATCTCCTTTTAGAGTGATACAATCTTTCCAATGCCTTTTCAACATTTCTATACCATGTTTATAGAAGGATTTATCCTTTGCTTTAAAATAGGCTTCAGTTTCGGCAATGACCTCCTCATTCGAGCCAAGTTTTTTTCCCTGGAGCATTTTTTTGAGATCAGCAAAGAGCCAGTACGCGCTGGGGGGCTAAATCTGGCGAATACGGGGGGTTGGAAGCAAATCAAAGCCCAATTCGTTCAATTTTTCCATTGTTTTCATGGACTTGTGGCATGGTGCATTGGTGCAATTTCGGCACCCACTTGGAAAAAACCTTTTTCATGCTCAATTTTTCATGAAGGATTGTAAATACGCTTCCAGATGATATCTGTGTCATTTCTGCAATCTCACAGACCTTCACTTTGCGATTTTTCATTACAATTTTTAACACTTCACTCACATTTTCCTGTGTAACGGCTTCCAATGGCCTACCCGAACGTTCCGCATCGTTTGTGTCCGTACGACCACGTTTAAACTCAGCATACCAACGACAAATCGTTGGTTTGGATGGAGAGGAGTCCGGGTAATCTTTTTCAAGCCATTGCTGGGCTTATACGGTGTTTTTACCCATTAAAAAACAATGTTTTATCAACACGCGAAACTCGCTTTTTTCCATTTTTCAAACAAATTACAAAGTGACTTTAATCTAACCTCGATAACTCTGCTGTCTGTGATCCGATCGACGTGAAATTTTTACACGTTTTATGTAAAGGTTCGCACTCTATGAAAACGTGGCCAGTTTGGTACTACTAGCACCATCTCTGGGTTAGTCTCGGGACTTATTGAACGATGTGTTATAGGTGCCTATTAATTTCTTTTATCATGAATATTTTTATATACTGTTAATTAGGTGATTGTTTAACTGCACAGGTAATGACAAATATTAACTGTAATTATTATGTTTCAAAAGTAAATGGTGAGGATTAATTGAGTCAATTAACAACAAATATTTTTAGTGTCAAGAAATTGGTTTAGAAACTTATGAAGTTAATTGGACGCAATTACTTTTTAAAAGAAATTCGGATTCAAGACATCGGAATGATAATTATGGTCTCGCAACATCCCCCGAAACTTACAGCTGGAAAATTTTTTTCCTTAACAATGGAAAGCTTTACCTCTGTAAGTTTAATGCTTTTAAAATCTACTGATAGTTCACACCTCTTTTGTATGTACTTATTGCAGGTAATGAAAGCCTCTTTAGCTTATCTTAATATGCTGCGTTATACTACTACAGTTACTTAATAAAAGATCTATTTGGTAATTTGTTATTTAAACTAATGGAAAAATATCTTAATTTTGGAAATTTCTCCAAAACTAAAATATTTTTAGAATAAACTTTAAAAAAAAGGTAAATATGACAAATATTAATTGAAAATTCTATTATTTTATTTATATAGATACGTTCGATAACGTTTTTCCAACTGAAGTAGCGATCAAATATTACTTGACTTTCATAGACTTGTTGAATATTTAAAATTCTTCATATTTTCAAAACAGATTTTTATTTTCTAGACGTAGTTTTTTATACTTCATCGTTTTTTATATGCTTAATTTATTTTTATTGGTTAATTGTCAAGTATGAAAAATTTCTAGTTATTTTCAAATTTTCAAGTGTATTAAATTAAAAGATAAAAGGTATTCTAAAAAAAATTAACTCTAAATTTTATCTAGATAAAGCAAGCAACACAAAACATCGAATAATACTCACTAAATAATAAATACTTCAATGCTACCATATAAATTGTCGTTTTTTCTTTTGATTTATTTTATACCAGCGTATTTTATTATGCGCACGCACATCGTCGTGAAAATAATAGTCGACATATTCAAAGGAGAATCGGTACACGTGTATCTGTTGAAAACTTACGTGCATATAATATCGCGTAGTTTTCCCTTCTTCTCATGATTCATTGACGACAGATCTATGTTCGTTGTCTTACGCGTATAAATTACACTGAGAAAAAAATTTTGTTGTATTTAATAAAAGCGGTTTTGACTCAATGAAATAACGTTTATGAAAATTTATTTCTTTGAGTAGAAGAAATATTTAGTTTGACTGAAACAAATATCACTTTGAAATTAAAAAAATCAATAAATTATTAATTCAATGAAAGATTTAGTTGATTCAAAAAACAATTCTTTGAATTGACATAATGATTTCATTGATTCAGAAGAATTGATTCATTTAAGCGAATAAAAAATATTTGTATAAATATTTTTTAATTTCAAATATATATTTTTTTGTCCGAACAAAATATTGTTGAGAATGTGTTTTATTACGTTAACGTAATAATTTGATTCATTTAAATAAATATTTTAAGTGAAATAAATAATTTTTTTTACATAAATAAACGTTTCTTTCAGTAAAAAAAAAGTCATTTCAGTTATTTAAACAAATGTTTCTTTACGAAAACGAAATAATCTATTTACTTTAAACAAATGTTTTGTTGAATAAATAAAAATAATTAATTTTATTTAATGAAATATTTCTTAGGGTTAATAAAAAATTATTTGAATTGAGCAAATGTTTCTTTAAGTATAAGAAATAATTTGTTTCACTTAGACAAATCTTTTATTGAGTAAAAGAAATAATTTGCTATACTTAAACGAGTATTTATTTATGTAGAAGAAACAATTATTTTTACATAAATAAATGTTTCTTTCAGTAAAAAGAATTCACTTGATTAATATAAACATATTAGGTTGCTGCAGATGAAATGGCCGATTTAGCAATGACATAAAGTTAGCTGCAATTTTAGTGTATTATGTTGGCACAAGGCGCCGCAAATGATATGACACATTCAAGTATAAATACTGCTACCTTGGTTTATGGAGTCATTTCTGTTTTGCACTTTATAGTGATCGTGAAAACAAAAAGAGAAAGTGAACATGGAAGTGAATCAAAAACGGCTACTTTTACTATACGAATTTAAATTAGAGCACAACGCAACGGAAGCAACGAGGAATATCAATAGCGCATTTGGGCCTGATACAGTTAGCGAACGAACCACTGGGCGTTAGTTCGAAAAACTTCGATCCGGAAATATGGACCTTGGAGATGAGCCACGTGGACACTCAGGACCATCGATCGATAACGACGAGCTGCGTGCATTAGTGGAGTCTGACCCCCGCCAAACCATAAGAGATCTTGCCGAGAAATTAGGCGTTCACAATTCGACAGTTTGCCGCCACTTGTAACAACTTGGAAAAGTGAAAAAGCTTGACAAATCGGTTCCGCGTGATCTTACCGAGCAAAACATGACGTGTCGAATGGAGATTTCAAGTTCTCTTCTCTCCCGCAACAAAAAGGAACCGTTCTTGCACCAAATTGTGACCTGCGATGAAAAGTGGATTTTATACGATAATCGTCGCCGATCGGCCCAATGGCTAGATGCCGATGAAGCGCCAAGACACATGCCGAAACCAAGCCTTCATCCAAAGAAAATAATGGTAACTGTTTGGTGGTCTGTAGCTGGAGTTATCCACTATTCGTTCAACCTGGTAAAATCATCAATGCTGAGAAATACTGTGCTCAACTGGATGAAATGCATCAGAAATTGATAGTCCAACGAGCTAGGCTTGTCAACAGAGATGGAGTGATACTGCTTTATGTATGATATGCTTTACGACCTCATGTATCGAGAACAACGGTCCAAAAATTAAACGAATTGTGCTATGAGACTCTTCCTCACCCTCCATATTCACCAGACCTCTCACCAACAGATTATCATTTCTTTTAACATTTGGATCACTTTTTGACAGGAAAAAGATTTAATAATAAAGCTGCTGTCAAAAATGCCTTCGAGGAGTTTCTTCGAACCAGAAACTCGAACTTCTACAAAACTGGAATAAATGTACTTGCATCTCGTTGGAAAAAGTGTGTTGCATCTATCGGTACCTATTTTGATCAAATAAATTGTCTATAAAAAGTTACAGCTGTTTAAAAATTTATTACTAAATCGGCCATTTCATCTGCAGCAACCTCATATGTTTCTTAACGAAAACAAAGTAATTTGTTTATTTTAAACGAACGTTTTATAGAATGATTAAAAATAATTTATTTGATTTAATAAAATATTGCTTAGGATTAAAAAAAAAATTTTTCCACTGAAGCAAATGTTTCTTTAAGTATAAGACATAATTTGTTTTTCTTAAGAAAATCTCTTTTTAAGTAAAGGAAATAATTTTTTGTATTCGAACAAGTATGTCTTTGAGTAAAAGAAATAATTTATTTTACTTAAACAATTTCTTCTTTAAGATAAAAAAAAATTAGAACTTTATACGCACGCACGCATGCACGCACGCATGCACACCCAACATTCTCATACCTCTTTTTATAAATGACTATTTCTACTGAAAGAAACGTTTATTTATGTAAAAAAAATTATTTATTTCACTGAAAAAAACATTTATTTAAATGAATCAAATTATTACTCTAACGCAATAAAACACATTCTCAAGAATATTTTGTTCGGACAAAAAAATATGTATTTGAAATTAAAAAATATTTATTCAAATATTTTTTATTCACTTAAATAAATCAACTCTTTTTTTCTCAGGCTTAGAGACGGCTTAGAGAGAGAGAGAGAGAGAGAGAGAGAGAGAGAGAGAAAGAGAGAGAGAGAGAGAATGTACAGATGCACGTAAACTAACGAAACGATGATGCGTGTGTTGTTTTCTTGACAAAGAACAATTTCTTTAGAATTCTACGAAACCTGGTGGAACAGGTAGCTTTTCAATTTGTTTCTATTTGTTATATCTATTGATGCAATGGCTGATGAACCTACCAAAAAATGATTACAATGTTGGAATTTGTCGGACTATTTGAATATTTTTGAAAATAAGTAATTTTATTTTAGAAAATTTTGTCAGAAAAATTCTAAAAATTGTAACATTTATATTTGTAAATTTTATATTAATTTTCATAACAATTTATAAATATATGCTTCAAATGCTATTTTAAGCCAAAAATGTTTCTATTTAAATTTATTTTCACAAAATTTAAATATAAATAAATTTTATATTTTTACTTGTAATAAGTCAGTTGATGATTGGTTATATTATATTGTACAAATACGAGCATGCAAAAAATAAAAATCTAGTAAATAAAATAATTTTTTTCGATAATTGTCTTATAAAAAATAAATTAATAATATTATAATTCAAATTATAATTCTAATCATAAATATTATTGTACAATTTTTTTATATTTTTAGTAAGTAAAATAGCAAAAATAATTAGTATATTATTGTATTAAAAATTATTTTGAATGAAATCAATCTCTTATGGAGAAATATATATTCGAGTGGATATCTATGTTAAATTTTTTAACATAATTATTAGAGTATGCTGTTAAATTTAATTTTTGTAACATACGATTATATGAATTTTAATAATATAATATTTATATATTTTACATAATGCTGGAAGGATTGTAAATCATTACTATTCAATTATATTAAACAAATTGACTGAGTTTATCGAAGCTGTTTCAAAATATAATATTAATGCAAACTAAATATAAGATATTAATATAAGTTTATTGATTTATTAGTAAATATCTAGATAAATATTGTAGAAAAAATATTGATTTTTTTTGGAAAATAAAATAACCATTGATATAATGTCAGAATTAACTGACGAAATCTTACTAAAATGAATACCTGCAATTGGTGATCAGGTCAAATACAAAATGAAATGTCATAAACATTTTAAAAAAGACGCAGAAACGTCTGTTCTGTCAGATTGTTCTAATAAAAGAGAGAATGTAAGTTTTTTTTAATAAGACATTTTTAAAGTAAGTTTCTCAATTGAATTTAATTAAATCAAATTACTATTTTTAAAAATTATTAATCTATAATAAGCTGTACTATTAAAAAATGTTGTAAATAATTTATTAAAAAAATAATGTGATTTTTATTTTACTCGAGTAAATATTTCATTAAATTTTATCTGTGTACGTGTAGTCTAATGATAATAGTAATTCATCAAATAAACGCCAAAAAACTATAGCCGAAGCTTCAAATAATATTTGAACCCCAGTAATAATTGTGCGAATGAAAATGTCATTCTACCAATTATGAAGTACATAAGAACTATTCTAAAGAAATTTGAGAAAGGTCGTAACATTTTATTGAGTTATGATAAAAAAAAACAATTATTTCCTAAGCAACGAAATATAATTGTAGATATTATAGTGCTTGAACTTCGTAAATACACTCAAAGGTATATATTTCTTTTTTAGTTTATAATGTGTATTAGAAAATCGTTAACTTGAGAAAAAGAAATGATTGATAAATTTATAAAAAATGTTTTAGAAATTAATTTAGATGATAAATTTTTTAACATTTTCTTGTAAAATTATGTTTTGTGTTGCTATCGTGGAAATAAATAATACAAAATTGTTGTTCATTTTAACTTTTCAGGGTAAATAATTCACTTTTTGAAAAAGTAGCTAATAGTATCGAAGTAGGATTCTCAGAAGAAACAATATTAACTTACTATATTCCACCAGTAAAATTAAGTAATTCAGGTAACGCAAGAAGGTCCATTCCTAGCAAAGGAAAACTTCCCAATAAATGGAGGAATTTATGTTCTTTACTGAAAATTGAACAAAATGATTCTACAGAGAGATCTGAAACAGAGAATTTTTACAACTCAATTAATTTTATAATTGGTATATACATATAATTAAATCTATAATTAGTATAATATACAACAAGATAAAATATTATATCTTTATGCACTTATTTTCTATATGAATTAATGCACCTGCAAGATATTGGTATAATGTTTTCATGTATTTTTCCTTTTTTATGAAGTAATAGTAACTGTCAATAAAAACATAAAACATTAGTTATAACGTAGATTTATTCTTACAGATCCAAAAATTGAAGAAAGTATTAACTGGCTAAAAACGAATATTTCTTTAGGTTTAAAAGAGGTAAAAAAAGAACATTGGGAATTGTCAAGCGAATATCGTTTGAAAGAATAGCGAAACGGCAAAGATAAAAATTTAAATAGTATTTTTCAAAACTGGAAAATTTTGCAACAAAGTAATGCACATAAGTTAATTAAGATTGATTTTTTACATTTAAATTTAATAAACATCACTGCAGAAAAAGAAAGTTGGATCAATTTTTTCAAAAAAATTACTGCAATCTGTTCAATACAAACGAAAGTTTCTACTGCCAACAGTTTAAAAAATTTGATCAGGTCAGATAATTTAATTGAAAGTAAATATTAAATGATAATTTTTAAATTTGTAACATAAAAAATTACATTAAATCTCTTAACTTTTTCACATATCAGAACTACAGTACAATTAATGATTTTACCTCATTACATTCCTGCTAAAGCTGTTATAAAAAATAAAAAAATTAAGACTTAGAAAATAGCAATTGTGGATACTAAAGTTAGTATAATACAACATGTTAAGGTAAATATTTGTCTTGCTCAGTTCCAATTATATGAATAAAACAAAAAATTGAATATGTTTCATATCAATTTAAATAAGTCTAAAATATTAAAATTACACTTTTCTTACTCTTATTACAGATTCAAGGAGACGTAGCACTAATTAAAGAAAAAGGAAATGCTCTTATGTTAGACCGTGGATTGTCAGTTCAACTATACATAATAGTTGTAGGAAAAACATCAGAAGACATCAGTCATTCATATGTTTGCGTTGATACAATATTATATTCTACGGAAACTGTGCTCGAAGCGCTATACGTTTGCTTTAAATGTTTCCATGTCTTCAATCTTTCGTATCCTGAAGTAAGTAAGCATTTGTGGACTTTGATACAGAAATGCTACTATAAATTCTCGACTTCAACTGATGAAATTTTTAGTCATACCGAGCATATTATACATGCTTTACATAATTGTATTAAAAATAATAAAGAAAATAACTCAGATGAATTTTTAGATCAAAGCGTAAGTATTTAATTCATATAAATATTCATATTTAAGATTATTTTTGGGAATATAATTATATATTTATTAATTTCTTTCAAATTTAATACAATAAAAAGTGCACAAGTTTAATTAAGAAAATTTATTTTTAATTGCAGGTGCTGCTGAATTTTTAAAAAGATTTTGAAAATTTTTTCTCATATAACACGAAGACGAATTAAATAAATTCATTTTGAAGACAATTTAAAACTTTGTTCGTTTTAGTATTTTTTAAATAAAGCCTTACTAATTGTAAGTAGTAACATAATTATATAATAATAATTATACGACTTGTGAAAATTTTAATGACGTTGATATTAAGTGTGTACGTTTAATAGATAGCATTATGATAATATTTTTATAATTACTATTGTACTGAGCGAAATTTCAATCACGTGTGAGAAAGAATAATTTTAGCATGCATATTTAGTTTCAACAAGTAATTTAATTAAATAGATACATTTATCAATTATAGTAGATACTTTATAAATTAACATATTTTTTAAAAATGATCAAGTGTCCGTATTGCAGTGCTTAAAAATGTAAAGAAAATCTTTTACTTCACGTCAGTGTGAATCATATAATTAATAGAAATAGCGAAATAACATGTCAGTATACAAATTGTCAGAGACAGTTTCAAAATATTTATGCGTATAAAAAACATGCAATATAAGTACATGCAGAAGTCAAAAGTATTGATAAAAATGAAGCTTATGAAGAATTAAAATGTGAAATTGGTTTTGAAACTAAAATTGCAAATGAAATTCCAAATGATGCTAAAAATAATATTGTGAATGTTTGTAGTGATCATACTGAATACGTTAATGACTTTCTTTTCGAAATGATAGATACAATTGAAAATAATGAATTATATGAAAAAGAATTTTCGGATTTTGTTTTTGAAAAAATTACTTTACTCATTGCAGATTTCAGTGAAAGATTTCATGTAAGGTTTCAGTGAAAACTTGTAGAAAGATTATATTAAAACCTTGCAGAAAACTTTCAATGAAACATAACATTGAAACATTGTCTTAAGATAATAAAAACATTACATTGAAATCTGACACAAAAGTCTTGCATTAACCTTGCTGGAACATTTCACAAACATTTCAAGAAAGATTCCTGTAAGTTTTTTCGAAACATATAGTTGAAACATTTAAAAAGGATCGCTGTAAGATTTCATATAAATGTTTCAACGAAACCTTAAAACAAACTTGCTCGAACATTTTACAAAACATTTTACGAAAGAATACAGGGAAGTTTCTTGAAATATTTTGTCTTAATATTTTAGCCAGGTCACTGCAATATTTTTTAGAAATATTTAATTAATAATATTGAGTTAAAAATATTTCTTTTTTCGAAACCTTATGTAATCTTTCAAAAAACAAAAACTGCAAGCTTTCTTGAAAGTAATTTGTAATGTTACTGTGAGCTATCGATAAACTTTCACGTTAATATTGTACGTAAACTTCAGCCAAATCTTTAAGAAAAGATTTCTGTAAGCTTCCACAAAAGTTTATCGGGAAGATTTTAAGAAAATTTCATGTAAGTATGTTATAAGGTTCCATGAAAAGTGCATTGAATATTAATCGTAATCTTGCAGCAATGCTATTTGTTATCTTAAAAATTTATTTTTTATTTTGGATAAAAATATATCGACAATTAAAATTTATTATACTTGTATATGTAGTAAAACCTTAAGAACGAAATTATGTATTTAAATATATTAAATTTTTAATTATTTCTTAATTTAAAAAAATACTTTACACTATAGAAGAAATTTTAAATGTAAAATTAATACAAGTGTATATGGATTGCCATTCAACTTATGATTCAAATTTAAATCTTAGTTCTACTAGCGTTTTATAGCGTAATAGTTAGGGCGTCTGCTTTATAATGCGAAGGACCCGGGCTTGATCCTACCGTAGGTCAAACATTTTTCTGCGTTTTTTTCCGTAAAATAATGTGTGAAATAAAATGTGCGACAATGTGAATGAACGATTAAATGAAGTGCGAATGTTAAAAATATGTATGGTCATAATAAATAATAAAATTCTAAAATATATAAAATACTTGATAAAAGTTAATAAAGGGTACAAATGATCTTTCAGAAAGATTGTATAAAAGGTTACTGAAATCTTCCATGGGAGATATCTGACAGTTTCTTAAGTCAGATATTTCGATATTACGTCAATATTCTGTGAAAGCCTTCTAAAAGATAATTAAATTTTCTGGGAAGCTTAAAAAAATCATTCTAGAAAGCTCACAAGAAGCTTTATGCAAGGTTTCGTTCAAGGTTACTCATCTTTGCGGAAAATGTTTATATGAGAATTATGCGTGGATACAGGAACATCACAATAACATATTTCGTAAGATTTTTGCGAGATTTCATAAAACATTGCAAAAATTCTGCAAAAAATGTTTCTACAATGTTTCTGTAAATCTTTTGAAAGCATAGCGTAAAATCTTTCCTCATCTTTACGGGACATATTTATACGAGGCTTATGCGCGGACATAGATACATCACAGAAATATTTTTCGTAAAATTTTGGCGAGGTTTCAAACCTTTCGTGAAACCTTTAAAAAACCTTTCAAAAATCTTTGGTGCCGTGTGGGTAGAGAATCTGCTCTTGAAATAATAAAGGCTACTGCAGATTTATACAGCTCAACTTGCGCTCATATTATTAAAAAAAAATGTAAACATTTAGAGGATTTTTCACATATATTATCTGTAATTGAAAATTCGTTTAATAACTTTCAATCTGAACATTCAATATTTCAATTTTTTATTCGTAGTGGTTGTTTAATTTTACCAAAACAGATACATATTAATTCGGATTTAAAAAAACGAAAAATAAATGAAATATCAAAAATTGTTGAATCTTTCGATGATATACAAAATATACCTATTAAAATAGTTTTAACAAAATTTTTAACAATTCCTGGTGTACTAGACTCAATTTTGATGAATATAGAAAAATGTAAAAGAAGTGAAGATATAGATACAGTTTTTCAGAAAGAGTTGTATAAATCTTTAAGTATGAATTTTGATAACAAATTATTATTATCTCTTGTACTATATAATGATGATGTAGAGATAAATAATCATTTATCTTCTCGAAAAGGACTTAATAAGCTTGGAATGGTTTATTATTCGATACTCGGTTTAACCAGCGAATACTCTAGTCAGTTAGAAAATATTTTTTTATTTCAAATACATAAAACTAAAGATCACAAAAATGTTGGAAATAAACAAATTTTTCAAAATATTATTGAACATTTAGTTGATATAGTGAATAATGGTATAACAATTAATTATAAAGGAACAAATTAAACTATTTATTTTTTAGTTTTTGAAATAATTAGTTATAATTTAGGTTCGAACACTATTTTAGGATTTTCTAAATCTTTTAATGCTCTACATTATTGTAGAATTTTTACAGCTGATAAGAATATTGCTGTAAGAATGACTAGAGAAAATGCAAACTTATTAAAAAATTTCAAAAACTATAAAAATGACAGTCCAAATTAGTCCAAAACTATCCAAATGGCAGTACAAATACTAGTCACGGTGTACAGGAATCTTGTATTTTTTATAAAATACCTTACTTTCATGTTACGCAAAACGTTTGTGTAGATTTCATGCACGATCTTTTAAAAGGTGTTTGCTGTTATGATACGAGTATAGGTAAAATTTTATACAGCTTGATTTATGAAAAACAACTTTTTTCTCTAGATGTTTTAAATTCACGAATCGCTTATTTTGATAAAAATTTGATGGAAGATAGCGATATTTTACCTGTTATATCTGTTGATGCAATAATTAAAAAAAATTTAGTAATAACTGCATCTGAAATGAATTTTTTGGTTCATTATCTTTGTCTTATAATTGGCGATTTAATTTTAGAAAAAAGTTTAATTTGGCAGTTGTATTTGTTATTAAGAGAAATTGTTAATATAATAACTGCTCCTGTAGTTAACAACAGCATTACTGAACATCTTGCAAATATTATAAATGAACATCACTTACTAAACATAAAATTATTTAAAGAATCACTGAAACCAAAATATCAAATTTTAATTCATTATCCGCGATTAATGAAAAAACTTGGACCATTAACACAATTTTCTTGCATACGATATGAAGCAAAGCATGAAATTTTTAAAGATATAACTAAAACAACATCTTCCAGACAAAATCCACCATATAGTCTTTCCCTGAAACATCAGTTACAGATGTCTTGTAGATTTTTTTGTATAGAAGGTCTTAAACCGCTTTAGAAATAGAAAATAAATGTATTTTAATAAATGATTTTAATTATTTATCACTGCACCTTAAAATGGATAAATGTATTTCTGTAAATTGGGTGAGAATTAACGGAACATTATATAAAAAATGCGTTATTATATTTTTAGAATGTAATAATTTAATTTCAAACTTTGCGAAAGTATCATACATTTTTTTAGATAAAGAGACAAATGAGATATATTTCTCATACAAAGCTATTCAAGTTATAAGGTATAATAATCATTTATGTGCTTACGAAGTACAAGAAACAAATATCTGGGGGTTTTCAAACCAAAAAGACCTAGCCGATTACATACTATCAACTGCGCATTTATTGAGCAATGGGAAGAGCTACATACCTGGTAGAATATAAGTTGTTATTTGAGGAAAAAATAATTATTTTACATCGTTATAGGTGTTAAATACATATATAATATTAAAATATATTTATTACGTCAATAGCTCAGTACAATGATATATTTAAAAAAACTATCGTTATAATAAGTTCTACAATATGCGTTTTTTGTTACTTCTTTGTTCCGTAACTTTTAATATTTTTATTAATTTCAAATATTTATATTATGATTTTCAAAAATAATATTTGTGTATGCTAACCATTAGTTTAAACAAACGATGTATTTTGTAAGTAATATTATGTAACTCTAACAAAATTATTTAATAAATAAAAAAATTATCTCTCAGTTCATTGTAAAATCAACTCTGTTCAAAAAAATATTTTTTTCCATCTACACTTTGGACATCGAAGAGTACCACTCAGATCAAAGTTATATTTTGTAGTCCTAACAAAATTTGACTTTGAATCGAGAAACTGGTCAATTCATTTAATGTGAAATTTGATTTGCTCAAAGAAATACTTTTTTCCGTCTATAGTTTGGACAACAAGAAGTACCACTTAGATCAAAGTAACATTTTGTTGTCTTAACAAAATATGACAGTCTTGAACGAGCTCTCGTCGAAGTAAGACGTGTTTACTGATAAGAGCATCGTTTTACATAAATCACGCATAATATAAGTATTAATGAACTGTATGAAAGCAACATTTCGCGAGTGAATAAGTGCTTTTTTTAAATTGAAATACAGAGAATCTGTATCTCAATTTATAAAACTTTCTTTTTTTTGAAAATACATCATGGAAGTTTCTGGTAGCAGGGACATTCCATCTCAACGTTTTCCTGAAAGTAATGAAACTATTGTTAATAATAAAACCTCGTATGCTCAAATAACGCAAAAAAAAGTATGCCCAACACGCGAATGTGCTATTGTACTGGATGCTATAGATGGACTGACAAACAGGCACTACGCTTTGGCTATTGAAAAAACTATTGGACCGTAAAACATGACGCATATTTCAAGAATTCCTCTTAGAAGGGTCTGTATTTATTTTATTTTTCCAGAGATTGCCGAAACAATCGTTAATACTTTCAAACGCGTCACTATCAACAATAATACTCTCGAAATTCGACCGCTTGTTTCCAAAACAAAGCGAATAATTATTTCTAACGCACACCCAGTTATTCCAGACAGCACGATTGAAGCGAAACTACGCGAACGTAATATTACGTCAAAATCATCAATCACCAAAATTCGTTCAGGTATACATGAGGAAGGATATACACATTTACTTAGCTTTCGACGTCATGTGTATATAGATCAAGCCGATATCAACAAACTTCCCAAGCATTTAAAAATAGAACACAACAGCGTTACTTATTGGATTTATTTTTCAACGGAAAAGCTTACCTGCTTCTTAAGTAAAGACGAAGGCCATTTGGCCAAATACTGTAAAAATTACGAAACAAGTACCCAAATTAATACAATCACGGAATCTCAATTAACAATTAACACCGAGTCAGGCAACATCGCTGAGTCAACGCTCACACAAGAGCAAAATGGAAGTGGAATAGATGTTTTATCTTTAAACTGTCAACTATCGACTGAATTTAAAATTCCTGATATCTGTTCCACTAAACGAGCTTTGTCGATTTCGACGACTACAGAAGCTCCTAGCGACCATGCTAGCATATCTTCCAATGATGATTTTAAAAATACTTCAACTACAACAGTATCCAAAAAAAGTAAAAAGTCTTTGTCTCAGCCAATAAAACGAATGAAAATCACAAAAGAAGAAAACTATACTCAAGTAGACATGCATCTAAAATCTGCTGCAGCCTATTTTAAGGAAAATAAGGCTGAACTATCAATCGATTTCAAAAATATCATTTAGTTCTTAAAAGATTCGTTTGGAAATACTGATTTGCACCCGACTGCTGCCAAATACACTAACAATATTTCCACTCTCATTGACTCGCTGAGAAAAGTTTATGGGCACATCGAACAAAAAAGCTTGAAGAGCCGCATAACTAGAATTATAAAGAAACTCGATAGTTCTTCAACTACGAGTATAAACAATAGTGCAAGAGAAGATTTTAGCTCAACAGAAGAATAAAGACCATCCTTTCAATAAAATGGATCCAGAAAAAAATGCAATACAAAAATCCTTTTTTGGAACGCCAGGAGTATAATCAGATGCAAAGAGGAACTTGAACAAATTTTAATTGGTGTGGATATTTTTGCATGCGTTGAAACATGGCTTAACCCAGCCATCATAAACTTTCGTTATGCAGGTTTTATTAGTTTCCGTAAAGATCGAACACACGCTAAAGAAGGAGGAATCTTGTTGTTAATAAGAATTAATATTGCTTTCAAAGAAATCTATAACTTAAGATCTCCCGATCAATCAGTTGAAATATGTGGAATAAAAATTAACAACACGATTCCATTCTTCAATCTTCTTGTTTGTTATAGAGCCCCAGGTCTCATTTTGAGCGTAGATTAATGGAAAGAGATAATTGAAAATATTAATCTTAAAGAAAAATTCATTTTAACGCTCAACACGTCTCGTGGAATTGTAAAAAAACAGACAGTAACGGTAAAAATTTATTTGAAATTTTAGACAAAAACAATCTATTTATACATAATTCAAATACTTATCCACATATTGATAAATCATCGAAATCAAATAATGACCTTGTAATTTCTTCAAAAAATATGCTGGATTTTTTAAACGTTTACGTTAACTCGGAGACCTGGGGATCTGATCATATGCCTATTTATATTACTATTAATGCCGAAAAAACAATTAATGTTAAAAAATCTTTAAAACTTAAATCTATTAGAACTTCTTGGAGTAAATTCTCCTCCATCATAGAAGAATCATATAATCAATTTTCGACTAATGAATATAACCTACTCTTGCCCAGTCAGAAGTATGAGTTCTTTCTAGAAATAATCACAAATGTACTCATTTTTTCCACACCTCAAAAAATTAATATTAAAACCAGAAGCTACAGAAATCCCGTTTCGTGGTGAGATACAGACTGCACTAAAATTAAAAATAGCAGAAAAGCCGCCTTTAAGAAATGGGAAAAATCTATGAGTCTAGCAGATCTTATAGAATACAGACGCTTATCAGCACTAAAAAAATATTTAAAACTAAAAAAATAGAAAAATTTAAAGAATTCAGCTCTACTATAAACTTAAAAAACAATAAGCGGTATGTTTAGAATATCTGCAAGATTTTAAAGAATAAGTGGATTGAAATAAATAGCCAACACACGTCACAAGACTTACAAAATAATAGCAGTCACAACTCTAAACAAAATCTGTCCACCCTGGATCCCAACTGACTCAAACTATCTTCCTAATTGTAAAACTAACGACTTTCTCGGTTCTGATTTTACTTTTAAAGAATTTTTCATTGCCCCTCAGTCGAAAAATTCTAAATCCTCTGCAGGAATGGACGGAATCAACTATGACGTTATCAAAAAATTACCAGGAAAATTCCATCTTATTCTTTTAAATATATTTAATGAGATGCTCAAGACGGGAGATTACCCAAACAGCTGAAAACAAGCCTATTTGCATTTTATTGTCAAATCTGACGGCATTAATTTTCGCCCAATAGCTTTAACATCTGTTCTATGCAAACTGTTCGAAACAATTTTAAAAAATAAATTGTAATGGTGAGTGGAAACTAAAAGCTTACTACCAAATGATCAAAGTGGCTTTCGAAAAGGATGATCCTCTATTGACGATATAGTAAACCTATCTCTTTATGTTTAAAAATCATTTGCAACAAACAAGGGCGTTCATGCTGCATTTCTCGACGTCTTTGGTGCTTTCGATAATGTCAATGTCCAAATTTTAATAGAGACATTAGCGCAGATTGGCTTTTCACTGCGAATTATCCAAGTTATAAAATTTATAACGTATGAAAGACGAATATACTCAAGTATTTCAAATGATTACTTATACACCTATAAGGGTGTACCGCAGGGCGGAGTTTTGAGTCTCCTTCTGTACACTTTATACGTGTCCGACATTACGGAGACCATCCCTAAATCTGTCCAAATATCTCAGTTCGCTGACGATATAACATTTTACTCTAAAAATGTCAACTCTCTTGAGCGAAGCATTACCTGTATAGAAAAAAGTCTATCTATAATTGGACTTGACCTTGCGCCTAGCAAAACTATTTACATATACTTTAACAATAAAAATATATCACCAGTCGAAAAACATATCGATATCAACAGTCTAGTCATTAAATCTAGCGAGAGTGCAAAATTTTTAGAAGTTACTTTTGATTACAAATTACTTTTCACACAACACATTCATAAAGTAGAAAAAAAATGTTTTAGAGCGCTGAATATTATCTGACATCTACAAGGGATATGGTGAGGAGCGGATCCCAATACTCTCTTAACTTTTTATAAAAGTTATATACGATCACCCGTAGATTATGGTATACAAGCCTACTATCCCAATCGCAAAGACCTACAAATGAAAATCGAAAGAATTTAATATGCCGCTATAAGAACTGCCTTGGGATACAGAAGATCGACACCGAACAATATCTTACTAACCGAATCGAAATTTCCACTGATTTCATATAGAGCGGAATATCTGACTAATATATTCATCTTTAAAGGGCTTTTCAACTAAAGTCTCTCCATTTTCAAAACAATAAATAATTACTTTAATAATCATGAAAACTTTAAAAAAAAGAAACGGTTCATACTTTCAGAAACTTGCATTAGAAATACGCCAGCTTTAAGAACACTACTTGCAACTTCCAAACACTACGACATCTATATTTACGACTATAGTATCAACTTTACTTCTATTCCATTTGATAGATCACTAAGCGATAAATCAAAGATGTGTAAAAATTCAAACGAACTACTCTCCAATATTCTAAGTAAAGAAAAGGCTGTTGCCATTTTTACAGATGGAAGTAAAAGTCCGACGTCTCCCTACACCGGTGCAGCTTGAATATGTCCCAAATTTAATATTAATCTAGAAAGTAGCTTAAATAAGATTGTTTCAGTTTTTACAGCAGAATGTTACGCGATTAAGGATGCACTTCTTACAACCTTAGATAATACATCCCTAAAATACTACTCACAGATTCTCTAAATGCGTTACAAAACTTAATAAATTCCCAGTTTTTCAGTACAACTACTTCTAGAGATATAAAACTATTTTAGATTCCTGCTCATATTGGAATTAGTGGCAATGAACTTGCAGATTCGATTGCTAAAAATGCCAGCTTCAACTCATCTTATTATATCCATTTTACACCCATTTGAGATCTGCGGAATTACTTCAAAAAATACATGTATAAAATCTCTATAAACAACATTAAAAAAACGTTCTAATCAAAAGGTCAAAAGTATTTTCAACTTCATTATACAGAAAAAACCAAAACGTGGTTTCATAACAAAAAACTTCCAAGAGACCTTATTGTTACAGTCAACAGATGTAGATCCAGTCATTACCATCTTAAAGCATCTCTCTATCGCATTAACGTAATTTCTGACCCAAGCTGTCCTTGTGGCTTTAGACAACAAAATTTAAATCATATTATATGAAATTGCCCTCTACTCGATACAGAGCGAACCTCTCTTATGTACAATTTACAAAATTTATGTAAAATTAAGGTTCCGTGCAATATTAATACACTACTCATCGAACCAAATGTTAATGCCTGTATCTATATTCATAAGTTTCTTAAAAATTGTAATATAAAAGTTTAACACTGTAAAAAAGGAATATATTGTAAAATGATAAACAATCAATGTATGGCAAATAAATCTCAATAGAGATTTGAAGCTTTAAATAAAGAAAAAAAAAAAAAAAATAACTGTATGAATAGTGTTATAAGTTACGTACAATAAACGTTCTTGATATTCTACAACGTTTAAAAATTAATAAAATTAATAGTAACATTAAATTTTTTGTAAATGATATTATTTTAAATGAAAGAATGAAAACATTTTAAATGAACGGAGATAAAGCGGAACAATGTACTATTTACGATTGGCGATCCGATGCCGAATACGATATTTGCATGAACCGTAAGCTTTTGAAAAAAGTCGCAATTTGGCCCATGGATTCATCATCGTCGCGCAGTGAAAATATTTTGAACAAATGTCATCTAGTTCTTACATTTTTCTTTCAGAAAATATTTCTGACACCTCACGCATCTCACACTTTTTTGATCCAACACGATCTTTACGCGAAAATGATGACATTTGGACCGCTAAGGTAACTTATTTATTTATAATTTATTTGTTTCGTTACAACATTAAATTATCATTAAAGTGATCGAATTTAATGCTCCAAGTTTCTGCGTCATGGCTGTAGTCAAATACGTAATTGCGTTAATGAATCAACGCGACATTAAAATCTGCATGGATCAAATGGCACAAGATTGGAAGCGCGTTTCTAACGCCGTGGATGAGAGACGAGTCATGATCGACCCGAGCGACTGGAGCAGGAATTTCACGAAGCTCTGCGTCATGTTCATTTACGGGAGTGAGATGTCGTTTTCGGTCCTTGTGCCGATATTGGAACAGGTGCCCAAGGCACTGGCGGCAGAAGGCAAAGTCACCTGGACGCTGAGATTTCCGAGCTACTTTTACGTCAAGACCGTCGAGGTATCGACGGGTAATGGTGTACTTTTTGGTGTACTTTTCATTACTCATGCGATAAGCATGGCGGTTATGTGCACGGTATCTTCCGGACTATGCTCGCTTATGGCCAAGTTTGTCATGCACAATTGACAGAGGACAATTGACTAGTCTTATGAAATATTTGAAGTTACTCTTAAAAGAGAACGAAGACGGTGAGAAAGATTTGCATGGACCAAAGGCAAGTCTTAAAATAATCGTAAATAAACATTTGCGAGTATTAAGGTGTTTACAAAATATCATTAACATTTTTGTGTTGATAATGTTTCTAATTGCTATTATTTATATCAAAATACTTCTAAGTGCGTCAACGATGTGGAAAAAACTCTTACTGGAATATTTTTTGCAGAAGTTATCGGTTGTGCATTTTATATATGTATATGTGGCTATTTCTTTATAATCGTAATGTTTCATACAAATTATTATTATTATTATTATTTTTTTTTTTTTATTAATTTCTTGTCGTTCAATACAATTACTTATTTTTAATAATAACTAGAAAAAGGCAAAATTTCAAGCGCCGTCATGTATAGGTGCCTATTAATTTCTTTTATCATGAATATTTTTATATACTGTTAATTAGGTGATCGTTTAACTGCACAGGTAATGACAAATATTAACTGTAATTATTATGTTTTAGAAGTAAATGGTGAGGATTAATTGAGTAAATTAACAAACAAATAATTTTAGTGTCAAGAAATTGGTTTAGAAACTTACGAAATTAATTGGACGCAATTACTTTTAAAAGAAATTCGGATTGAAGACATCGGAATGATATTTATGGTCTCGCAACATCTCCCGAAACTTACAGCTGGAAAATTTTTTTCCTTAACAATGGAAAGCTTTACCTCTGTAAGTTTAATGCTTTTAAAATCTACTGATAGTTCACATCTCTTTTGTATGTACTTATTGCAGGTAATGAAAGCCTCTTTAGCTTACCTTAATTTGTCATGCAATACTACATCAGTTACATAATAAAACATCTGCTATCGAATTTATTATTTAAAGTTGTGGACATATATCTTAGTTTTGGATAAATTTCCAAAAATATAATATTTTTAAAATAAATATAAGAAAAAAAAACAAGATAAATTCTATTTTAGAATTTTATTATTGTATTTATATGGATGCGTTTATTAACGACTTTAAATATTTCTTTTACCAAAGTTGTGATCAAATATTAGTTACCTTCTCGACTAAGACTTGGCGAATATTGAAAATTCTTCATATTTTCAAAACAGATTCTTATTTTCTAGACGTAGTTTTTTATATTTTATCGTTTTTTATATGCTTAATTTATTTTTATTAGTTAATTATCAAGTATGAAAAATTTCTAGTTATTTTCAGATTTTCAAGTGTATTAAATTAAAAGATAAAGGATATTCTAAAAAAAATTAACTCTAAATTTTATCTAGATAAAGCAAACAACACAGAACATCTAATAATACTTACTAAATAATAAATGCTTCAATGCTACCACATAAATTGTCGTTTCCTCTTTTCGATTTATTTTATACCAGCGTATTTTATTATGCGCACGCACATCGTCGTGAAAATAATAGTCGACATACTCAAAGGAGAATCGGTACACGTGTATCTGTTGAAAACTTACGTGCATATAATATCGCGTGGTTTTCCCTTCTTCTCATGCTTCGTTGTCGATAGATCGATGTTCGTCGTCTTACGCGTATAAACAACACAACTTTATTTTAGAGTTTATGCAGCAAGCGCGACGTTTATCTTATAAACGAAAGAAAAACTTTAAGAACTCAGCTCAATTTGTATTTCTGTAATTGTTGTACGTCGACGACTATTAACTTTTCTTTTCCATCTCCTCGGCAATTTTATTTTCATTTGTTTGTCTCCAATAAATGACCGTTAAAAAAATCATGCGAAAAATGCGAGGCTCGAGCGAGTCGAAGGAAGGTCGAGTCTGCGCATAAACGCAGCAATCAAAACTACCACCTGGTATAGCCGACCGAAACACGAGAAGAGCAATTTTTTAATAAATACAATATGGCACTAATGCAAATTTAACAGTAAGATCGAAAACGCGAAGCGTTCGTTTATCATTGCGTGTAAAACTTTCGTACTGACAACATCTTTTGTTATAGTAAATCTCGCTTTTATATAAACCGCTTTGAACTGAAACGACATTTATGGTTAACCGTTAATTGAGATTTTTACGTTGATAGTACAAAAAGGTATTTAATCTTATAAAATGAGAGAAAAAAGAATGTAAAAAAGTGAATAATAATTGGTCAACGATATTATTTCAAGAGAAATAAGTCCCTTATTTATTTTAAATATTTTCATAAAAAAATATTTTTAATTAAATAAAAATAAATCAAGTTTAATTTTTCAACGTAAAATAAAAGTATTTATTGTAAAATTATACAATGAAAGAATTAAAGAATAGCGAGGAAATTTTCGAACAACCTACAATTTACAACTGGCAAAAAGACGCCACATACGATTTATGTTACATCCGCAAACTTCTTCATGCCATCGCAATTTGGCCACTGGATCGGACCTTGACGTATCGTGAAATATTATTAAGAAAATTCACCATCGCGGTTGTAACTTTTTTCCTCATGATATTTCTCATACCTCACGGATCTCACACCTTTTTGATTCAACGCGATCTTTACAAACAAATAAAAACATTGGGCTCTATAAGGTAGTTATTTTATCGATCGTTTATAATTATTATTATCCTTAATAATTTTTAGGAAAAAAAAAAAAAAAAAAAGCAACAAAACAAAAAAAATTAATCATATCCTGTACTCAAAGTTTCTGTATCATGTCTATCTGGAAGTACGCGATTGCATTAATCAACCAACGCGGCATTAAAATCTGTGTGGAACAAATGACTCAAGATTGGAAGCGCGTGTCAAACATAACGGACGACAGGCAATTAATGATCGACGCGAGCGAATGGTCTCAAACCTTGACGAAATTCTGCATTGCATTTATGTACGGGAGCGTGATGTCGTGGGCGTTCCTCCTGCCGATATTGGAACAGATGCCCAGTGTTCTGGCGGGAGACGGGAACGTCACCTGGGTACTCAAATTTCCTTGTTACTTTTTCGTTAAGACCGTTGAGGTATCGACTGGTAATGGTGTACTTTTTACCGCAACGTTCATTACGCTTAACGTTAGCTTGGCTGTCATGTGTACCATTGCCGCGGGTTTGTGTTCCCTCACGGCTAAGTTTGTTATACATGCAATTGGACAATTAAAAATTCTTATAAAGTATCTTAAGCTGCTCGTACAAGACGATAAGAGCGAAGAAGTAAATATTCACAAGTCGGATACGAGCCTTAAATTTGTCGTAATCAATCACTTGCGGATATTGAGGTAAGCCGATCGAAAAATTAATGTTTTTTCAATAAATTAAAAAATTCTCAATACTTTTAGATTTATCAACAATGTAGATAGTACACTCACTGGAATATTTTTTGCAGAAGTTATCGGATGTACATTTTATATATGTGTATGTGGCTATTTGTTCATCAACGTAAAATTTATTTTGATTACTTATTTATTATATGTTAGACATATTAGTTTGGTATGGACTAATAAAATTTTTATATTAAACAGGAATTGAAAAAAGGCGAAATTCCAAACGCCACGATATATTTGGCTTTTATATTTTCTTTTATTTCAAATATTTTGATTTACTGTTATTTAGGTGATCAATTAACCGAACAGGTAAGGACAATATTGACATTTAATCAAATTTAATCATAAATGTATTTTTTTTTTAATAATTTAAATAAAACAGAAATATTTCATCGGTATATACAATATTTGAATGAAAAAAAAATGTATTATTTAATTTTAAACTAAGGTTGAAATTCACAATATTCACATAATTTCATAGTGTCGAGAAATTGGTTTTGAAACTTACGAGATCGATTGGACGCAATTACCTTTGAAAGGAAATCGGATTAAAGACATCGGAATGATAATTATGATCTCGCAACATCCCCCGAAACTTACAGCTGGAAAAATTTTCGAATTGACAATGGAAAGTTTTTCATCGGTGAGTTTAATTTTTTTTTGAAATTAATCGTCAATCATTATATTGTTGGTTCTATCTACATCGTAGGTAATGAAAGCTTCCTTAGCTTACATGAATGTGCTGCTTAATACAGCAACAGCGACCTAATGAAAAATAGATTTTTTTAATCGAGTATTTCAAGTTATCGATTAAGGCTCTGCTTTTCTAGAAATAAAAAGTGTTGAATTTCTTATTTTTTGAATTAAAACTTAAAACTATTTTTATTAATGTTTTATTTGCGTTAGCTAATAAAATTCACTTATTTCTTGTTTATTTATTTTAAAAATATTACACTTATATTTTATTTTGCTTTAATGCACTCATAATTGCATTTACCTTGTTGCTTTTTATTTATAAAATGTGCATACAATATTTTTAGGTTATGCTTCAAATTATCACTTAACGTTTTATTTTATTTTAAATCTTTTTTATTTGTCATTTTCAAAATTGTTCATTAATAGTATCGAGTTAAATTACATCAACAAATATTGTAAGGATCCTATTTTATTTTATTTCTTTTATATAAATTTTCTTTTTTTAACTTCTAAACAAATACAAGATTAATTATTTAAAATTTACGGTATTTTATAAAAAGTATGGTGAGTATTTTTAAAACATTTAGCTTTGCTGTAGGTAAATGAAAATACTAAAGTCAAAAATTATTTGAATCGTCAAGGGATTTTCAGGTGAGTTATTGATCCTGAAAACCGTGACATTGGTGAAGTTCGTGAAATGTGATTTTAAAAAGAAGCTTATATTTTTATTCATTCAAAATCTTTCTTATTACACATTTTAATGATTATTAGGTTTTAAGCTTTTTCTATTAATATTTTTAATAGTAATTTGTTCTGCTTCAACATCGACATTAATCCAATGCATTAAGGCTTGTATCTTTATGATGTAAAAGATGTGCCGATTTATTGTTTAATCATATCATAAACATATGTTAGATGATAAATGTTGAATTCATTGTTCGTCACGAGTGAGTAAATTGTAAATTTCAAAATATATTTGAAATAATTTATTTAAACATGTAAATAAATATATAAAATGTATTAAAATCATTTTAATTTGCAGGTAAATAATTATTTAATTAAATTACAATGCATATGTGGCATGAGATTTTAAATATATACATACTACTATGATCAAAAACTAAGACCGATTTTCAATCTAACTTCCGCGGGTTTATCGATTTGACGAAACTTTTTTCTTTTAAGTTGGTAGCATTGCGAGAGACATCTGTGTCAAATTTCATGTCAATATATTTATTAGTTTGCAAGTGACGCTCGTTTTTTATAATGTCAGATTTTATTGAGCAAAGAAGTTGCATTTAATTTTATGTTTGGGATGAAATTTCTCGTGCAGAAACATTCAGAATGTTGCAGAAGGCCTTCGGTATGCAGACTTGGTCGGACAGAAATGTTTACAAGTGGTACAAACAGTTCAAAGAAGGCAGAGACAGCGTCAAAGACAAAGAGTGTTTAGGACGACCATCCACAACAACTGATGAGAAACACATCAAAGAAATCAAAATGCTTGTGCTCAACTTTTGTCGGTTAACAATTAGAGACCTTGTTGATACTGTTGGCATTTCATTTGGATAGATTCAAGCATTTTTGAAAGATCAAAAACATTCAATTTTTTTTAGAAAAAGCGTCGTGTTAATGTATGCAAAGAGATGCTTTCTGACTACCAGAACGTCATAGAACGCATTATTACGGGAGATGAGACATGGATCTATGCCAACAATCCAGAAACGACCGATCAATCAAGCGAATATCGTGCCAGAGGTAAAGCAAGACCAAAAAGATCACGTCAAAGTCGTTCAAAAGTCAAGGTCATGTTAACAGTTTTCTTCGATTATCGTAGTGTTGTGCATTCAGAATTTCTTCCGCCGAGCCTAACTGTTAACAAGGAATATAATTTGAGTGTTATCTGTCGTTTGCGTGAAGCTATTCGCAAAAATAGGCCGGAATTGTGGCAAGACAACTCATAGTTTTTGCATCACGATAATGCACCATCTCACACAGCATTGATTATTCGCGACTTTTTGTCCAAAAATTCAACTCATATCGTTCCACAACCACCGTATTGGCTTAATTTAGCGCCGTGTGACTTCTGGCTGTTCGATAAACTTAAAAGACTACTTCGGCGACATCGTTTTGACTCGATTGAGGATATTAAACGTGAATCGCTGCATCATTTGAAGGCAATTCCGGAAAGAATTGTTCTGATTGATTCGAGGATGAAAAAAACGTTGGCATAAGTGTATTGTGTCCGGCGGGAACTAATTTGAAGGCAACGAAATAGATTTTAAAGGATAAATAAAGAATTTAAAAAATAAAAATCGGTCTTATTTTTTGATCATAGTAGTTTATGTAAAACACTTTTACTAGTAAATTTCTTCTTTCCAAAGTTCCAAGTTAATTTTCGGAAGATCAAAGCAAGACACCATTGGATTCTTTCTAGAATTAATTCTGAATGGATCTCGTTGTATTTCATAAACTGCATCGCTTGAATCACATATTATCGTGGCCAAACTCGCCTTTTTTATTTCTTCGAATTGTTCTATAAGAATATAATTATGGTACAATTTTGAATAAAGGCTTCACTAATATAATAAATCATCGCTTACCAGGTGTGAACGAATGAGGAAAATTAGCGTTGTCGTAGAAATATTTATCACCGACTCGGGATCGGTAAAATTGTTCTCCGATTAAACACTGCGACGTCGGACCTAATAAACTTCCAGGTAATATGTTTTCCATCGCAGCGCCGGCCAATAAATCAATATCGTTCACGTGTTCGTACACGCGTCGCAATTTTTCAATATTCTGCGTAAAAGTTATCGATTACAACAGATTTGATAATACGATCGCGTTTTATTGATTTATCGCTATTAAACTATCCATTCAATGGAAATGTGTTAATGCGAAATTTATTTTACTTTTTACTTTACGATCGAATACGAAATGTTAAAAGTAACGAATATTCAATTAAAGAAAAAAAAAAAAAAAGTAAACTTGTATTCGCGTCTTATATAAAGTACGTCTTATTTACATGATTCGTAAAAGTTAACTATTCTCAAGCGCGCGTCTCAATTCAATTTCCAACTGATGCCTTTCGCGATTGAAATCGTAACAAAAGTTTCTTACGACAAGAGAGATCTCGTTGATAAGACCGTGAAAGTCGTCGACGCGATCGAGCCGGCAAATTTCTCGATATGCATTATAACTGGGAAGCCCGTGATCTCTTCCTCTTTGTATATCGATGGATTCCAAATCCATTCCGAAGTCCTCCTCCAGGCGCAACAAGTACTCGGTCACCTATGCCGGTAAAAGATGAATAAAAAAAAAAAAAAAACAAACAAACAAACAAACAAAAGTAAATGAAATAAAAATAACGAGGAGAAAAGAAAATCGCGAATTAACAGTCACGAAGAAAGCAATTTTCTTTTCCCATATTCATCGAATAGAACGGCACGTGGTAAAGCCTTGGCACACACAACGGCAATACACCTACCTCCTGATGGAAATTCGCATCCGATTTTTGCATCGTTTGGTAAACAAGACCACGCAGTAGAGCTTCAAAGTTATCGCTCGGCTCGACGATGTGCGGTCGGAAATAATAATTACTGAGTCGTAGCTTGCCCGTTATATCGTAGTTGACGTTCAACAGACTGTCGACGAAATTAAAATAAATAAATTTTACGAGATTAAAGTTTGTCGATTCAATTTTCGATTCGCGTTCATTGTTTACGAGCACGACGAGTTAGCCGGGTTTATGAGTTATTCTTACTTTATGCTGCCCTCGACCATCGAGTGCAGAAATCGAAAAGCGCCGGTAGTGAAACCGTTGTTTGTACCGGGATTGATTTGTTCGTTGTAATCGTTCGATAAACCATCGTGACTTGATGCGATTAAATGGTCCTTGCAATATCTCTCTCCTGTCGAGAACAATTCAATCGTAAAAATAATTATATATTCAATATATGATAGTTTGATATTTTTATCGTATATGTATTTTCAGTGCTTGGTGAATATAATTATTTGAAAGTATAAATTATAACAATAAAAGCGATATCTCAATGCTAACTAGAAATCTTACCGAGAACAAGGGGAAGCCAGTGTCGATAAGTTATGTGCTGATACTCGGCGATAACGATGCGTCTGCTCTCTTGAAAAAGCCTCTCGTCGTCCCAATGAGGATTTAAAGCCGACAGCTCGTAAGCGATACGATTGTGCTCTCTGATCAATAGCGTATGCAGTATTATTAGTTGAGGATTTTGATTTGTGCGCCAATCGCCTTGGAAAATCATGAAATCAAACCGACATCGTCGGTAGAAAATGATTATTTATTACATATCAATTATTATGCATTATTATATTACATATTAATTATGTAGTAGATTTATAAATAATACTTTTAAAACATTAAATTGCTTACTCGAAAAATTGCGCGTGTCGCGATAAAAACAAAAAGAAAAAAAAAAATAGAAAAAAAAACCAAGCCTTCATTAAAAACATTCGTATTCAGAAGATCAAATTTTTCAAGCACGCACAGGCAAACTTTTTATTCGCGATTTTATCTATCGTGACGTATAATGCGTGTACGATAGTGGAACGAAATTGTTTAGAAAGTAAACAACGAAGTCAAAACGAGTGCAATGTACCGTGAGCAATTATAATACATTTTTTTTTTTTTGTTTTCTTCATTTTTAGAAACTTCACACGAAAGAAAGGAAAAGAGAGAATGAAACATATGTATATAAAAACCTGATTCAAAACAATTATCCCAAGTGGTTTGCGCTTCGCATAATCCAGATTTCTTCGAGGTGGGCATCATAACCCGATCACCGCGAATCTCGACGCGCATAAGTCCTTTGCGAAGTTGACGAAGTGCTTTGTTCGCGGTTTGGTTGGTTTCGTATAGCGGAGATAAATCGAGGAAACTCGATACTTCGTTCAGCTGAAAGTTTATTTATTTTAATTTTAAAAAGTCTTCTATTTTTATTTGCCCTTTAATACTGCATCCTGCAATCTAGCATTTTTTATTGGCTTTTTTTTTTTTTTTTTTTTTCATCACATTGCGTACGTAAAATTCAAATACGTTAGAGATGCGTTATTGTCTTTATATAAACAAATTGTACGTGTATTTAAATTAATCGTTACATAAAATTTAACGAATAGTCCAATCAAATTTGGTAATATAACTATATAAATAAGGAAGCTAAATTTTACACGACGAGAATCGTAAAACCTTGATTATGTTATTTAAATTAATAAATGTATTATAAAATTTTGGTTCGAGTTAATTAAATTCTATAAAAAAAAAAAAAAAAAATCATCAAATTAAAAATGTGAAAAGTAAATTTTTAAATTTACTACGAAAAATTTATTTTTAAACTATAATAAAAACATTGAAAATGTTGACTTTCGAATTGTCATTATAATGAAAAGCAGTGTTTACGCGCGGACGTTGCATTAATGTCTATAAGCTTAACAACGCACTTGTGTGTGCGCAGACGCATAATGAGATGTTGGAGAACAAAGTTGGAAACTCGATTTACCTATTCAGTGGTCCGCCCGCAAAATCAGATTAGGCGATTACATTTCGAGCTTTGTCCTTTGATGCTAAGTAGCGGAGGATAACTCATTTCTCGAGGATTAACGCAAAGTTTACGGCCGCATTAGAAAATTCCTGCCAATCTGTATTGAATTATCAAAGTAAATACTCCTCGCCTGGTGTACTTTATTAGCTTCCTTACGGAAATACCGAGCTAAATTGATTTGTTTTCGTATTTCAAAATTAAAATATAATTTTTTTTTTTTTTTTTTAACTAAAAATAATAATTTATTCTAGCTTTGCGATAGAAATAAAAAGTTTAAAATTTTCTACTTTAATTAACGATGCAAAAGTGTGAAAAGAAAAAAAATATTCTTTTCAATTTTTTACAGGTCAACAATAACGGGTTAATTTAGAAAAAGGCATTATATTATACAAATCGTTGCATTGACGTATTACAAAAATAAAATCAATTACCTGATCAGCCGGACCTAACAAGAAATTCTCTTGAGCCACGATCGTGCTTCGCACAAAATGCATGCAAGTCTGGCCAAAGCTTGAATAAAACGAATCGTTGGCAGGTATATCAATGGGTAAACACGAACGATGTCGAGAGAATTTCGGTAACGTACCCTTACCGTCCGGCTCGCAGCAGTTGACTTTAAAACAAACCAAAGAATCCATCGTTAAGCTTCAATGGTGTATAACTCTTTTTTCATTGAACCAGAACGAAATATATATATATATATTTAGCGCAAGGACGTAGCTCGAGCGTTGCGTCGTGAATTAAAAATTATAAAAGTACGCGACAAAGTTTAATCGTTGAAGCTTACCGGCCATATCGTTGAATATTCTGGCGAAATCGTGAGCAAGAATTTGCCCCCATTGCATAAGAGCGAGCGTAAAAAGCGAATCGGTTGCGCTGCGCCTTGAAAATAATTGGGTGCTGAGTGTACGCGGGTTCGGTAACGGCTTGCCCGTTACGCTCAGACGCAATGCGTAGATACCTGAAACATTAAAATTGCTAATGTTTTATGATTATATTCTCATGTGAAATGTTAATTTTAATGTTTCGCTGTACACGTATTTTCATCGTCTATACATATGGATACACATATATACGAATGTACGCGTTTATGTTATATATATATATATATATATATATATATATCTCATGTGCGTATGTACGATATTGCTTTTTCTCATGATAATCTAATGACGAAGTGAATCGATGTTCGAACGTCGATTTATCCTGTACGAACAGATCTTTTTGCTTTGCTTGTCTTGTAAATTCGAATAAACTTTAAAAGTAATGAGCGATGCATTAGATTTTATATTATATTAACGATAAGAAACAAAGTAAATTTTGTATAATTTCAAGAGCAATATTTATTTTTTTTTTTTTTTATAAAGTCCGGTGTTATTAAAATAATTTTCTTCTTTTTTTACCAATTACGTTACATTTTCAATTAAATTAGAGAAAAAAAAAGAAAAAAAAATGTTTTCAGAATAATGAAATCAAAAGCTATCGCAAACTTTCATCAATCGTGTGCTTTATACTTACTTTGCGACAAGAAAAAAAAGAATATTTGATGCAACTACATCTATATGGAACAGGCAGAAAAAATAACATGCGAATAAAAACAAAAGATATTTACCGTCGGAATAAACCGCCGGCAAAATTCGAATAAATGCTATGTTGCTTTGACCCCAGGTCGGGTGTCTGAAATTATTCCAAGATCCGTCGAGAGTCCGGAATTTCGCCGAGCCGTGATTGCGCTTCTGACGAGCGTGACATATTTTATTTCCGGTCTCGCTAAATCCATGATGTTGGAGAAATTCGAGATACGTACTGGGCGCTGTGCTGTACCTTTATTTATTTATTTTTTTATTTATTTATTTTTTTTTTATGATAATGAAAAAAAAATAAGAGAGAAATTTTATTTCATGATTGCAATTCTTTTAATTATTGCGCGCGTAGAGATTGTCGGAAAATTATTGCATTTTTAAATTAATTAATTAACTGAGTAATGTACCCTCCGCTACTTAAATATGATAAGTTCTTTCATAATTGACGGCGATACATCAAGATTTTTATCCTTACGTTCATATGTAAGAATGAAAGTGTCAGTTAACGACTGACAGGTGAAAATTCTTTACAAAACAATCGTTATTTCCTGTATGTTATAAATTACGTTTTTAATTTACGTAATTAAATTTTATCAACACCTGTCAAACAATTAAATAAATGACTTTACACTACTTTTTCCATTCATTTCAAATGAATTAAATTTTAAAATTATTAATGTCATCGTTTAAATGCGGAATACTTTTTCTAACATTAATTATATCGTTTAATTTTTCAAAAATTTAAAAATGCAATAGTTTAAGCTAAAATTTTCCAATATTATCTCGAAAAAAAAAAAAAAAAAAAAAAAAAAAAAAAATTCAAAACAAAGTAAGCGAAATTTCACGAAGCGTAAAATCGCCCTTAAAAGCCACAAACTCGAACGGCGGCACACATTCGTCCTCTTATCTCATTACTCGCTCTTTGATTTCTCCCGAAGGACTTTCGAGCCGGAGAGAACAAGCCGGGACTTCTCGTTCGGCATTGGCAACGAGTCCGTGTCACTGTTGTTGTAAAAGTCCAGCATCGACGGCGAATGGGGCGCCGGTTGGTAATTCTCGTAAGCTTGGAGATCCCGAGTACACTCGTGCATGTCCGCATCGAGGTCGTGACCGTGATTCAGACGATCCTTCGCGAACCACAGCGGCACAGGATTCGCATCTTTTAAGGCGAGAATATACGAGGTTTTTTTTATTTATTTTTCTCTAATTTTTTTCTTTTTTATTTTACCGATGAAAAAGATATACGCAAGTGGAATAACTCTGTGCTAAGACATCGGTTGATGGAGTAGTTTTTATTTTACGAAATGTGAAAGTTGATTGTAAATTATCAAATTGTTTGGATTTCAAATGCTGCGTATCTTTTATGCATTTAAACGCGAAAGATTATCTTGCTTTCTTCTTTTTTTTTTTTTTTTTTTTTTTTTTTTTTTTTTGCGGAATGAAACGAAGAAATTTTCCAGTCAATTAACCAATTACTCGAGACTGATAAAGTGAAGGCAATTTTTTACAATTATTTTTCTGTATAATTAAATTTAAAAGAATCATTAATTTATAATTATTTTAATTGCTTGAAATTTGTAATCGGTTAGCGCTTTTTCAAAACTAAAAATAGATAAATTTTTAAAGGCTTTCTCGTTAATGAATCGTATAAAGAAAATTGAATTTAATATTGATTTAAAAATTTTAAAATTGAAATAATAAACTATAATCTATACCTTTTGAAGTTCTTAGATCATAGAGTAATCTTTGAGAATCTGGTGTTGTAGAATTTTCAGTAAAAATCATACTTAAATCAATGTTAACCTCTTCGCAATCGCCACGAGATTTAGGCTTCTAAAAATATTTAAACTATTTTAATCACAATTTTTAATATTGTTTAATCTTTATCAACCATTTCAGTCATGTAAATTAAAAAAATTAAAGCTTAATGAGATTGAAATATGCGACTATGTAAAAGAGATTTCTCACTTATGCATAAAATATAATGAGTTTCCGATGTTGAGTTTTAAAAATATTACAATACTCGTATATTAAAATGTGCATTTTAATAAAAAAAAAAAAAAAAAAAAAACAAAAAAACTTACCAAATAAAATTTAACAATCCCATGCAATTACGAAATAAATTTTATCTCATTTAACAGATTGATAAAAATTAAGTATTTTTATTTTTATTTAATGAACATGATGTGACTGAAAGGGTTAATAAAAAATAATATTGCATTTTATACAAATATTTTATTTAATCTTACATTACATAACATCGATAAACAAAGTAGTTTAAAAAAAAATGTTTAATAATGTGTGTATATATATATATATATATATATATTTCTTTTAATTTTTCATAAAAAAAACTAAAATAATCAAGTTACTTTATAAAAATTACTCGGTATTAACCTTTCTTTGTACTTCCTCCAACTGTTCAAGATGATAAATTTTTCCCTTATCAATTTCGCCATCCAAAGATCTCCGTTTAACGCGTCCTTCAAATTTACGTTCGTTTCTTTTACATAATGGACACATGTTTCCTCGTCGGATATCGAATTTCGCGCAAGAATCGCAATGTTCGCGAAAATAATGACTCGGATGGCCAAAGTAATCCTCGTAAATAATA
This sequence comes from Chalcis sispes, assembly GCA_949987625.1. Classification (NCBI taxonomy): domain Eukaryota; kingdom Metazoa; phylum Arthropoda; class Insecta; order Hymenoptera; family Chalcididae; genus Chalcis; species Chalcis sispes. The sequence continues at coordinate 76,255,011 of OX465094.1, forward strand.
TCCAAATCGTCGTATTTCTTTCCCTCCAATAAGCTTTGGTATATGGCGGGGCCGGCGTTAGCGTAGTTAAATCCCGCGTTGGAGATCAAATCAGCTTCCAGCTCGCCCTCGTAAATAGCCGACTTCAAATAATCATCGACGCTGTTGTACCTTACGTCCTTTAATAAGTCCGATTTTTCACCGGCGCCTCCGCTAATTTCAGAGGTAACCTTGTTTACCAAATCGATGGCCAATTTCAAAACTCGCCTTTCAAAGCCGGCGTCATTCCTACAGGCAATTTCGCTGTTCGTCTCGAAAGCCAGTTTAAAAATCATCGCGGCGGCTTCTTCTATAGCCATGTCCATTATCATTTTCTTCTCGAATTCCTCGCAAGAATTAAGCTGACTCAGCAGTTCCGTTGTTCGGTGAATTCCCGTACCTATGCGCAAATAGCTTCCCGTGGAAACTCCAGCGGAAGTATCGACAGAGGCCGAGGGACAGCCGATGTCCGTATTGACCGCTACCGAGGAGGCGGCGCTCGCGTTGACCCCGGGGCTGACGCCGGCACCCGTGCCGGCGTCGACGGACACGCCGATCGAGCTCGACAAGGCCGACGCTGTGGATATCTCGACGTCCCGCTTGGCTTCATCGATCACGGCGATCGGCTTGGCGTCGATTGCCGGAGTGGATTTCTCGGCGCATTTGCAACAAGACCGGAACAGATGATCTAAGATCCGACCTTGCTTGCGTACGAGGCTCAGGGCTGACTCGGCGATGCGATCGACGAGGAGCTGGCTTTTTTTGAGGTAACGCATCTTGCTCGAGCGGATAAGGTTCATATTTTTGTCAACGAAATCTTTTCCGCAAATGTGACGGGAGGTTCGATCGCCTCCGATTAAGTCTTCGGCTTCGAAGTAACGTTTGTTGTACAAACGATAGAGATTTTGCAGGCGGAGAAGCACGCGATAATACCGTTCGTCCTTGTCGAAATCGCTGAGAGAATTGGGATTCGACGTTCGCTCATTGCGAAGATCAGAAGATTCTTTCATCAACTGCAAAAAATTAAAAAAATTGAATTTTTCTTTTTATTTTAATTTACAATTATTTTTGTTACTATGTAAAATATGAAACAAAATAGACGTTATACGTTTAACCGTTCACAATTCGATAAAATTAATTTATCTTATTAGAGAATTTTTTAATAATGAAAAATAATTATTTACATAAAAGAAATTGATTACATAATCAACGAAAACTTACCGTCTCAATATTATCATAGTTATCGTCGATCTTTCTCTTGCCCGTGCGCGTTCGACCTTCAAGATTTGCCTGTGGCGCTGGATCGTCCGTTTTCGTTGATCGATTCGCTTCATCTCTTTCGCGATTCAAAGATTTTGTGTAACTAGGATTGAAGCGCGCGTGGTAACAAATTGCCCAATCCTTAAATTCGTCAACGTTCTCGCAAGACGACGATTTTTCATCTTTCGCGTATTTCGTTTCTTTTCGATTATCGTCTTTGTTCACAACCTCGTAAATTTCTTTACTGTTCATTTCCTTGGCGTTTATGCGGGTTTCGAGATTCTTTATTAAATCGTCGATTTCGAGCTCGCGTAATTGTTCCGCGCTTGTCGACTCGACCTTTGAGCTCGCTCCCTTTGTTTTGTCGTTTTCCGCACTCGCGATGAAATTTAATGAAACTACGACTATAAACGCTAATGTAATTTTCGACATTTTTGCAGTTTTATCGACTTACTGCAAATCCTTTTTTTTTTTTTTTTTTTTTTTTTTCTTTAACGAATGATTATTATACTGTGACACGCGCGTACACAACTGCGGTTCGCAACATTTCGATTATGAAAATTGAGAAATTGTTCGAAAGACGCTTGGTTTTTTTTTTTTTTTTTTTCCTTTATTTTGACAGGTAACGAGCAGCGACAGATAATTCCCAATTACATCGGAAAAGAGTCAATGTGATACTGAAATTCGAGCAAAGCACCAACGAATACTAATCGAAATATTACACCGACGCAGCATTTTTGGTGAGACCTGCTTTTATTATCAACTCGTGTGTTGTGTAAAGACAAAGAATGCTGAATTTTTGCTGATTCTGCTTAATTTTTTTAACGAGATCCAGAATTCGAAAGTTTATTTATTGGACGAATTGTTTCGGGTAAATAATAATAAATGTCAAATTGACTAATATGAATTTGGAAATTATTAAAAGGAAACATGTGTATATACAGTGTGTATAATAAAGAAGAGAGGATAAAAAAAAAAAAATCATGCAAAAATTATTATTTTCGTTTATTTTATTACGTTTCTTATAAAAATAAGATAAAAGTACATCAACGAACTAAAATTAATAATACAAATTGCTAGTCGACGAGGAGTACAAATATTTCAGCGTACTAACGCATACTCATACGAAAATATAATAAAAAACTTTGTAATAAAATATATCTACACATGTACTCATAGCAATCTTAGCATTTACATACAGAAATTTATTTATTAACATTTTAATTAAGAAACTTTAATATTTATATATAATAAAATAAAATATAATACTCTCAGAGTTTAAACAATTGATTTGATCAATGTACAATAATTACACTTTGATTGTGAAGTATGATGGTCGATGCTAAAAAAAAAAAAAAAAGAAGAAGAAAGAAAGAAAAAAAACGGCGTAAAATATTATGCTTAAACAAATCTCCTAAGTCGTTTAACAAATTTAATAAATTTTTCCTAAATTTCAAAAGCTTTTGAAGCTCCGCTCATTTTTTAGCCCATGAAGACCAGCCGTGCACTGAATCGGGCGTTTGAACGTCCTTCCACAGCGACAAATCGATCGAGGGAATTTGCAAACAGCTCAAAAGTGGATTTCTGTAAATTTAAGGTAATGGATATATTATTAAAAAAAAAATTTTTTGTTTATTCTTCGAATGACGTATTAAATAAATTTTATTGAAAGCTTTCTTTCTTACGAGTGTGAAATTTGTTCGAATCCTCTCATCTGCATGTATTGAATATTGTCTCCGTTATCGCAGAATAGCCTCGAAATACTGGCTTTACGTATTTCGGCGAGTTGCTCTGTAAAGTACCCGAGAATTAGCATTAAATCCATTATTGAATATTTAAACTACATTCGAATTATATTTTAAAAATCAAATTTTGTCGTAAAATTTATATAAAAATAAATTTAAATATATTCTTTTATATAAAAAAAAAAATAGTATCTTAAACGCCATCTTGATTAAACTTTTTATTTTTGAATTTAATTTTAAAAAAAATTATTTTTTTTTCAATAAACAGTTGATTTAATAAAAGCTCTACAAAAACCAAAATGAAACATCATAGATTTTTCATTCAACATTTTTTTTTTTTTTCACTAATAAAAACAACGTATAAGTAATACGAATCGATCCGATCAAATTTGGTAAATTTAATTATCAATTAAACCAGTAAAATAATGAATATATATATATATATATTTGAAAACAAAACCAAAGTCGCGAAGTAAAATCCAATCAGGAATCAATTATGTTCGCGCGTATTCTGCATCGACTTGGAGATTAGAAATTTAATTATAGAACAATGGACGTAGTACGATTAAGCTTTAAGCGTTAGCCGCGCTCGTGCACTCGACTTACCAATTGTAAAGGCGATATCGGGATCCCCGGTCTCGTACCAGTACCGATCGCCGACCCTCGTCCTCCAGAATTGCTCGGACAAGATGTTAAGGAACGTCGGCCCCGAGAGCGTGCCCTCGACGTGACGCTCGAGCGAACCACCGACTGTCAAGTCCACGTCCTCCGGCGATTCGTACAGCTGCGATAGCTTTTGTATGTTCTAAGGAGGAAACAATGACGCGACAAAAGTGAGAGACGGAGAGAGAGAGAGAGAGAGAGAGAATTAGTTGAATATCGAGAAAAAATATGTGTATATATATATATAAAGCACAAGCTCGTTAATGGATCTAAATCGGGGGGAAAATATTATCGGAAAATAGCCACGAGGAATATTCTCCGATATCGTCGTCGTCGACGATGGAGAGAGAGAGAGAAAGAGAGAGAGAGAGAGAGTGAGAGAGAGTGGGCGAGCTAGGCATAAGTATACATACCTCGATGGAGATAAAATCTCCAAAGTCGGTCCATTGGCTAGCTCGGGGCAGTCCGGCTAGTACGCGGAAGTCGTTGTAAGTGGCTAGACCGTGATCGCGATTCCTTTGAATGTCTATGGCACGCAAATCGTCTCCCAACCTCTGATGATTTCTGAAGAGGTAATTCGTTATCTGAAAACAAAGACAATGTCCGCGTTTATCTCAGCACTCGGCGATCCATTGTCGTACGAGAAGCCACAAGCGAGCCCAATAATAAAGATATATTCGCTGAGTTTCTCTATGTATAATCATATCGAACCTCTTTGTCGAACCACTGATCGCTCTGTTCTTGTGGTTGGAAGGCCATTCCTCGCGTGAGTTTGTCCAGGTTGCCGTTTTCCTCGATGACGGCCGGTCTGTTGAAGTGATCGCTTAATCTTAAAGCGTTGTAAGAGTACGAGTAGCGTGGCTCGTTTACCAATCTGTTGTTAAAAAAAAAAAATATATATATATATATATATATATATATATATATATATATATATATATATATATATATATTACGGCTTGATTTAGTTATCCTAAATGATTTATAATTTTGAAAAGAATGCTAATTAAACCTAAAATTAACGATTGCCGTATTTTTAAACGTTTTTCAGCAATTGTTTAATTTAATAATCAACCGATTCATTAGTAAAGCTCGGATTTTATTGTTTTTCGAAGAATCGATTTGTTAACTAACTTCCGACAATGCCAGTAACAATATATAATTTTTTATTAGTTTTGAGGGGAAAAAAAAAGAACAAAAAAAACCTTGCCATTTAAATCGGCCTTACATCAACACTCTACATATTATATTGCTTAATTTTATTACCACAATTTACTAATTAATAAGCCCAACATTTTTATTATGCCTTAAAAAAACGAACATTAGAACGAGTTAAAAACAAAAAAAAAAACAAAACAAAAAAAAAAAAAAGAAAAAAGAAGTATGTGTTTCTGCCACTCACAATAATCTTCCAGCGATGAGGGAGTGGAAGTAACGGAAAGCGGCGTTCGAGTGCTCGTTAATCGTGCTGGGATCGACGTTCGGATCGTAATCGTTTACCCAACCCTGAGTCTTGTAGAGTATTCTACGGTTGTACGAGTTTTGCAAACCTGTACAAGTAAACCCGCAAATATCGCATTTTAATATACACTATATACAAATAAATTATCGATTATAACAACATAAAATTGATTGTATACATATATATATATATACACGCGCATAATGTATTTCAGATAGTCGCTTGTTTCTACGACAACGTACCAATGAATATAGGTAACCACTCGTAGTAAGAAACTTGCTGATGAATGGCGATGGTGATTCTCCTGGCCTCTTGGAAGATCGTTTCGTCCGTCCAATGTGGATTCAATCGCGCCAATACACCGGCGATACGATTGTGCTCTCTGTACATTATCAGATGCAAAATCGTCAATTGCGGATTCTGGTTAACTCGATTGTCACCTGGTAAATTTTAATGTATATACATAAATATTTTTTTTTTTTTTTCTGATCGTCGGTTAAATGTCCTTACTTCATAAACGGATTGAAAGAAAGATCTAATAAATTACGAGGACGAGTTACAAATTGTATTATTGCCTTTTTTTTTAACTTGGTCGCTTTAACGATCTCGTCATATATCAAGAGTACTTATACAAGTATAGGAAGAGCTAACAGGTGTAATAAAAGTATTCGCTCGTTAAAAAAAAAGAAAAAAAAAAAAAAAATAGAATATAAAAATCGCTACCGAATAGAGCAATTCATGATAAATTGCTCCGTTTTAAGTGCAGAGAGAAAAAGTTAAGATATTTACTTAATCCATACGCGCACATGTCGAGCGAATAAGCATCGGTTAGGTATGGAGCAAGGTTAACGCGTAGTTAAAAAAAAAATATTCCGGATAACAATTGAAAGTAGCGCGATGATGGATTCGTGAATCACGTTACGTTTTCTCGCGCAATCCGCACGCCGCGGATTCTTCATGGCCATTACATATTCAAAGCGAAAAACTCACTCGGCTTTACGACTGCAGCGTTACGTGTGCAATTTTTTTTTTTTCTTTTTTGTGCCCGTGAGCCATAAGGGATAACAAGGTGCCGTTTTTACGATGCAATGTGTGAGTAGCGCTATTAAAATGAAGAAAGAGAATGAGGAAAAGAAAGAGAGAGAGAGAGAGATGGGATCTTGGCACAGTAGACGTTGTTGCTCTATTCTTGCTCTTTTTAGGTATAATTTACAACTGTCATTATATTGCGCGAAGCGAATTCTTTGTGTTTATATATATACATACGTGAAATAAAGGATTATCGCTTAACTGTAAAATTAGATGTACGTTTTATATGCACTTCGAATAATCGCACGAACACGAATACGACTTATAAAGAGGAAAATAATTTGGCGAATTTCTCGGGAATGGTCGTTACGACTTAAGGGGATAAAAAAAAAAATAATATATTCGTTCCGAGCACACACGCGAATAAAATGAGTTTTAAATCTATTTCACGACTGCGCTTAAAATATTATTACAGCAATGTACCTTTAAGCGATTATATGTTTTAAAATTGATATTTTGTTTTGATGTTTATTCTTGACTCGAAAGCAGGAAGCTGGAGAAATCGATACACAACTATTTGCGAATGAAACTATTTTAACGTGCCAAAAAAATTATTCGAAAAATAATTACACTCTTTACGCGTGATAAATATAATGAATGGTGTCGGGTTTCAAAATCGTGTAAATCCAGTTTTAAGCGCGAAACAAATTATCATAGTAATCGTTCTATATCAAATTGCAAACGAGATACAATCGCATTTGTGCAAGTATCTAATTGCCTTCGGTCATTTTTTATGCGTCAAAAATAATTACGTTTAATCGTTAATTTTTATTTCAATATCCCTTAAATTATTTATTTTATTTTTTACCCAAATGAGAAAAAAAAAAAAAATGAATTGAATAATATCCGATTTCAAAGGTTGAGTAAAGTTATCATCGTTCTCAATTTCGGTACAAATGAAATTAAACGAAAATTTTAAACTTATATAAATTTTAACTATCTATTTCAAACACCAACGAATGTTTTTTCAATTTCTCATTCATCAAATTAACCAAGATAATGAAAAAAAAAAAAAAAAAAAAAAAAAAAATAAGAAAAAAAAAAATTAAAAACTACATACCAGCAGCATAACAAATATCAGCCTCGCTGAAGACGTCGCAGGTGCCGGTTTTGTTGGTAGCCGATGGTAACCATTCCCGATTGCTGCGCACGTCGACGACCAATCTACCGCCGACTCCGGCGCGCAAGCTTGCGGCTACGCTGTCGCTCGAGCCGTAAATAATCGAAAGGTCCAAAAAGTGCGACACCGTTGTCAGCTGTGTACAATCGGATCCGTCGTTAATATAAAAAAATTTTTCCCTTTTGCTTGTCGGGCGAGCGCTTTTTTTAATTATGCGACGATATGGAGCTCTTTAGTCGATGAGTAACTTTGTTTTTTTTTGTTTTTTTTTTGTTTTTTTTTGTTTTTTTTCGTGTAATTAACGGCTTGGTTAAAAGAAGCTTTGGAATGATAAATAAAACGAGGCTTTTTAACGAGATCGTTTGGTTATCTCAAAGGAGCGATTATTATTATTATTTTTAATGGGAAAAAATTTTAAAATAAAAATTTTATTATTTTATCGAAAAATTAAAGAAAAAGCTTAATATTCAATGATCGAATATCTTTTATTTATTTTTTTTTTTTAATAGTTATGTGCATTCGTTTGGAATTTTAAACGTTCAGAAAGAAAAGAATTAATCACTTGTAGAATATATTAAAATAAAAATTATATATGATAACAATTTAAGAAAAACCGCTTAACGAATTCCTCAGCATTCAATTACGGTATGAATAATGGACAAAGTTTATCAAGGTCAAATTGATTATTAAATGCATAATCCGCGTTGAAGAAAATCTCCAGATAACTGATAAAATTGTATATGTATAACCCAATAACCTGTTCGGCTGGTTGTTGTTTGGTTGAGCAGCCGCGATCGAAATCGGTGGTACTGCGGACGAAGTTACGGCACTGCTGTCCCTCGTAAGAATAAACGGGATCGTTGGGCGGTATCAAGATTGGGTAACACAGGGGACTGCTCAATGCTTCTTCGATCAATTGTCCGCTGCTCGAACAACACTGGGTCGCGTGAGCCTCTGAAAATTTTTTTAAAAAAATTTCGTATGTTAACTGTTTTATTACCGTTCTTGAATATCTACGTCGAACCTATAATTTCGCAAGACAAATTTTAGTACAATGATCGGTTAAAATAAAAATTATAAAACTCGTCTAAAATATCGTATTAAAAAAGAAAATTTATCTTCAACAAAAACTTTTTACAAAATTCGTTCCTTTAACAATACTCGTATTGAGAAAATAAGTAACATGGGATGCAAAATCATCTAATACTTCGGAAAACAAAAAAAGCAATAAAAGATCGTATCAAAATATCGAATCTCCGATCTCTTTCTCACGCTATTCTCGCACCGATACGCCGCGCACTTTTCGACAACTACAAAGGAACTCATCAAATATAACTCATTGTCTTGACGTATACCATTCCACGGACAAAGTAAAACTTTTCGTTGAAAAAAAAACAAAAAAGAAAATAGTCGCGATGTACGACAAAGCGAGAACAACGACGAGTAAAGAGAGAGTGAGAGAGTGAGAGAGGAAGTGAGAGAGAAAGAAATGTAGGGTAAAGTCATAAAATAAAGATAAACCAACGACGAGTAGATTAATGCCCAAGGTAGCTTTACTCGTGCGAAATTGCTTACTCGATTGGGTCGTTCCATCGATCATGCCCATATCGTGCGTGATAATCTGTCCCCATTGCATTGCGACGAGAGTCCAAATTCTGTCCTGGATGTCGACGTCGGGAAAGAGGGTAAAGCTAACCAAACGTGCGTTCGGTAAAGTATTACCGCTCACGGATACCGGCGGCGCGTGAAAATCTGTAAAAGATAATAATTTCTTCAGTCTTTGTTGATTATTCGTGCGTTTTTTTTTTTTTTTTTTTTTTTTCTTTTTGTATTACGCTATCCGCGATAAAACGACGAGGTTTCACTTTCGATCCCATTGTGTAATACGAGTATACGAATCTATACGTTCCTTACGACAGCGATCGATATGAGGGATAAAAAAATTTGTGATTTATTTTATTTTCTAATAAATTATTATTCATATTAATCTAATGATCGGTGTTCTATAGAGATTAAAAAATGTAATTACAACAAGATTGTTTATTCATATTTAATGTAAAGGAACAATCTATTATCTTTGATATATTTTTTATCATAAAAGCGTATTCGCAATTTCAAGTTATAAAAAAGTGCCTTTGCTTTTCAATTATTTTTGAAAAAATGCGCTTAAATTTTGTTTAGCTACATTTATAATAAAAAATTAGCTTCCGTAAAACGTATAGCGAGATAAAAATTTTCAAATTACTAATTACGTCAACTTTTAAATAACTAATTACATGCAAGATTGATAATAAATCATAATATATTACCGTCAACGCTGCTGAAATTGCGCTCGAATAGTAGTAACAAGATTAATGAGATTTTAATTTCTTTGTGAATCAATAAATATTGCATTATACTCAGAAAAAAAAAGATTTTTCTTCATATACTCAGCATGACTTCAGCAAGTAAAAGCGATGCGAAATTAACGACAAACATTTCTAAAAAATTCTTTATTATTTCAAAACTGTTTACGGTCATACATTAAGAATGAACTGTCATTACCTCACGCGGATACACGGATATTCTACATCAAAACAAAAAAAAAAAAAAAAAAAATGAAAAGAAAATTTATGGTTACACGTTGGCTTGAATGGGGAAACGGATTAATTTATTTATATCCTGATAAAAGAAAAAAAAAAAAAAAAAGAAAAAGAAATTCTAAGTAAACGGCAGCTCGCACGAGGACTTTTTTTTAACCCATCGCGGCTTCGGAATTCAATTAGTTCCCGAACAATTACGCTAGAAAATCAGTTTAAACATTAACGCGAAGCAAGTTACAAGTCAATTAACTCTCCGGCAATTACAATCTCACTGCTCGGATATAGAGCCGGAATAATCCACATCGGCGTATACTCAGGGCCAATAATAAGTGCATACAAACGCGTTACGCGTCGCGTTAATGTAACTATATATACCATATGTATGTATATATTGTTGCGCGACGCGCGTCACATAACAAGACCCGCGCCGCATAATCGCGCAAAGAGAGAAATATATATATATATATATACAATATATATATAGAGTATGTGTAAGAGAGTCTCACGGAGTATTAGCGCCTAAACGAAGATAGAAAGGGATAGCTAGCCTTATATTCAAAGGCTGCGAAGTTTAAAATCAGGACGCGCGCGGTACGCAATATCCCTCTCTTACACCGCGCGCGGCTATCCGATGAAAAATCGCGCGATCGGATTTTACAAAACGAGACGATATATATATACACACGTATAATTCTCTCGGTGTCTCTCTCAATGCCGCGTAAAAATACAAACGATACACATATGCATTGTAAGTTCAGTGAGCTGCGTTAACGGCGAGGACTCATGGGATAATTCAAACTCCCACAGCTAGTGAGTTAAAAGAGTAGCGAGAGGTAGTTGACTCTCGCGACATATTTTGCCCGACGTGATTTAGAATGCGGGAATCGCACGCCGCGTTATATACGTATTCGTATACATATTCTATTTTAATTATAACCCAAACGCTCGTTTTCGATCTTTCGCGCGTTGCGGATTAATTTCCTGCTTTTAAATAGTTTTTACCTCTGTGCGTGTACATATTTGGGTGTGTGTGTGTGTGTGTGTGTACAGCGCATTTCCTAATTATATGCCCGTCTTACTTTCGCGATACTCCGTTAAACTTTCAAATATTTTAATGTACTCGCATAAGTAAGAGAAAGAAATTAATAATCGTTGATAGTTGATGAATAATTGCTTTCCTTTGAAATAGGCTTTTTTTTTTTTTATAAATATTACGAAAATTCGTTTACTTTACGATTTAATTTATTCCGTTAATAAAGCAATTTGTATTGTATCCGCAATGAAATGTATAAATTTTCGATAAATCAGAAATTCTCTAATCAATAATATGTATTAATGAATAATTATTAATCGAATCAATTAGTTAATTAAATCAATTAAAATGAAGTTGTTATTTATATAACTCATGAAGCGTCTTTTAAAAACAAACCGCTCGTTACGAAAGAGTTGCATACGATATATAAAAAAAAAAAAAAAAAAAAAAAAAAATTATACAATTCAACTTGGCATTATCAGTCGGTAAAACCAGTTTAAAAACTCATTGAATTCATAAGTAACGAGGTGAAAAGGTTTCGCACGCATGCAAATCGATAAGAGTCTTCCTTTATACGAATATGTATATATGTATATATGTGTGCATATATATATACACGTCCTCGTAAATAAAGTTTTTCTCTCGTCGCCGAGTAAGCGTACCTTTCGAATAGATCGCGCTTCAAGCGTAAGACAAAGGCGAACTTAAAAAATGGTAAGCCCACTATCAACGCCGCTTTGATAACGACGTTCTTTTTTTTTTTTTTCTTTTTTTGTTTTTTTTTTTTTTGCGAATTTTTTCAAGTCGTCGATGCCATCGCAATTATCGTCGCGAGTAAACGAAGATGCTATGTACTCACTGTCGGCATAAATGGCAGGTAAGAGACGAGAGTATCTCGTGTTGGCCATACCCCACGATGGGAACTGCAAATTGTTGCAGGAACCGTCGTAGGTGCGATAGCGTGATTTTCCGCAACGCGGGCCCAAATAACGACCGCAGCTCGACTGTGGCATTTGGCCTGGTAATGATGGATAAGACGATTGACTGTGGAGAAGACAAAAAATGAAAAAACGATTACACGTTGAGATATCGTTCCGTTAGCTCGCGGAAATTTGACGGTTTGCGCAAAATTACGCGGATATTGCGGATATATATATATATATATATACGTGTAATAGACAATCGACCGATTCGTGAAAAATTTTTCGTACCGGGTAATTATTTACTTAAAGCGTCGGTTTATCGAACTTAAATTTTTAATGGCCGTTATGGAATTGACCTTCTGTCAAATATTTTAAGTGTAACCAATTGCTATGGCAATGGTTTCTTTGTGTTGAAAATTAACTTTAACAAAACACGAGCGTTTTTTTTTTTATTTATTAACATTATCGTCGTAAAAATATCGAGCGCTACAAGCCGGGCGACGTTCTCTTAGAGCAGTCTTTTTACGCGTTCGCTTTTACGGCGATGGATATACTAAGAGTAAAAGTTTCATCGACAAATGAGTTAATTAGCCGTAATAAAATTCATAAACGAATGAAATTATGCGTAGACGTGAAATAAAGAGATAGAATCAGAACTTCCGCGAACGCGCCGCTCTACACTGTTTGTCGGTTCTTTTTTTTTTTTTTTTTTTTTTGTAAACTTCCACTCGTTATATAAAAATAGCACGAGTCCGTTAAAGCAAAACTAAGAACGGAAACAACGGGCCAGTGGCTTTTTTTGCAACCCCCTTTCCCCTTTCTCCACGATTAAGAGCAAGGTGTATCGTGAAAAACAAAAACACGGCACAAGAGCAACCGCGTGTATCATTTATAATTTCCGTGCTCGTACAGATTTGGAAAGAAATATCGCGATCTTGGAATCTTTATGTATACTACTCCCGATGAATATACGGCGATATACACGTTGCGAATACCCGCCGAGTTATATTTTTACCGTTGATAGATTGCGAATCGATAGCGCTTCCATTGCAACGGAATTTTTTTTTTTTTTAACTTTGAATAATCTTTTATTCAAATAATTACCGTGATGCATAGAAAAAAAAAGAAAAAAAAATCAGTTCGAATTACGAAATTATCTCTTTGCTTATTGACTTTTACTTTCGATTATTTATCAACTGTACGCGAGAGTTTATAAATAAGTATTTTCTAAGCATTGATTTTAATTACTCGTTACGAGATAAAGTAAATAAATATAAATTACCTTTTCCTCATCCGCCTTTGACTTTTTAAAAGATCGTTAAGAAAAGTTAAATGATAAGAAATGCTCGAGCGTAAAAAAAAAAAAAAAAAAAAGCCTTCGCCTCGCGTATACAAGAAACGATATGTCGTTAACGTCGATATATTAAAAAGATTCAATAAATATCGTAAATTTGTAATAAAACACATCGGCGTATGCGTCAACGTTATAGTTATAAAAAGAAAACGAAAGTAAAGGGAACGCGGTGGAAGGAAAAAAAAATTTAAAGCCGATATCGGTACATGTATCGGTGGTACTCGGACAAGTCATTGTTTTGATTTACGATTTATTTTATGCTCCGTATTTTTTTATGCCTCAAAAAGGTATCCCTTTATTTCCATTCTCCAGCCGAGCTCGAGAAAAATCCCGTGCGTTCTTTCATACGAACTTGTAAAAAAAATATAATTTGTTTCTATACAAGAGAAAGAGGGAGTTAAGGTTTTTGCATTGCTGAATAAATTTTTGTTGAATTAGCATTTTAACCGAGCGATGAAATAATAACGTACAAGCGTGCGCGTTATAAATCGCAGCTTCTTGATACTATCCTCGTGTGCGAAGATATTAGCACGAGCGCGATCGAAGTTTCTTTTGAAGTTACGGAAAAGCGATATCATTGAAACGAGCGACGCTTGTTGTTATTTTGCAAAATAATAGCGCGCGTTTACTTTTACGGGAGCAAATTGATGAATATTGAAATTTAACTTCATGAAATCGTTTATGACCGAAAATATAAATATTCATGTAATAACTTTAATTAACTATTCAATATACAAAGTAACTTATACGTTATTAAAAATTTATAAAATTTTTCTTACTATTTTTAATCGCTTTAGAAAAAAAAAAAAAAAAAAAAAAAAACGAGGATTATTTATATTATGAGCAATTAAAAAATCGTCAGCTGTAATAAACTTTAACACTTAATAATTGATCCTTAAATAAATTAATCATGCGAATATACTACAAGTCTAAATGTTAAACGAGAATTCACGAATGGCAATGCATAAAAGCGCACGCAAATGGTCTTTTAATTAATTCAAAAATTACCCTGTCTGAGGGAATATGACATAAGACGGCTGCGGTTGAGGCTGCGGGTGAAGCAGCGACAGGAACGGATGCTGCGATTCCGTGAAACTCGGAAAGTCGTATCGAGCTTCCTCCGCCTTCAAATCGTCTGAAATTAAAAATTCATACGTATTTTAATAATTTATTATTATTTTTTTATCTTCGTTATACATATACTAGTATAAACAATATATGTATATACATATTTTTATCATATGATAAATAAGTTGTTCTTTATTTCTTTTTTAACGATTTAATTATTTAACGCTACAACGCGCGTAAGTTGTCCGATAATTGTAACAACGTTAAATATAGTAGTAATATCGAATTTAATGACAAGTAGAGTAATAAAGTTAACACTGTGTTGAAACGATAAATTTATAAATTTCAAGCGAAGACATTTAAGATCAATAGTCAAAATTAACCGTTTCGAAATATTTCCTCGTGTAAACTCGATAAAATTTATTATACGCTTTGGAATTTAATAAATTTCTCCATGCTCGTATAATAATAATTAAGTTATTATACGCGTTTATAAATATTAACGAAACAATTTAAAATTTAAATCCGACAGCTAAAGCGTTAACGGAATGTATAAAAAGTTTAGCAATTCCTATTATGTTTTTATTTGAAAGATATTACATATATATATACACATACATACAGTTATAAGGAGCAGCGATCTTATGAGGAAATAATATGTGGCTCGCGCCGCGTTTCTAATTGTAAATTTAATTAGCGGACCGCGTCATTTATGATTTACGATTCACATGTAAAATGCCGCAGCGCTGTTCTGCCGTTAAATTGAACTTTATGTCATTATCTCAAATTACACACTTGTCGCGCGATACGATCGATTTTCGAAATTGAATAGGAAGTACTCGTGACTTTAGGTGAAACTGATAAAAATAAAAAAAAAAAAAATAGACATCGATTAGTTTTAAAAACTAAAATTGTCTCCGACGCGTGCAATTGCGAACGTGTACGTTGACGATGTTTAATTACTTCTTTTTTTTATCTTAATTTTACTCAAATTTTTGCATAAAATACTTTATTTTACATAAGTTTTATCGCAAAACATTCAAAACTATGCGTTTCGATAAATTTTTTGATAATTATATATGAGTACGTGCAATATTTTTTTTTTTTTTTTATCATTAAATGATAAAATTAGAATATTTCACAATTAGATTGTAGAAAAGAGATAAAAACAAAATTTAACCATTTCACCGAGTAAAGTAAGCAAAGCGTATAAATAACTAAAAATTAACAAAAAACTTTTTATCGATTTTCATAAACAGTTTGACGACTAATGTTTTTACTCTTATTTCAAGGCATAAATTACTATCCATTTATTTTAACGAACGTCAAAGTCTATTGTCAACTCGCGTACATTTCAGCCGACGGCACGGCTTTCTCAAATAAATTTATCTCCCCGGAAAAATCTTATTAACAAGTGGGAACATCAACGTCATCGGGCGTATGTATATCTTTTGACGTATTACATCCAGTTGTCATCACTCCTTACGATTGTGCAACAAAAAGCCTCGAGAGACAATCGTAACGTAAAGCCGCGAGTCTTGCGACGTAAATTTCGCAAACTTCTTTGTTTAAAAATTAAAATCTAACGAAAAAACAAAAGAAAACCCCGTCGATTGATATATCCTATCCACGCTCGCTCTAACAACTTTATAAAAATCCGAGCAAGACTATTTCGTATTTCCTTAAAATAATCCGTCTCGTGACTCATAAACCGGTAAACGCGATCGTATAAGAAGAAAAAAAATAAAAAATAAAAAAAGAAGAAAGAAAAGCCAGCAATCGCAGGCAGGTAACGATACACACGAGCGCGCGAACGAATTCGCGTGTGACATAATTCGTTGGCAAGAGTAGAAGAGAAAAAAGTCGCGAGGGATGGAGAGGAGGGAGGGGCGGTATAGGAAAAAAGAAAATAAACGAGCTCGAAGGCGTGCGCAAGTCCGGAGCTAATCAGATTCGCGCGCGTGTCACTCGTGCAGAACATCGCATCCGGTTTGGCGCGCCTCGCTATATATATATATATGTGTGTGTGTGTGTGTGTGTGTGTGTGTGTGTGTGTGTGTGTGTGTGTGCGCGCGTGCGTGTGTGTGTGTGTGTGTGTGTGTGTGTGTGTATATATGTATATAAATAACATTCACCACCGCGGACGCGCGATATGACCGTAAGGTGGAGAACCTTTCACCGACTTTTCTTGTAAGCGCCAACTTGCTGCCAAACGATGAATGTTCTCTGGATACACATATATCTATATGCATACACTTATATATATATATATTTTATACACAAAGATACACGTTACACGTACGCGACGTACGGTCGCGCGGCACGGGAGATTTTATCGGCCGACCCTCCCGTGCACGGGAATCGTACACTCTTTGTTTTTTTTTTTCTTTTTTCTCTTTTGTCTTTCTTTCTTTCTTTCTTCGAGGATCTCGTTATCCGGGTATTTGCATTGTTATTACACGATTCGTTGGAAATTTTCGGCCCGGATTTGAAAGTTCCTTCTCCAAGTGGGCTACTTAAGATATTGTATAGAGTTGAGAGGAATGCGCGCTCGCTTTCTTTCTCTTTCACTAAGTTCATTTATTTTTTTCGTGTCACGGATGGTTAATTAGAAGCCGCGGGTAATTGAAGGCTTATTAGGAGGATTTCACGAAGGAATTTCATTAGAGCTGACTTTTTTATTTTTCGATTATAACCGTATGTGCATATACATATATATGTATATCTGTATCACGTTTTATCGTATTTTGCTGACTTTACCGATGCGTGTTTTTAAATAATTGTATGATAGTTATTCGAAATATACATATATTGTATTTTACGATACCAAGTACCATTGACCTGGATTGAATGTTAAATTGGTATCGAAGATTAAATCTTAAAAGCTGGTCGTATCGTTAGAATTTGCCAGATAAGAGTTAATTAATATTATCCTTTCGAAATTACGAAAGGAAGGCGCGAATGTTAAAAAACCTTTCTAGAAAAATTTTATAACGCAAAGGACACACATGTGCATATTGGAATAATTTTTTTTTTTTTCCTTTCTTTCAATCAATCGATCTTAAAAAATCGTTTGTATATTCTTAAAATTTGTTATAAACATTTCGTTTTATTGTAAATTCACGCTATTGGTATATACTAAAAGTACCGGTCGTTATCTCTTACTTATTATTATGCTGTATTTATCAAATACATTATTAAATACTCGAATGAAGTAAATTATAACGTTATCATAAAATACTTTAAATAATTCTAAAAAATTCATGCAACCGGTAATGTCGATCATTAGGCAGTTCTCGTATTAAAACACGCGTACTAAAGTAAACGTTAATTACTCAATGCATGCGCGTAGTTTTTCTTTATCGAAACTAAATTTACCTTTTTAATTATTTATAAATACATTTTTTACGATATAACATAAATTTTGTACGAAATATTGCGAAACACCGTATTAACGAAAAAATATCGACGTACGATTGACACGATTTCATAATTAAATAATCGGTCCGTAAAAATATATTGATATTAGGCGTGTGCGTTAAAATTAACATAGAACGTTTGAATTAAAAAACGGTACGAGAGTTAATGCATCATAGGATTAAATACGTTGCCGCACGCATAAATAAACATCGGCTTTTTATGGGCGCGACGTATAAGCGCTCTCGGTGAATTTACTATAGCCCGAAGACGAAGCGATTATAAGCCGCACTTGATCCATAAATTCAACGTAAATTTCGCACACTTTATGTGAGTGAGAAAAATTTCTAAAGAATGGAATTGAAGGGTTCGGCTTGGTAAACAAGACACATCGATTTATTATAACGGAGATTGTCATGGAAAACGTTTGTCTATAATTTCACACATTATTTACAAGGTGGAGCTTTGTCACTGTTTATTTATTTATCCATTTATTTTTTGTTTCATTCGTTGATCGTAATTTACAAAATTTTGCAATCTACTTATTTTCACGGCGCGAAAATTGAATAATATTTATTTTCTCCGGTCAATTATTCGGCTTTTAAGTTCTTTAATGATTTTTGAATTACTAAATAACGTAAAATCGATGTATAATTAAATCGCTTAATTTTAAATTTGACCAATATTGAAAATTTTAAACCAGTTAATCCAATAAATTATTCTTATGGTATATTAAACCGGACCGTAAATACATTTCATGTTTTTGTCTAATACGAAGATAACAACATATTGCAAAATCTAGTTATAATACATTCATGGATCGTGAGATTTATTGTTTAAATTATATCAAACCGAAAAATTATGAAACTTTGTTTAGGAATGAAAAAAACTAATGAATAAAATAAACAGTAATTTTAATCGATTATCGGTTTCATTTGATACAACAGAAAAGTAAATACCTTAAATATTGTGCAATCGTTCGCTTGGAAGTTATCGAGAAAAAAGGAAAGGAAACGCGAATAATGGAGAAGAAAGAAAAGCGAGAGAGAAAAAAAAATATGTCACCTTCAGCGATAGCGTAATATTTCCGCAAGCGTTACTTCACACATTTTACTCAAGATGCGAGAGAGAGAGAGAGAGAGAGAGAGACAGAGAAGGGACACTTTTGAAATATTTATTTTGCGCAAACGTATCGTCTTTTTAGATATATATGCGAAAAGATGGCATCCACATTAAATTAACGATCTTCTTCCGTATAAACAGCTGATACAATGCGAAGTTGCAAATTCATCGGGAAATAAAAGTAACGATTTCTGCATCCATTCATAAGAAAATTTACGCGCGGAATCTCTTTTATTTTATCTTCTTTTTTTAACTAAAAGATAAAAATCCACGCAGCCGTAGTTTCAAAGCGACTTTACTCAACTATAATGAACATTGAAATTTCTCATAGTTATAATAAACCGCGTATAACTCAACACTTTCGAGTTCGTGGCGTAAAAGCAAACGCTCATAAAATTTGCCTTCCCTACCCCTCTCTCCAACTAAACGTATCATATATACATATATACAATCGTTGGAACAACCGAATAACCCACGCTTAAAAGTTACAACCTTGTATGCGTGTATAATACCGAGGCGTTCGTGCGACGCGTTGCCCGTAAACATCGCGGGGCAAACTAAAGCGCGGCAACAAGTGCCGTTAACGTTAATTCAAAAACGAACGTAGCAAGGATTTTTTCCTCGAGCGTGCGCTGCGTTCCGTTGAGTTTTGCGAGATCGCGAGGGACGCGCGCATTAATCACGCGTCGCTTCGTTTCGATTTTCCAACTCGATAAACGTTACTCTCGCGTTTATTTACATACGCACGCTAACGTAACCCATACACGTGTTCTATTTTACATCGCGGATTTGCGTAATAATAGAGCGAGGCGAGAGCGCGCGAGCGCGTTGGATTATATTTTACGTATACGTACACGATCGCGCGCTCACCTTTTCTTTTTTCCTTTCCGATGCTCTCACCCCGAGCCGACAGTTCGCTCGCTCTCCCACGTATCGCGTAAGTGTGTATATCGTTCGCGATATCGTATAGCGTACCGAACGCGTGCCGATGTGCAACGTTAATAAGTCGGCTGTAAGTTTTTTTTTTTTTTTCTTTTTCACAACGTTATTGACTTTCGTTATTTCAAGGTTGCCCGAGAAATTTACAAATATACGCGTACAATGGGCTAACCCGTACCGATCTCTCGCGAGAGTCTAATAATACATTTCTCCGTCTCTCTTTCTCGTATTCTCATCGTCTCCGGGTAATAAACGCCGAAGAAAATCGATCGGCGATGCACACGGATATATCGGATAATGACTTTTTATTATCTCGCATACGAGAATTATCCAAATCATCGCCGATTTCACCGAGAGGGAAACGGGAAGACGATGCTAATGTGGCAAATTACCGGATAATTTAAACTCGACGGATGCACGTATTAGAATATTGGAATTGATCGAATTGATTCCGGCCGGAAGGAAAACGGATCGATACAACGATCGTTCAATTACGAAGGTTTTTCCGTTGGGTCGCTGCTCTCCTCCTCCCCTCCCCCCCCCCATCCTGCGTCGAAAGTAATCGAAAAACAATTTGTTGCTCGATCCCGTTTTCTATCTTTTTTTCAATATATACCATTCCTCTTAAATTATACGCGCTCATAAAATAAACTCGCTCTCGTTTCGCCTTTTACCACGGCGGCAACGTTCTCTCTCTCTCTGTCTCTCTCTCTCTCTCTTTTTTTTTCTTTTTATCTCTTACTCTCCTCTCACCCGCTCCTTTTTCCCGTATATCGTATACATTATATGCACATACGCGGGAGAGACACCCTCGTCGTAAAACGTAATTGCAGGTATAAGTAGCGTAAAGCGGTAAGCGCGCGGTATGCGCCATGCATATATATATATAGCAAGCGAGCGTGTGTCGGTTGTGTCGTACACGTCTATCGGTACCCGTAAGCGTGCGACTATCTTTTATTTTCTACCTCCGCGCGCGATTGGATAATATAAAAGCGCACTTGACGAGCTAACGCAACGAGTAAACGACCTACGAAAGAATGTCTTCATAACGGCTTGTCGCGTATTTTATATCGTGCCCGCTGCTAGCAAAGAATTATTAATCTCCGTATCCTCCGTGTATGTCTACTGTTATATTGCTGGTACTACGTGTGCGACGTACCGTCCAATAATCGTTTCGTGTACATATCACTTGTCGTACACGTTAAATTAATGTTTCTTTTTTTTCCCCTATCTCTTTCTCTATCACTCTCACTCTTCTCTTTCAAACAGTCGTATAAACGACTGAAGCTCTGTCAAACACGATTTGTCCGTTGACGTAAGTGTTTTTCAAATATGTTTTCAATTTCCTGAGAATAAAATGAATGGAAAATTAATGGTCGTTATTTTAATTCTAGTCTTTTACATCGATGGAGCATTGAAGTCAATTGTAAAAAATAATATTATCTTTGTTATGATCTTCGGATAAATCAATTGTACAAATTGCAATAAAAATTTATTAACATCGTAAATGTTTTGCATTATAAAATTTCTTAATTAGCTAAAAAAGAAAAAAAAAAACTACAAATAATTTACAAACTTTCCCAATTGATTTGTATCAAAACTTTTATTACCCATTCAATAATTTATGCAAGAAATTTTCAATACGAAATCACGAGCTTGATTGCTTCAAAAAAAGCTTTATTAAAAATTTCCTTTACGAACAAATGACACTGATGAAAAAAAAAAAAAAAAAAAAAAAAAAAAGAACGTTATGGGGAAAAAGTCATCGAGCTCCGATGCTAAATCAGGCAAACATTGGCATTTCCATCGTCAACGGGGCAATTATTAACGAACGCCCGATAAAATCGTTCGATCGTGCGTCATGTAGAAGAGAAACGTCGTTACAAGTATCGCTATCCATATACACAGAAACATGTAGGCTATATTGAGTAAGAATCATTGTTAATTTTGTACGTAAATGGAGATGTGTACAACGCGAGAGATATTTTAGCAAAGCGAGACAGAGAGAGAGAGAGATAGAGGATAATGCGAACGTAGAAACAGTAGCAGTAACGTTGCACAAGAAGGGTGCGGACTTAGCCGGTGGATTGGCTGCCTTTCGATTAGCGAGAGCGAAAGAGGGAGACAGAAAGAGAGAGAGAGAAGGAGAGAGCGTGTAAGCTCATTAGCAAGTGCACCCGTGTGCGGATCGTATGTGCGCTCTCTCTTTCTCGCGTGCGCGCCACCATTGTTTTGTATAATTGACACGGACGCGTGCATTCGCCACTGGACATGTTCGCTTTTATCTAAGAACTTGATCGTCCACCAGTTGCGCTCCTCTTTATACGTATTTACCTGAGAGAAAGCTCTCTGCCTTGGTTAGATTGACGGATGTTGAGAGACAGAGAGAGCGAGAGAGAAACTTTGTGTACGGGAACGAAATTACAGAGTAATTTGACGAAAAGTCAAGGCATTATTTGACGTTTACGATAAATGTTTGGAATTTTTTTTTTTTTTTCTTTTTTTTTTTGCAAATCGATCGTATACAATACATTGGAAAATAATTTACAGACTTGTTTTTGCTCGATTGAGTCGGTGAAATTGTTGTCGTCAGCCCAAGCTTTTTATTTATTTTTTTTTCTTACGAATTTTAAAGAAAAGTCGATTTAAATTGCGTCGTTACCTTTACTATAAAATATTGTAAATTCGCAGAATAAAAAATCAAAAAATGTAGATTTTAAAGCTATCATTTAAAAAGCAAAAATTTGTTAAATGTATCGCGAGTTTTTTAATTGATCGTAAATATTATTTAAAGTTAAATAATAGCATTAATAATTTATGTCATCGTAAAAGCACTAGCTTCTACTTTGACACCACATAATTTTCTCTAAATTTTCTTTTACAACTTTCGAAAAACCGTTACATAAATAATTTATTTACCTTTTTTTTTTATACATTACATGAGAAATCATCTCAAAAAAAAACGACCTCGATGTTTTGTTTGTTTAGCAGCGTATACAACGTTCGAGCCGAAAAAGTTTCCGTCAAAAAATTCATACTCGACGATAAGTAAAATCTTGATCGTTGTTGCAAAACGCTAGTAAAATTCCAATCGCGCATACGCGAATTAAAAACTTTCGAACAAGATCAAAGTTACCCGAGAAACCGCAAACTTAGTTACCTCTCGTTCGTGATCCGTTTACTCGTACGAGAGCAGCTTGTGCGCACGCGCAACTGTAGATGCAAATCGTGCGTCGGAGTTTAAAGTTGAAGTAATTTTTTTGTCTCTTCTCCGGCCCGAGTTAAGCGTAATTTTTTACCCCGGAAAGCTTCGTCCCTTCGTCTCGGCATCTTTATATGCGCGCGCGTCGGGCTCGAGCACGTTATCGAGCAATTAACAAACCGTATAGCGAGCAATGCTCAAGTTTACTGACGATATGTAAAGTGGCGTAAGTATATAGTAAAAGTTACGCGCAAAAGCGAAAGCACGTTGAAGAGAAGGAGAAAGAGAGAGGAAAAAAGGCGATTTTATGGAGATCCGTCTATAGGTGCTCTATTCCTTTTTCACGGCGATCGCATCGCCAGGCCGCATTTTTATATCGGCCGTTTCGCGATTTTATTTACAACTCGAATGATTGACGACACGTCGCCCTTTTGTGTTCACTCGGGACATTTGCATCCTTTAAATATCACGACCGTAAGCGAAACGATCGACCGGTTGCACAAAATGCCACGTTACTATTACGTTGGCAAACATTACGAGCTTAATATTCAGTTACGCGATCTACATATATATATATATATATAAGTTTATGGTAATATTTTTCGTATAGGATAGCGATTATTTAAAAGTATATGCGCGGCGAAGGCTCGCTCGACCGCGACTTTGTAAAATGAAAAATGCTTTTACGTTTGAGAAAACTTTAATTAAATAATATACGAATGGGATTTAAGTTTCTGTAAAACGCGTTTCTGTTTTATTATTTATATGCGTCATTAATTGCAAATATAATTAGTTAGATTTTACTATGTATTAGTTTTTAATGATCAAGTTTTTTTCAATTAATAGATGCATTAATGGAGTAAGAAAACTTTCGACTCTTTAACCACCAATAATGAGTTAAAAATTATTGCTAAAACAGCGTTACAATTACGTATTTAATTATAAGTTATATTAGCAATTAGGAAAAAAAAAAAATAGTAATATTCCATTTATATCACTCTTCACCTACTGTGAACATTGCAAAATAATCTCGATGAGTTACGTGGCAGACATTATCAATTCCGGCAATTACTTAACGCGACCGTGATTTTTATTATTCCGCGAAACAATTCGCGCAGTATTTGATCAACGATCGATTCTGTCTCGATTTTTCAAAAATCTACATACGTAGAAAAACACACGCTCGCAAACGTGTAATTGACATATTTCAAAAGTTTATCGTATACTAAATGGATTTATTAATCTAATTACCCTCAGATGCTGCTTTGCGTGAACTTTCAGCGGCAAACGCGGCCGCTATTACCGCGCTGAGCAGTAAACTCCTTACTACGTCGTTTCGCCGCGCCATTCTGAAAAAATAAAACAAAGATATGTATAAAAACGTCACATTAACAATGAAGAAAAATTTATTTGTGTAAACAGTATGAAAGTTTTCATGCACGAAATAATTTCACGATGTCGTATATCGCGGTTTTTCGTACCCAAAAACATTGTCTTTGCGGCACACCGACAACTCGCTCGACAAAAAAAAAAAAAAAATAAAAAAAAAAAAAAAAAAAAAAGCGCGCGTGAACAACACGCGCCTCGAGGCCTTTCATCGAGGCGGCTATTAATTATCATCCGCGGCCGGCGCGGTCAAGCAGCAAGTGTACGGCCGACGTTTTTCCAACGAGAGGAAGAAACGAGCGCTCGAGAACTCACCGGATCGAGACGTCGATCGCTATTCGCGGCTTGTTTATCGTACAATGGAATGCGTTAAACGTAATAGAGCGAAATAAAAAGTTGCGCTCACCTCGTAAACGAATGTACATAAGCGAAAGCTTCGAGTGCTACGATCTAAGTACTACATATATACATACACATACCGACTCGCTCTTACTCCATTGAGTTATTTATCGCGCCTACGCCGAAAACAAAAAAAAAAAAAAACAAAACAAAACAAAAAAAAAAAAAAAAGAATGAGAAAAAAAAAATGAAAGAAAAATAAAACGAGCACAACGATATACTAATTTCCTAATGCTCGGCAATGACAGGCTCAGGAGGTCGAGTTTTTGCTATATTTTTATGACTCGTTCATAAGTGGAGAAAATTTACAAAATAACACGTCATACAGGTGTACGGTACGAACAGTGCGAGAAAGTAAATAGCCCCCGCGGATAGTTTTAAATGCCTTCTATCAACCGTTTACCGCACGTTTCCTTCATGACTGGACTAAATATGTTTTATTGCGCAACGATATCGAGAAGGGAATAATGGTATTTCGTTATGACAAGATGTATTTGCTTTTAATATCTGGTTTATGTTGTTTGATTTAAAACTTTTACTTTTTTATATTTTATTAAGATATAAATATGTACATACATGTACGATAAAAAATCACGCAATAAATAGCCGGTGAAATTTCTCATTACAACGATTAATTTATGTTGAATTATTTTACGGTGTTATATTCATATTTAAAATGTACACTTATCGCGTTAACACCTTTAATCAAGCATTCGGATTGAAGTAATAGAGAAATAAATTAAAGGATCTTTCGAAATATTCAAATAATTAAGTTTTAATTTAAAATTTATAATTACGTTTGAATGAAGATTTATAAACGTTAAAGAAATTATATACACGGAATATTATTTTTAACAAACCGTTAGGTTAAGCATATATATATATAGTTAAAAAAATTCAATTTCTTACAATTTAAATAAATGTAAATTTATTTTATAAAAGATACAAATTTATAATAGGATAAATTCATTTTAATTCAATGTGAATGAGGTAGGATATCACGTACCCCACGATTTAGATAATACTTTATATTTTCAAAGCAATTTATAAATGTTATTAATTAATTTCAACAAATATCGGTTATTATTAATCATACGATTTAAAAAATAATATTTAAGAATAATTATAATGCACAAAATTAACGATTGAATTATCAAGGTGTGATAATGCGCATCTCAAAGCTGATGTAATATTTTTTTACATCGTAGGAAAAAATAATTTTTATGCGATACATCTTTTTTTTTTTTCTCTTTTTTTTTCTTTTCTTTAGAAAATTGAAGTTTTTTAAAGCAGTTGTAAACGTAACTACACGGTTATAATTTATTTTTTAAAGTATACATTTAAAAACAAAGCAATTCACGCGTAACCAAATGCGCAAATCTTACCCGTGATCCTTATAATAATCGCGCTACGATATGTCGTTAAACGGCCGCAATGAAAATACCTGGCATCGTATAAATACAGTAGCTCGTTTAAACCTATCATTATACGCGTAGATATAATAAAAAGAGCAAAACCATTCGTCGCTTATTCGACGCAAGAGAGCGCGCGAAAAATACTAGCTTTCGTGGCTCGTCGACGTTAAACGCTTTTAATGAAGCCAATATTTATCCTCTCGAGCTCTCACAATACTCTCGAGCCGATATGTATGTATATAAATATTCAACATTTGCTCGGTTATTCGATTTCGATCAAAGAATAACTTGTGCATAAACTCTAACGCTTACATCGTATGGTCCCGCTCTCTCTCTCTCTCTCGCTCTCTCTTTCTTTCGAGGCAATTAGGACACCTGGAGCGTAATTGCAATGTCTATAATCTGAGCGAATACTCTCTTGTGTATGTATATCGACGATGATGTCACACCAATATATATATATTTCGCACTATTTGCGAAAGAGTTTGCGAATTACCACACGCGCAACCGTGCGCGCGAAACTACCTCGACGACACTTCCGTCGTGCCCAATTATACCCGGGAAATTTAACGGGCGGTCGCGCGGGAACTCCGCTAAAATAGAAAAGGACGTAAGTTTTTATGTATATATATATGCATGAATCTTTCGTGATTTACAATCCCTCTCTCTCTCACTCTCTCTCTCTCTCTCTCTCTCTTTCTAATTCTCGTATCTTTCTTGCAACAATACTATTATATCACGCCAGCTGTTGTTTTGACTCGGTTCTTTATTTTTTTTTTTTTTATTTATTTTTTTTTTTTTTTTTTTATTTCTATGCACGGTACGACGACGACAATTGCACGTTCTATCCTCGCGTCGTTCGTCTTGGCTGCGGAGCGTGATTTTTACCCGCGCTCGAACGCTGGGAGCGTCCGCCGCGAATCTTTATCTTTAACCTGTATGGAATTCACGATGTTCGCATAAACGACACGTGCTGTATTGTGGATGCCTTTGTTGTTAATACCTGTGTATTGAAGGAAAGTTTATAAATCGACGAATTTACGAAAGTATCGGCACGGAAATATTTCGACAATTTTCGATGGTTGCTTTCTTTTATTGAATAATTTTACGATTATTATTGTTTTACATTAAGATGTATATTGAGAAAAAGAAAAAAGTATTATATCTAAATTTCGAACGATTGTTTGAACAATTTTATATATATATATAGTATATCATGCTGAGTAATAAAAAGTTGTCGAGTGCACGAAAAAATATTAATTTATAAACGGAAATTACATTATTATTTCATTCGTGTATTTACGATTCGAGTTTGTCGATACAATTCAAAATGTAACTTTACAAATACACAATTTTTTTTTAAATTAATGTATTTAAAACGAAAACGGAGTACACTAAAATAATACTTTAAGCGTTAATATCATACCAAAAGGAGAAAAAATAAATAAATAAATAAATAACAAAAAGCACCGATCTTGCCGAGTTTAATTAATTACTTTCTATTAAATTTACGTAACATTAAATGCATGGGAATACAAAATACACCGTAACATGTAAGTATTTCATCGAGGCGCGTGTTCTGCGATACATTCGTCTGTGGTGTGTGTGTGTGCGTGTGTGAGTAACCATAAGTTTTTCGTTAAGGTTTGTATATCGATGTTCGAACGTCGAGAGGCCGAAGCCGGAATTCATCTGATTATATCGAACGGTGAAAAAAGCAGCTTTCGCAGAGCTATACGCAAGCTTGTATACTAAATACATCATCGATCACTTGAGAGTCGTGTGCGCAAACTATCGAGTCCACGAGTATTCACGAAAGCTGTTTTTAGAATTCTTGGATTTTGTGTATCGTCTAAGATAAATAATCGAATGTACACTATCGCGTTATTGAACTACTTTTTTTTGTTTTTTTGTTTTTTTTCATCTTTCATTTCAAAGTGCTTTTTTACAAATTTTTTTCAATTTGTTTTTCAACTCTCTTGTACCAAGAAATTTATAATCGCCAATTGTTAACCATTTACTTTTTTTTTCTTTTAAATTTAAAATTTATTTTTGAAATAAAGCGACAAAGAACAATTTTGTTACATAATGAGTATCTATTTTTGTTTTTTTTTTTTTTTTCAATTATACCCAACCAACGAGAACAAATCTAAAGCGCATTCGTAATGTTACATTGTAAAACAATATCACGTTCAAATACAAAACAACGTCGTTAACGTTATCTCGTAATTTTTAAAAATCCTATACATAAATTCAATAGCTACTTCTGTCATTTTTTTTTTTTTTTTTTTTTTTTTTTTTTATCTTCATAAAAGAAAGAAAATCAATCGCAATATACGTTTCAATAATTATCTTTCGCGTAATAAAAACTTTGATACAATAAAGCCACGTGTACGCTAATGCCACGAAAGAAAACAAAAACACGAGAATACGGCTCCCAAGAGCTAAACAACAATTTGCAGACGCCTCGCTTATATGTATATATATACGGAGCCTAATCATTTCGGTCTCGCGTTCCCTTCGCCATCTCTTGCGCAACCGACTCTTACCCGCAAATTGTACCCAAGCCTATATACACGCATACGTATACAAATGTATATGTATAGTAAACTCAAAGTAGAAGCACACGCACATACACACACGAAAGAGAGAGAGAGAGAGAGGCGAAGGTCGCAGCGGTTCTCGTCGACAGCGACGACGAAGACGGCGACGAGGAGTACACGTACATATATGTGCGCTTATAATGGAAAAAGGGCGAGGCGATCGAGGCACACAAGTGCACGTTTTTCCCAAGAGGGAGAAAGTCACAATGGTTAATTCAAGACGCCTTGGATTAAAAGCCCCGATTCGCAAGGCCGCTCGATAAGCCTCGTAGCTGTTGATCGTATAGCCGTGTAGTTGCCGTGGGAGGAGATAAAAGTCTACAACGTCTCGCGGCTCCGTTATCGACGCCTTTTTTTTATTCCATCCTCTCCCTATCTGTCTACTCTTGTTTTGTCTTCCGAAGTGAACCTACGCGTACACGTATACCTACGAGCTAACCTTTTACATTTCGACATTCTCATAGTTATTTTTTCAGTTTCTACTACATTTTACCTCATAATCGCTCGCGTATATGTACCGCGGATTATGCGCATAAGATTCGTAAATGCGGGTGACTCGGGCATTAAGATGAAAATAAAAAGGTTTTGAAAACTACCGTGATTGGCAGAATATCTGCGTTTAACGATCTCGCGCGCTCGCGCTCTCGCGAATATCTATCCTTTCCCATGAGGCCGTTCGAGTTAGAACTATTGAGCTAATTGGATATGATCGCGTGGTGATGTACGAGTATGTATATGAATCGTAAATAAAAATTAATGTTTTTTTTTTTTTATTTTTTTTATTTTTATTACCTTAGTCGGTGTAGCTGCATAAAATCGAAACCCCTTTTATCTGAAATATTGAAAGATTATGATATTTATAAGAAATCCATTTACAATTGTTTCGATTGAAATATTTCAAAATACACTTTTTTCGTTATATTGACAAAAATGATAATAAATATAAAGTAAAATAATGTTAAAAAAAAAAAAAAATTATGATTAATAATTTAAATGCTTATAATAAAGATTGATTTAATTTTTTAACAAAGGTATCTATTTGCACCATTCTTAATATAATACATTAATACATGATAAAAATTAATTAGACAATTAACCGATGTAATTAAATATATTTTAAAATAAATTATTATCAAGTATCTAATATATCGTTTTAATAAAACATCGTCTTCTAATATTATACAAATTGTCTTATTTAATTCAATTAATAAAAAGATATATCAATTTTTTATATGCATTTTAAAGCAATTTAAAAAAATGTTCATTGACATACAAATTTTCAAAAAAAAAAAAAAATAAATAAAAAAAAAAAAATAAATAAATAAATAAATAAATAAATAAAATAAAAAATACACTCAAAATAGTCTACACAGCCAATTCTCTTACGTTTATAAATATACTTTCCAATTTAACACATTATAGTAATTGCCTTGATTGCAATCTTGTCTATTTAAAATTTCACTGTACGCAAACACTTCAGTGATAGATTGATAGATTACATGTAAACTGCTCTATCGATTTAATATCAGTAGTCATTAATTTCCAGAAGTTTTTTTTTTTTTATTACGAAGAAAATCGTTTTTTATTAAAAAGTCCATTATTAACAGTATCAAATGAATTGAAATTATTTAATTTAAGTATACAGTGTTATATTTAATTCTATTTACTCTTTGTAAAACTGACAATTGGTAATTTTTAAAATGCTTATGATACTTGGAAAATTTTTAATAAATCTTAAATTGGATATTGTAAAAGGTTTTGATACATCATATAAATGTATTAACATGAATGTTTTCATTAACGAAAAAAAGCTTAGCGACAAGTTTGACAAGTTATCAACCAATATTATGACAATAACGGTGACATTAATTGATGTAAAAGAGAAATATATATAAATAAATCTAACCAAGTAATGCATTGAGCTCGTTGATTTCATTTGTATGCTTCATTTACAATGTCATAAAGTTAAACCGACGTTGACGGTAAATCAAATATTTCATCAACGCGTTAACTTGCAGAAAATGTAAATTAAGCTATCTTTAAATAACTTTGTTTCAATGTACATTACGCGCTTATGATAAAAATTGAAAATTATTTGCTCGATCGGTGATTTTGCATTTACTTTATAAGGTTTAATTAAAAGGTACGAACAAAGTAATAACTGATATGTCAAAATTTATCGCCGTTAAATTTGAATATTATTAAATAATTTAATTGAATTTAAATAATATGTACATATTACCCTCGTATATTTTAATAATAATAATTATACAATAAATTTTAAATTCACTTTAATTAAATTTCAATGAACGATAGGAAAGAAAACAAAATTTAAATTACACTTACTCTCGCTGCTCGTGCCTCGTGTTGTTCAGATTAATTAAACGAGTTGCGAGTTGATCAATGTATATATAAAGTATCTCATTCAAACTTATTTTTGTTATTTCATGATGGAAAGTCGAAAAAGAAAAAAAATAGGTTTCTTTATTTAACAACGATACGCTAAATGTTTTATCACGATTTCATTACAATCGTTAACCAATACTTTTAGATATTGTATAAAAATCATGAAAATTTTTATTACGCATGGAAACGCGTTCGGGAATGAAAAAAAAAAAAAAAAAAAAAAAAAAACAACTTACTCGGCTTTGAATGAATTACTCATATTGAAAATTATATGGCCTCAATGGTATTTTATATAATAGTTTACCGTTAATGTAAGCTTTGTGTTCAATTGAAAATGTTACTATTCAAACATTTAATACGCGTGGCTTTATGCCTAACATTATGAAACGTGTATAACGTGTGAAATACAGTAGATCCATTAATACAGTTTTTCGTTGGATAAATTTTTCGAAAATTTTATTCCTTTGCATTAGTTATAAAAGAAAAATAAAATTAAAATAAATTAAAAAAAGCACAACATTAAAAAACAAAAAAAAAAAAAAAAAGCGGTATATTTATATCTCGTAATACATTCTTTTTTTTTTTTTTTTCAATTACCGTCATAACATTACCTATTGACACAACGACCGTCGATCCAGTCTATCAAAAACGGATAACCATTAATTTAATGCTTTGAGCGTAATAAAATTTTATAAAATAGCATCGAACCGTTTAATGGTAGCTTTATAACGTGGTTAAAGTAATATCGTAAAATATATACAAATCCAGTCTTATATATATATATATATATATATTAAATTCTCTTATGCATTTAATCGTCAATTTTCTAAACGTTATATAATCTATACGTATCGAAGTTTTCATTGGCTAGCTTTTAAATTTCGCGGTTAAGTTAAACGTATCGTTCGTTAATAATTAATCAATCGGCAATGAATTAATGAAGGCATTATCCAAATTGACGCGCTTAAAAGTTTTATGCTACTTCGCGCTGATAGGCTTCGATCACTTTTACGTAATTGAATTTTTTACGCAACGTTCATCTCCCTTGATTTCCGGCAATAAGTGCGTACGGTTAACGTTATGTGATACCCGTGAGTTTTTGGCTATTTTTGTACGCAATTTTTTTTTTTTTTTTTTTTTTTTAGAAAGTGCAAGGTTGGGATTTTTTCTTTTTTTTTTTTCTTCGTCGTTGTTTACCAATAGGGAAAGGCTTACTTTGTCGCTCTTTTTTATTTTCTCGTTGAAATATTTTTTCGAACCTTTGAAGAAATGTCGCATATTTTTTAATTTTTTTTTTTGTTTTTATTTTCTTTTTTTTTAACGACTCAATAAGAAAATCGAGCATAAAATTAACGTTAATTATCGAATTGCGTAAAATGAAACATTCCTTTTTAAATTGGAGTATTTTTCGTTGCGAACAATTTGCCTTCCGAAAGGTAAAAATTTTTTTTTTTTACGACGACAGCGATACTGAAAATTAGAGACCGAATGCGCTTATAGAGGATAAAAAAATAAAAGGAAATTATAGTTTCAAAAATAATTCATTCATTTTAAATTTTATATCTATATTCGACTGAGAAAAAAAATCGTAGATTAAGCCTGTAGAATGCGGTGTATTAAATAATCAAACAAGTTATTGAAACAGATTTAAGACTCGCGATATCAGAAATTGCTCAGTTTGTGTACTTTTTAACAAAACAACTGAAAAAAAAAATAATAATTTTGTTTTTGCCGTCCATTACAAGCATTTATTTGCATTCATAATGATATACTTTGAATTATAGTGACATTGATTACAATTTTAATGAAAGATTTATTAACGACATTGTTTCTCTTTAAATATACTATATATATATATATATATATATATATATATATATATATATATATATATATATATATATATATTAATATATGCGGCTCACCAATACGTTTAAAAGCCTAATTCGATAAAAACAAGTCCACGGTATGTATAATTGATGAAAATGATGGCTATAATTGAATGCTAATTGCTTTAGCAATATTTAAGCACAAACGCATGTACACAGGTCTAGCGCATTTTCGACAATCGGTCATTAAAAACTCAACGGTTGACAACCCGAGGCTAAGCAAAAGTCGAAACGAAAGGGGAAAAAAAACAAAGTCACAAATTCAATACATCAGCAATCGATAAAGGAAGCCATAAGGAAAAATGTTTTAACGAGCCGATAGACTTAATTATCGGTTATGGAAGATAGAGACGCATAAATATGCGCGGAAAAACGAGTGCAAAAGTCTCATTTTGTAAAGAGCGTCAAGCGGAATAATATCGCGCAATCTCGCGGTAATTTATATATAGGGCTCAGGGCTCCCCAACGTATCTCGAGATAAAATTTTGATCGCTTTCGAGGTAAGTATATCGAGGCCCTTACATTCACGTCCGCTTTGCATGAATTTTCAGGCTACGTATATATACAGCGCGAGAGCGGTTTAACGATTATTGCCGCGGTGCGCACGAGGTTTCTTTCGGTGTGAAAGGTTCGGACGCGAGACTTGCGCAATTTTCGGAAAGGAAAAAAATATAAAGGAAAAAAAGTGAAGAAAAAACAAAAAAAAAAAAAAAAAGAAAGAAAGAAAAACAACAAACAAAATAATAAAACACGAGGAACTTGGATAAAAGAAAAAAAAACTCCTCACCCGCCGCGGCTTATTATATCTCTGAGACTTTTTCCTCTTGACCAAAGTATGTGTTCGCCCGTCTGTATGTGTGTGTGTATGTGAGTATATGGGGGAATGAGGGGAAGGAAAAAGAGAAGGTCGATCGACACCGCGAACTGTAAACGTTGTTTCGTTTAATAAGTTCACTTTTTATATCGTTAAAACGAGCGTTAACGGATTTTTTCAATAGTACGATATATGTATATAACGTAATGATACAAACGCGCTCGTACAATTATTTTATTTTTGCTTGACGAATACTATGTTGTATTTATTTTTCATTTTTTTTTTTTTTTCTTTTTTTTTGTTGTATTGTTCATTTCGAAGGTTTTTCTTTTATATCTTGCCTGTTATTTAAATAATGATTAGGCAATTATAGATTTTACTATCTTGAGCAGGTTTTTGTATTTTATGTTTATCCGATTATTAAAATAATTGAAACGAAAAAATTCTATATCGACGGTTGCAAAATAAAAATTATTTTTGTTCAATTTTTTTAAATTTTCATGTCCTAAAAATACGATAAAATAATTAATCAATTTTAAAATAAAATTTGAATAATCATAGTTTTATTAGATAGTTTTATTTAATTACACCATGTTTATTATTTTTAACAAATAACTTGTATACTAACAGTATGGATTACTTTCAAAAACGTGTATTTATTAAAATTCAAATTATATAATTTAGATATACATATCTGGTTTAATCAACTGGAGCATAAAATTTAAAAACTGTAAAATTATTAAAAATTACATTCCAAAATTTGCCGTAATAAATGTAATGATTTATTGCTCGTAATTCGATTACATATACTAGTTTAAATAAATAAATGTTTACCGACCTTTCTACAATTTACGATATCTAAAACGAGCTAAAAATAAACGCGGGCGGTTTGCTGCTCGTTTAACTTTCCATAGCAATTCTAGGATCTTTAAGAGAGAGAAAAAAAAAAAAAAAAAAAAAAATTACCTCAGTTTGTTTTTTTTTTTATTTGTCTCGCGACGAAACAACGTTGTACTTGTTTGCATGATCGCTTTGCTTGTGAAAATTTTTACGAATCCGTGGTGTACGCCAACTTGTTGCGAACGAAAATTTTTTGCGTTAGGTTTCGCTGCACCTACACCTCTTAGAATAATGCGGCTTATCAAAGCAATAAAATGTCAAGTAAGTTCATTCGCGATTTTTATCAATGAACGTGATTAGAATAAACAAGGATTAAGTTGGGGAAATTGTGCTCGGACAAAAATCACGTGAAACGAAAAAAAGAAATTTTGTTTTTTATCTTATCTTTATTGACGCATCGTTTCTCTATTGGATTTCACGTAAAAATTTTTTTGAATAAAAGTTTACTCGAGAGGTCGATAAAAAATTTATGTTTCACCATATGATAATGAAATGAATATATTTATAAACGCAAAATAAATTAAAAATATTCATAATAAGTTTTACTATTTTAAAATATCACAAAATTTCTAATTATAGTTTAACAAAAGGAAAAAAAAAAAAATTTTTTTCATTTGTATGCATTATATTAATTATAAAATTAGTTTTGAAAATCTAAATATAACCAAAGTAGGTTAGATTCTGTAAATGAATTTAAGACAAAAATAAAAAATGAATTCGTATAATGGCGGAAAATCCTCGTATTGGCCTATCAAATTCAATTCCAATTTTCACCTTCATTATCACTTTCCCTATTTTCAAATCAAACTGCGTTCTGAAATCCTTTCTTCTAAATATATTTCATTTCTTACATACCATCTATATACGCATGTGTGCTTTCGTTTTTTATGAATTTTATGAACCATTTTTCATTTAATGTAATAAAAAAGCAAATGTAAATTATATGCACTCTATTAATTGAATTTATTCATAAATTACTTATCGATAAACTATATTATTTATCGATAAACTATATTAAAGATTGAAATTTATAATTTATAATTTACATGCCATTGCTTTTATTTATCGAAAAAAATTAATTTAAAATTAAATTAACAATATTTACAACGGCGGTTCAGATAAAAAGTGTAAATGAATTTTTTTACGGTAATATTTAAAATTTGTAAAAAAAACTCTGAATAGACTTTATTAGATTTAAAATTGAATTTTATTATTTATGCATTGAAACCTTTTGTACAAGATTTAATTAACGTACAGTTAAAAAAAAAAAAAATATATATATATATATATATATATATGAACTTTTGAACGACTATAGAAATAAACTTAAAATAAAAAAATTAACGTACCTCAATAATTTTTCCTAAAAATGTAAGGACCCTCTAAATCTTCAATGAACACCAACGGCATCGATCGTAACCGGTCATGAAATCGCAAGTGTTGACGATTATCTCGTGTATATCTTACTCCGTATTACGATATCAATCGAATTAAACACTAAAAATTTTGCCAAACAATCGCGCGAGTTTTGTGCACAGGAACAAAAATCAGCGAGTCCAGTTGTTATTCGTAAAAATATCGAAAAGGTGTGCGACTTTGTCTCGAGTGCCCGAACGATTCGAGAGGCTAAAGACTCGCTCTGTCAATCTATCTATCTCTCTTTTTCTCTCTCGCGCGTATTTTTCGGGGCGGTGGGGCCCTTGTGTTTCTTGTAATTGTTGGTGCAGACGACTGAACGGCAAGTTTGTTAGAACGAAGTTTATAAACCGCGGGAGAAAGTAAACGGGGGCTCGCTCGAGCTCGCTCGCTGCATTGGAGGTATACCGAGGTACGTACGACGCGTATATACGTACGTACACACCCCACACGCGAAAGCTTAAAGTTTAGGGGAACCGTCGCTCGATCGGAGAGTCTCTCTCTCTTTTTCTCGATTTCCATCTCGATCTCTTACGTTATTTACTTTTTCTTTCTCTTCATTTTTTTTTTTTTTCTTGTTCTTTATAATTTTTTCTTATGAGAAATTTCAAGGCTCGTTATGCCGTGGGGTTTACGATGCACTCGAACCGCGAAGAACGCTGGACGGTTTACTGATTTTTATCGATTTCGTCAAGTTTCGGCGATATTTTTAGCTCCGTCGATGTTTGAAATCGAAGGTGAAAATAAATTAATTCGTTTTTTTTTTTACTTTTCACGAGACGAAAGACAATTTTTTCGGAGGATGAGTAAATATGTAATTTTGAAATAATTTTTATTAATAATGGATTATAAATATGCATTATATGAATAAGATTTGATTCATTTTACGCAATAAATTGTATTTACTCGTTACTATATCCGTTAAAATAATAACATATTTAGTATTTTTAAATTATAATTTAAGAAAATAAAAGTTAATCCTGTGGGAATCTCCGTCTTTTAAATACTTTAATCAGATGAATTCTCGGGACATGAGAAAGACAATAATTATCTATTAATACGTAATTTTAGCGATAAAACTACATTTTCACCCGTCCCAATCACGTAATACGGTGTGTGATTCAACATCTCGTACCATTTATAAATAATACATTCCTCAATGTAATAGCTATCGTTATTGCTTTTATTACTTCATTATGTCAAAGTAAACACTATAATTTCGTAAAAATTATTTGCACGCAAGTTTAATATTCGCGTGTAAACAACTTTTATTCGCAAATTATTTAAACGAAAGCAAATGATCGGCCGTCTTTAATCGATTTCATTAAAATTTTTCATGACAATCGCAAGATAAATCTGTGAATTGATTTAAAGCTGCGTAAGAGTCGTTATGAGTGTATCATTACGAGTTGAAAGAAAGAAAAAAAAAAAAAAAATGGAAAAGAAAAGAACGTGAGAACGACGTAAAGAGGATCAATTTTTCTCGCGTAATAGGTAACGCGAATTAAAAACGTCACCGATTGTAATTTCTTCAACTAAAAAAATTAACATCGTAAGATTAATCTTTAAGAAAATACAGTTTCTACAAATTCAATATATCTCTCTCTCTCTCTCTCTCTCTCTTTCTCTCTTTTCTTTTTTTTTTAATTTTCATTTTCAATCAACTTCTTTTCTCACTCCGGAGTATTACATGTTTGCGAGTCACACACAAAATTGAAAGTAACACTTATGCGTAAGCAATAATAAACCATACCGCATACCGAGAGCCGTTTAATTTTCAAAATTTTAAAATAAATATTTCGCAAATTTGGAATCTCGATTGTATCTTTTATTATACTCGTGCTCGAATCACACGACAGGATGCCCTTAAATCAACATTTTTTTACGGACACTTTCACCGTTACTTTTACATGTGTCTCGGGGCTTCGTTATTTTTTTATTTTTAAAATAATCAAAAACGAGTCCGAAAATCAATTAAGAAAAATAACAGTGAAAGGTGCATTCATGAAAGTTCTTTAAAGAATCTCACGTAAATTTGACATAATGATGGTGATAAAACCAAAAAACATTGCGTAATACTTTTTCGCCTTAAGGATAACCAATATTGCACTTGTAAATATTTTTTTAATTTTACTTTCGTATAGTTTAATATCTTCTTTCTTCTTAAGATTAAAAAAATTAAAATTTTAGCTTACATGTATTCATTATATTTTATATTATTAAATTCTATTATAATTAAATTTTAATTAAATAGATCTTAGTGTATAATTAATTGCGTACAATTAATAATATCGTTATTTAACTGAATTGGATAAAAAAATTATTGTTAATAAACTAGTTATAAAATTATAAATTAAGATTGGTTAAAATAATTTTTTACAATATTCATTTATTATTTTGTTAACAATGCGTATACATTAAAAAATTGTTGGGCGATATTTAAAAATAATAAGCTTGGATTTAAAATAAAATTCGTTTATATTTAAATTTATAGTCCGCATATAATTAATGCATTGAAAAAATATTCATAGGGTAAACAACGAAC
Organism: Chalcis sispes; assembly: GCA_949987625.1. Classification (NCBI taxonomy): domain Eukaryota; kingdom Metazoa; phylum Arthropoda; class Insecta; order Hymenoptera; family Chalcididae; genus Chalcis; species Chalcis sispes. Next base: position 76,293,781 of record OX465094.1, read on the forward strand.
AAAAATTATTATCGAAGAAATAATAATTTATTATGACACTTGGAATTTTAAACAATAATTTTAATAAATTATTAGATTACGAAAAATAAAAGATTATGTATAATTAAACTTATAAAGAAAAAAAAAAAGTTATCGATACTTTTAACGTAAAAATCTATATTCGTAATAAATAAATAAATATATATATATATATATATAATCAACGCACGCTATTCGAAAACTACCGCACTTCATCATGGAACATAAAACATAATACTTCGTATACTCGGTTTAAATCTACAAGAGTAATAATTGATCACTCCCACTGATTAATAACCGTCGTAAAGATTATATCGAATTATCCTTACGTACACGTAATCCCTCGACGTCTTTGCACATTATATATGCCCGGGCGTATTTTTTCTCACCGTATATAATATAAGTACGTATATATCTTATACAGCCGAACGCTTGGCGGCGTTTGCACCGCCGTTGATTTTTCCGCGAATATAATCTAATTATTATTAAGTATCGCGTAACTACTGTGACAAAAGAAAAGCATAACGTTCCGTAAAGCACGTTTCATTAACGGCTCGCTGAGAACGCGAGTTATTTACCTTCTAATTGACATGTCGTAATCGTATCGTTCCAATACTTTGCCAACGCTGTCCTCGATTTTTTCTTTCTTTCGTTTCTTTCTTTCTTTTATTTAACCGCGCGGCATTTCAAAGAAAAGATATTAAATTTTATTCTGCGAGATCGCGTTTGTTTAATTTTTCTTTTGTATATTTGGACATCGAGATTTCGCCAAGTTATGTCAATCGTACGGGTAACGGAAACAAGGACGAGGTTTCCTTTTCGGTAATATAATTTCTCGATGACTTGCCATTTGCTTTTCCTCCTCGAAGTTTCAAAATTACCCTCGATGCGTAATTTGTTATTAATTGACATATTTTTCAAAGAAATATACGTAATAAAATTGCGCTTTCTGTCGATTTGTTCTACGTCAAGCTTTCTTTAAAATAAATAGTGTCTTTTTTTTTTTTTTTCGGTGCATGAGAAAGTCAACAATCACTTCCGAGATGTTCCGGAATTATTACGTACTGCTCTAAAGTCGAATTTAATGCACCTCTTGCTGCGTAAGCAATATATTTTAAAAAATCGTTTCATGAAATAAAATTCACGCCGTCGTTATACCGTCCGTATCCTGTGCACCGTAGCTCTCACGTAAATAAATACGTACATAGCGTGCGCAATCGTTTGAAATTGGCATCTGAACTTATATGGAATTTCAAATCTGTTTATTGCACTTGAACGTTCGTGACGGCTCGAGCTAAGCAAATGCGCGCGGACTTTCTCGGATTAACGAAGTGTACGTGTGAGAGCCGCGAAGCACGTAAATACGAAAGTATAACACAACCAGGAAAATTTTTGAAAAAAAAATAAATAAATAAATAAAGAAAACATCATCAAGGTCTGGGTGTGATGCAAATAAGTACTTGAAATTTAAGAACTTGACTTTGAAGATATCATGGATATTGCAATGAAGCTTTTACGATTTCGATGTGAATTTTATTGCGCTCGGAAATTTATATACTTACGTCATCAATTTCATTATTAAAAAAAAAAAAAAACAAAAATAAAAAAATAAATTTTAATATTTTCGTGCTCTTAAATTTTTAAAATATAAGTCAGTATAGTAGTCGATCATGAAACTTAAAATTGCACTTTCGTAAAATTAAAAATGATTTAGTACTTACCCAACAATCCTTTAACATATTTGTGTACACGTAACGAATTTAATTAAATAAGATAAATTCTCAAAAAATAATTAACAACTATACATTGGTACAAAATGTAATTTAAAAGTAAAAACTACAAAATAATTGAATGTCATAATGTTTATTCAACGTTCTTTTTACGCTAAAAACAGCATGCCGTTGTTTGCCTTGCGCATCGTTAAGTACGTATACAAAATAAAGATGGAAGATCTAATCTAAATTTCTTAATAATTAATCAGTCGCATTTGCGGCACTGGCATAAGCAGTACCCAAATATCTAAATATCTAACCTTAATAAATAGATATACTTTCGTTTGCATATCAATAAATACAATGATTTGTAATTGCATTAGAACGTGTCCATTTCACACTTTCTCACTGCTAAGTCCTCATTCATTCATATTTAAATATCTTTAAAAACTACATTTGAAGTTTTATTGATCTTCATATTGCAAACTAGGATTGACAAGTCACTTTCGAGCGATGTTCTGTTAGTATTTCATTCGCATCTCCCCTTTAATTTTGAAACAATTTATTTTATATAAAATAATAAAAATAATTTATGTGATATCATTTTTCATAAATCAATTGCTATATTTATTTTTTGGTATTTTAGTTTTTAAAATATTTCAATATTTGTACTGCATTATTGCAATAAATCTTAATTAAAAACTTCGTAATATTTAGGCGGTTTTTTATATTATAGTCCATATTTAATATTGATAAACAACACTAATTTAATGATCTTTTAAAATTTAAATAAATAAATATACACATGGTATTTTTATTTATAAAAGAATATCTATTTTATTGTCCGCAAAATAATTTAAAAAAAAAAATGTTTCACAAGTCCGTAAATTTCAAAATTATTTAAACTTAACATTTAAATGTACTGCTTGAATCAGCATTAAAAGAATAACATACGTAATACCTAGCGAGTTATTTTTTCAGATCTCATTAATTCAAAAACTCATTAGAGCTTCTCGATTCTTTTTTTTTTACAATTTTCCGATGTCATCCATAAATAAGATGCTAAAAATCACGAATTAACGACATTCATCTCTGTAACTTTCCTTCTTGAATGTAACTTCCTCCTTGATCGAACCGGATTCTCAAACCGGAACCCGAAATTCTTTGAGATACGCCGCTTCCATTTCACATTTCGATTTCATCTCGGAGCGTATCATACGTTCACCGAAATATTCGATGCGAAGAGTGACAAGTCAATCTTAAAACCATTCAGCGATAAGCCTTCGCCTTCTCCGCCCATGCAAATAAGTCGATACTTGGTATTGCTTCGAAATCAGTGCAAGGTCTCAATTCATTTCTGAAATTTTAAAATATTTACATTTTAAATGTTTATGAATAAGAAATATTTTTCAATAAAATAAAAGTAAAATTGTAAACCCGCTTTATTTAATTTAACTTTGAATAAATCTACTTACAATGTTTTTAATTTATAATTTAAAAACCGCTAATTTAATTATTTAGTAGAAAATGAGATTATTATATTTTACAAGATGAATAAATTAATTGCATGAAAAACGTAAATAGATATTAACATATTTCTTTTAATATTGCCGTTTATGTAAGGTAAAGATTAGATATGGTTCTTACCCAATTTGAGGCTTGAGAAGAACGTTTGGCTGCATCTTCGTAATACTATCACCATTATCACAGAAAATTCGTGCTAAAGTTACTTTTTTCAAAGTCTTCAATTGAGCTAATAAAAGATTTTTCATTTAGTAAAATGAAGAAAATATTTTTCAGTATAAAAACTAATATCTATAATTTAGTTTACCAATAGTAAATGGTCGAGGTTGACCCACTGAATCGTAAAAAAATCTATCAGTCCGACGAGACCTAAGGAACTGCATAGCAGTAAGGCAACGGAAAGTTGGTCCCAATAGCGCATCTTCGATTGATCTTTCGGCCATACCTCCAATCACGAGATCAACATCATCTGGACTTTTGTATAATTCGCGGAATTTCTTAACCATCTGCAAAATTTAATAAAAAAATTTCAAGTACACTTTATGATACAAATTATTTAAATTGGAACATATTTATTTTTAATAATATAAAAATAATACAAATTTTTTTAACTAGTTAATGGAAAATTCAAAATTATTTTATTAATTTATATTAAGTAAATATATTATTTAACATATTTAAAAAATTATAAATATCTCTAAATAGTCTAAAATATTATTCAAATAAATGCAAATTTAAATAACTCAAATATTTTTAAAAAATTTTAAAATCTATTGTACAAGGTATCTGCATAAAAAAAATTATTATAAATAAACTTATTTAATATAAAGTAAAAGCTTTATAAAATTTAATATTATAATTAAATTTTAAATTTATTTAAGATAAATTTATTTACCTCAATTGGAATGTAGTCTAAGAAGTCATCAAATGTCTTTGCGGAACGTAAACCACAATATTTACGGTATTCATTGTAACCCGGAAGGCCATGATCACGACCTCTCTGAATATCAAGACTAATTTGATCCAAGCCAATGTCACTATTAGTCTTGTACAATTTGTGTGTTATCTATTCAAGAAAATTTATTCAAATTATTTTCTTTACATGACACACATTGCATTTACATAAATCTAATGCTTGATAACATTAATCATTATTAATACATAATTTTTAAGTGATAAAGATTAAATAACACTTACATCGGAGACTAGGTAGAGATCCATTTTTTGTACTGTTTGAGTGGCAAGCCCACGGACAAGGCCATCGAAAATATCATTTGCCTCGATTGATCGTGGTTTATAGAAATAATCAGATAATTGGATGCTGCTGTTAATTTTTCTGTCATTGTCTGTCAAGCTGAAATCATGATACATACAGTTAAAATTATTGATTTTTGAATATTTTTAATTTATTTATAATTTAAATTTAATCTTTTTTTTTTTTTTATAGAATCATAAAAAAACATTCATAATTATCGTTCATTTTTTCTACTCAAACCGATTAAACAATTCTTTTGATCTTTGTTAATAAAAAAATGATGTCAAATTTAAAATGAACAAAGAGGATTTAAAATAGGTCAAATTTATCAATAAACAATATACTCTTATTTACCTCAATTTTCCTTGTTTAAGTGAATTCAAAAAGCGCAACGCGGCAGTAGCTACCTCATTACTAATTGAAGGATCGTTGTAAGAACTGTAATGAGAGTTGGTGTAGTTTGCATCAACGCCAAGACCAACAGAGTGAGCATATCGTTTTCCAACAATTAACGGGAGCCACTCTTTATAAGTAATATGTTGGATCTCTGCGATAACAATGCGACGCGCCTCCTGATAAAGAATCTCGTCGGACCAGAAAGGATTAATTTTGGCAAGTTTACGAGCTACGCGATTATGTTCACGCACCCAAAGCGTATGCATCACAGCCAATTGGGGTTCGGCATTTGCGCGATCATCCCCTGTGAATAACAAAAGAATTAAGGTATATTTTATAAAACTTTTGATAAATTTTTATAAATGTAAATAATTCATTTAATAAAGAATAGTTACCAGAAAGATAGCAATTTCTTGAACTGCATAGCGAAGCGGGTTCGTCTTGTGCGACAGGTAAGTATTCTCGATTGTTTCTGGTGTTGACACGCAAAAGACCACCTTCAAAAGCGCGAATTTCGCTAGACTTAATTAAAGTTGAACCATAAATTGTCGAGCCATCCAAAAAGTGACTGACTTGATTCATCTGAAAGTAAAAAAAAAAAAAAAAAAAAAGGTTCAGTATATTGAGTTAATAAGAATATTACTTGATTATTTGTGATATCATTATTCAGTGTTTACTTACTTGTTCAAATGGGCCAAAGGTACATTCGGATCTAAGTACCGGAAAAGATCTTACGTAGTTCAAACAACGAATGCCATGTTTTCCATAATCTGGATCGTTCTCCGAAACAGATATCGCATTGCAGTCCGGATGAATGTAACGTGGCAATGGCCAATGGCCATCATCTCTACAGCAAGATATTGGCTTTCCGGTCCAAACTGAAAATTCAAATGAATTTTTATTAATAAATATTGTAAAATATTCAACAATCGATAACATTGAATAACAATCGTATCAATCAAGTTTAACTTACGCATTTTACGAGCTGGAGTATAAGCGACGTCGTGGGAGATGAATTGCGACCATTCCATAAGGGCTAGAGTACGGGTAACATCGGTCTTGTCGTTTTGTCTGGCCAGGGCAACGCTCACGGCTCTAGCATTTGGCAGGGCGCGCATACCGTGATCCCTCCTCGGCATATGGATGCCTGCGCCCATTATACAATAATTAGCCACCGTTCGCCTTCATTCATTTTCAGCAAATCGGAGTAACATTTTATTTTGTTAAATTCATTTAAATTATCAACAATAGTGATTATAAATAACTTGTTTTTTTTTTTTTTTTAATGCCATTTACAAAATCAAAAAATTTACTAAAAACTTACTAATTTACAAATAACTTATTAAAGATTATTGTATTATAATATAAATTGTTTGCATTTATTAGAAATTAGAATAATTGAAACAAAATAAATCATGATGAACTGTTACTCCAACTTGAATTAAAATTAATCTAGGTGATTTTCATGCAGCGCGAGAGTGAATGCATGACAGCGCGCAATGATTTGATAATTCTTTCAAATTTAGCCTATGATACCTAGCACACATCCTAAACATCCTTCTCCGTTCATTGGCACCTTTTTTTCATCAATATTCATCAAAGCGGCAGACAAAAAACTTCGAAGCTGTCGTCTTCGACACAAAAATGTAACTTCTTCAATTATTCATCGTACAATTGATAAATAAATTTAATTAAATTATTTTTCCATCGGCGTCATTCGGAAATTTATTTATTTATTTATTTTATTTTTTTTATTTTTTTTTTTTTTTTTTTTTTTTTATTTCAACAACGAAATTGATTTAAAAGTATTACAGAAGTGCGACTCTAGCTTCGAAGCTTCCTAAATAACGCGCGCATATCATAAAAATAAATCAGCTCTCGCGCTGCAATCGATAAAAATACAGTAATAATTAATCACTCCTCGGGCCGAGCGAATCAAGACCTCTTCGAAGATTAAGTGCGCAATAGGAAATTCTTGAACAAACGTTGCGACTTTTCTCGCAGCTCGATCGAGTTCGTTATTCGTTCTATCATCGATTTAATCAACTTCGTTAAAACGTAAGCCTGCAAGTCTATTTTTATTATCGCTCGTCATTATAATTGGCATTGTTGCCGACAAAACACAAAAAAAAAAAAAAAAAAAAAAAAGCAAGAAAAATTACGCTTTCACATTATCGCAAAATCTTCGAGAATCGATTTGCTCGTTCAAGGTAGACAATTCACAACGCGACCCGCGCACCGCTAGTCATTATTTTTCAAACGAAAAGACGGCTCTGTCGGTAATATTACATGTATATAAATATGTATACGGTATACTTATATACTTTATATATTAAAGTTATATCCGAATTAAGTTACATACACGTTGCTGGATAATCTTCCAACTGGGTCACCCAATTGTAGGCAGTTATTATATTTTCACTGCTACACTCGGGAATTTTATGCTCTATGTGCCTTTATGCGCACAACAACTGTAATGCAAATCACAGAAAAAATATAATTCGTTAAGCCAAACGACGAACGTTTTTGTTTTTTTTTAATTTTTTTTATTTATTTTTTTCTTTTTTTATTCCACGTGGCGTTTAAGGATGAGGTCATAGCATAAAAAAGGTGGTTGAGTGATTTAATATTTTAAATATAGTTAAACAATGGAAATTTATTAATATTTAGTACTATATAATTTAACTGTGATTTACTGTGAAAGTATTTTTTGTTTTTTTTTTGTTTTTTTAAAGAAAAAAAAAATAATAATAATAATAATAGCATTAATAATAACAATAATTGTTTTTAAATGATACATTTTTGTGGTTACTTAAAAAAAAAAAAAAAAAAAAAAAAAAAAAAAAAAATTCGCATTCACTGTAAGTGAAAAAAATAGGACAATAGGAAGTAGGATACGCCAAACGTTCAGAGGCTGCAAAGAATTATTCGATTATTAATCTTTAAACACACAGAATTAAATAAGTGAAAATTAACAAAAATCAAATAATAATTCTTCTAGTTTTTTAAATTTTCAATTAACCAGTCTGCTCGTATAAGAATTTAAATTATTACTCATGTCAAATGAAGAAAAAATATGAAAACATAAAGTACATGATTAAATACTAAATCGCATTTACATCAATGAACCACGGATTCGCTTCGATTATTTTTAAATGCGTTAAGAGTATATTGCCCGTGAAAGATTAAAAAAAAAAAAAATTTTTTTCAATATTCTACATATTTAAATAAAAAGAAAATTTCAAACATTATACACTAATATTTAAACGATATTTTTAATTTTTAGAAATGATAAAAACAAGTATGGAAGTATAAATAAAAAATAAAGTTAAAAAAAATTATAAAATAAAATCTTCTTCGAATCCTTCGTTTGCTAAAATAGTGTAAAAACCATGAATTAAAATGTACAATGTAATTTCCTGCCATTGTTTTGCACACAATACTTTCTTATAGATATCGTATTCTTTGTACGAATTAGTAACAATAGATAAAATTTATCTACTTGATTGCATTAGATTATATTATTTTTATTCTTTACAAGATTACATTTATTTCATTGCAATATTTTGATTTTTTTTCTATTGTTACTTCACAAATACGTTTACCACGCATATGATAACGCTATATGATGGAAGTTAAAACTACATTGTTATTCAAAATTAAATTTGTAATTTGAGCTTGTGATTTCAAAATACATTATCTTTTTATATGCATAGAAAGTAATAAAATCAAAAAGCCAGAGTATCATATGCGTTTACAATATAATTATCAATATCTATTAAATTTAGATTCACCAAGTCCACCACATTAAAAAAATCTTTTACCAAATTAAAGTACTGTATAAAGCTGTTATACAATATTTAAAAAGAAAACAAAAATAAAATAAAAAATCTAAAAGAAAATTTTAAAAACATTTTAAAACAAAAAATAGTTTTAAAAATTTTACTTATAAATTACAGTATTTCTTCTGCTCCTAAATAAGAAGTCTTTCAAATAATATCTAAAAAAATGACTTAATCATCTATGAATTTTAAATAGACGGGATTGCTCAAATTTTAGAAAAGAAATAGAATAAATAAATTTTTTTGTTGCATGATAAATAAATCGAGCGTCATAATACATTGAGACCAAGTTTTAGGTATTATCGTAAAATAAATTTAATCTCTCTGCCGAATGAGATTATAACGTTACTTTTTAACAACACCCAAAACTCCGAAATAAGTAGAGGTCCAATTTTAACAACACTCGAAATTATAAACTGGTATTTGTATATAAATAAAAGAAAATTTTCACTTTACTGTTTGATATTATTAACATTTTTTTTTTTTTTTTTTTTAATTTATAAAACATTATTCGATCAATAATATTAATTATCATAAAGTAAATCATAAAAATATTGAATATATCATAAATTAAATTAAATTGAATTCAATCCCGCCTGTTTACATTGTCGCGACGCCAAATCCAAATGACCTGATGATTGATTCCCATTGACTGAATGATGTATGAGGACGCTCCCACGATGAAATAAAATTACGTAGTAATATGAACTTGTTTACTTATAAACTTGCAAACACAATCTGTTTTATCAACTTATAAAAATTTAGTTACAGCTCATTAAAAATTAATTATTGAATGTAAATTCTTTAAAATATATTCAATATTACTACGTATTCGCTGGAAATTGATGATTAGAAATATACAGAAGGGTCAAGGAAATAAAGGTTCGTATTTTTTAAGGGATCAGGAGGATTGTTATGACATAATGAAAATGAAGATCTTACCGTCCTCATATTGGGGAAAGAGGAGTCTTGAATAAGCTGTGAAGGCACTACCCCATTTTGGGTTCTGCAAGTTATTACAGCTGCCGTCGAGGGTACGGTACTTGAAATCCAAGCGGCAGTCGGCATCCTGGTTAGCCGAGCATTCGGCGCCAAGGGACGTACCCTCAAGCCGTAACGTAGAAACGAAACGGGCGCACTCGATCGAACTCAAACCAAATCTGTTAAATTTTAGAAAAATAAACAAAAATAAAAATGCAATTTTATTAATTCGTTCGATAATTGGTAAAGTATAACGGTAATCGAGTCGATACCATATCGACTCATAAATAACCTTTGATAATTAAGTATAATAAATATAAGTAAGATTATTTTTTTTTTTTTTTTTTTTTAATGAGACCAATGACCAACTGCAAACAAATATGACGCAAGAGGCACGCCCTTAGTCTTGGAAGCCAATATGTATAGCTCTGTGCTAATCATTGGTGCATACTTATATTTTATTTGATAATGACGTCTGTGACTAAAAAAAACTTTCGCCCATACTGTCTACTTTAATAAAGTTTGTTATTTTTTATCCACAAATAAGATAATTGCAATCGGTATAAAACGTCTACTGCCTGTTTGCAGTATGAAAAAGTAATAAATTAATGCCCATAATAATATTGATACGTGTATAAATATATATAATTAACATTTTTAACGTTTATCTTCATTCTTTAATAATATTTAAATTGTTAATAACAATTTAAATATCTTTCCATAAAATCACTTTAATCAAAAAAATTATTTTTCATGCATAAAGTAAAATGAAATCGAATGTCATTTCTTTAAATACTTAAAACATGAAAGACTTTAAAAAAACATAATTCAATTGAGGAAAAACGTCGATAGTTTACATTTCGGAATAACAAAGTCACATATAAATATGTGAAGTTGAAAAATAGTAAGCGACTTTTTCATGATTCATTTAATGATTCATTTCTCATGATGCATCCTTAACAGCATTAAATTTCATTGCAAGAAGTTTTTATTATCAATACCGACGCCATAATCTACAATAATTGTAACTGTATAAAAATTGACGGCATAAAAAATGCATAACACTGATATAATATACTAACTTGATACAGTGGGTTTGAGACATATAAGCCGAGGCTCCGATTGCAACGAGCGCGTCCAAGCCTCGTTTCAAGGCCTCATCGTTTGGATAATGATAAACGTATTGATTGATCGCGGGACTGTCGGCCAACGGCACGACGCCAGAGTTCACGAGATTATCCTCGATGCGCTGCATCCGGGTGAGGACACTCGTCGCGAACTTCACCGAAGAATTGAGGCTCTCTTCGTCAATAGGAGGTAAACGTCTGATACCGAAAGCTCCGGTGTCCACTATCAGAGGCTGACCGGGCTCCCATACCGGTATACCTGCAAGCAGATCTATATACATATTACGACACTAAATAAGGCCGTTTAGGCCCATTGTTGCTTGATGAAAATAAAATAATAATGATAATAAATAAATAGAATGTTTGGGTACTTTTTGTGTGAAGCGATATAATAAAGTTAGCTTTCGTTTTTAGCGCACAAGGTAGGCGAAAATTGTTAAAAATGAGAAATAATAAACTCGTGAATGAAAATGGTACTACTCCGTGATTTTAATTACTGGTTTTTAAAGCTCTATTATCCCTCAAACGTGCAATTAGATAAACACAAAATTTATCCAAATGCGACAGCTTAGATAGAATAATTTCAATTACTATCGTCATTCAACTACTACAAGATATATTTATGACAAAAAATAAATTAATTGATATTTTTACAAAGTAAAAGCGAATGATATTGTTTTGTTTGATAAAACTTGTATACAACAATGCATGAAACGACCGAATTGTAATTAAATTTTTTTTTTTTTTCTTAAAATAAATAATAGCTTTAATATTAATTCATCTTTACCTCTCGCAAGATAATTTTCTAACGTAAAGGGCAATTTGAGAGCTCCGATGGTATTTTGCTGTCCAAAAAATCCCATCGTTTGCAAGAATACCCACAACACCGCAAGAGTCGCGACTGAACCTGCCATGACTCCTCCAGCTGTAACAATTGACAAAATGTTTTTGTTAGATATTTATAGTACTATATATGCATACATTTTCTTTAAATTAATTGTTTTTTATAAGCTTTCAAGATTAAAGTAATTATTAATTGTGTGAAACAAACATACTCTAAATAAACAATTTAAAAAACGAAGATTCATATAAAAACCTGAAAAATTATAAAATAAAGTCACCGATATTGCACACGTTATTAATTTATAAAGCTACAAATATTGTTCGCATAACCTTATCTCATCGAAAGACAGCGTAAACGTTTAACACCTTTCTTTTTTTTCAACTTCGCGGCGGCTTTTTATCTCGGTTGTAAATTTTGCAAACAAACAAAAAAAAAAAAAAAAAAAGAAAAAAAAGAAAAAAAAAAATAAAAACTCGACGATGGCACGGGAATAGTAGGCGCGAGAAAGGAAAAACGCAACGTTAAACTTTATATCTCAAAACTTTTAGCAACGATTCGCGACCTTCCTCGTATAAGCTCCGCGACTGGAGAGGAATACGAGCATAATAATGTGTCGCGCTTGTCCGGACGAAAATAAATACCTAAAAGAGAGACAATATACGGCGACGAGCGCTCGGAATTTTATTTTTCCCTCCCGTTGCGTCTTATTGTTTTTATATGCGAGGGATAAGAAAATGTATTGATTGCTCGCACAACATTGTAAATTTTCAAATCATGAAGAACGTTTTATTGCACGTGATCTTTGAATTACAAGTACTTGCTTCTTATTTATTTCTTTATTATTAATAGATTAAGCAAAAATTGCTTTTAAAAATAACAATCTCATATTATTATATAAGTCTGACGACGTTTTTACAGAGTTTATCTTAATGTTAAAAAATAAAAATATAAATAAATAAGCGCGCAAATAATTTTGACCTATTTGTAGCTTTATCTAATTCCCTTATCGTAACGATTTTATCAATTTTTTTTTTTTTTTTTTTTTTTTTTTTGCTAAGACTTTGAAAGGTGTCTTAGTCGCGATTAATAAAATTTTTTCTTCGCCCATCTCTTAAATGGCAAAAATTATTATCAAGTGTAATAAATAGAAGATACGGAAGGTGGATTTTTGTTTAACTGATTGAAGCGATAACAGCTTTTTGATAAGGGAATAACACTTATGGAAACAAAAAGTTGATATTAATGGAAACGTGAAGCGAACAACGTGCGAATAGGGCATTATCTCTATTAAAACAGATGCTCTTTGCAATGCCGAGCCAACGGCAAAATATTTTCTTTTATTATCATAAATTGCTAAATTTGAATTTTTTTTTTTTTATGCAGAAACCACGCTTTAATTTAATTTGAAAGACTTTATGCTTTATTATAAGTATTAAATATTTCTTGGTATAGGAACTTATAATTAACGAGATATCGTTTAATAAAAGTTTTAACGATGCGATAAAATTAAATTAAAATAAAATGTTATCATTTTTATTATTTACATATCATTTTCTTTAAAAATAATAATACAGGTAATATCACTTTATTTATATATTTCTTTTTTATCGTCTTCTTTTTTATCGATAAATTGCATAACGACAGCACATATTTTACATTTATTCAAAAGATCACGACGGCGCATAAAATTGTTCGTGTCATGTTCCAACCACTGGAGAAAAGAAAAGCATTTTTTTTTTTTGGACGTAAACACGCCTACGATAGTCTCGAAAATGGCGATGCATCAAATTTTTCAATTGTATTTGAGCTTACCTTGCATATATTATGCGCGTAAACTCGTCACAATAATAGAAACGGCCTTAAAAAAAAAATAAAAAAAAAAAAAAAAAAACGACGAGCGCCGTTCGGTCTCTTTTTAATCAACATTTGTGTGCACAGATAATTTTAGACTTGTGACTAAAAAAGATGGACGAATTCGTCATTCGTACGTATATTATGTGTGCTTTATGTTAATTTTCTAGCAAAGTCGCCTTTGTTCGATTAGAAATAAAAGTACGTTCGATAGGTAATGTGATTGTTAAGAAAATTATTATTTTTATTCAAAAAATTTTATTTGAAGAGAAATTTTAAATATTTAATTTTTTTTTAAACAAATAAACGTATTATAAATGATTCATATTCGACTTCAAAATTTCATAACATACATAATTAACAACGTTTATTTTTGGAGATAAATTAATCGTCTTGAATAAACAAAAACGATATATTTGATAAAATTTGACATTCATTCGAACAAAAATTTTCCTCAAAATTAAATTAAAAATGATAAAAATAACAAAAGTTAATCATTTTAAAATCTACTTTCACATTTACAATTTGCTTTAAATTCTACAATCGAAAATTTCAATTGAATAAATTAAAACTAAAGAAATGAATTGTTATGAAAACAAACTATATAGTGATAATATTTTATATCCGAGATATTTCACATCCGAATAATTATTCGATTAGCGAAGCTGACTAACATAATCTTTAAACCTATACGTATACATATGTGTATATTATACTATATACAGAGTTGCAGGAAAATTATCATTCTCGTTAACATTATCTACGCGACAAATTAACGAACGCCTGTGTCAGGCAACGACGGCGTGGTCAAAGCGCGTTAATAGAAGTGCGCTTGTGTTAGGTTCCATAGAAAAGACGAGCGGAAAATTACAGGCGTGTGTATATATATATATACATGTATACATACAATTCCTACAATACAAATCGTACTCGCTTAACTACTTGACCTTGAAGGAAAATCCTTTACACGAGATATGACGCATAGCCAATTGTAATTGAAGTTTGTCCGAGAAGATGTACAACGGGTGTAATGGAAAAGTATAAGGTTTATAAGTATATTATATAGTTTTACGTATGTTGTGACAGGAAAAACGAGTCAAGGACTTTATTCGTTTTCAGTTTGCATCGATAGCAGTACACCGTGTGTGCATGTGTGAGACATATATGGATCAAGGTTTCTCCTTTGACTACTATTTAACTCGAAGCCACGATTTGTCGCTCCAAATGCAAAATTTAACGAAAATTTCTAATGAATTAAAAATTTTACTTAAGTTAATTTTATACTAATTATTTTTTAATAATATAATATTCTAATGTTTCAAAATTAGACGATGAATGAATATTTATAAATAAATTCGAAGTTATAATTTTCATATTAGGAAAATTAAAGTAAAATGTTAGTAAACAAATACTCAAAGTGTATTACCGGTTACGCGTTCCCTTGGCTTTTCTAACCCATGCATCATGTATATCCAGCGATTATTATTGGACGGTGATACAAGAACCATTATCTCCTTAATAATACTGTTCGACTTCATAAATGTGCGATAATTAAATACAGATAGGATCAACGTACGATAAAAAGAATAATAAAGAATCGCTCTGTCGTTGGACGCGTAGTGAATGTCGCTGTATGTATATAAGTACCGCAAACACATATGCACAAAACCAACGTTTAAAATACGATAACTTTCTCTCCTGGAGTCAACGGCGTACGACCAAAGATAAAAGTTTTACTGGAAATCACAATTTCTCTAGACTTGTAATGAACCGATTAACTTATTCCTCCGTTCACGTTTGCAAATACAGTTCAGACTACCGCGTAAAAAAGAAGTTAACGATTTTTGTTCGATTACAATAAACTGCAGATCGAACGCCGTGAAAGTTCATCGACTCCTCTCTGCGTTCGCGCAGGTAACGCACGCAGTGCTCGAGAGCACCGATTGTTATTTCTCCACTATGTATTGCTGCTAATTAGTAAACAAGGTCACTTATATAACGCTAAAAAAGAAAGTCTAATCGAATAGGCGTGTGCGTATGCTCTGCAGCTCCGGAGGCGCGTCCAGGTGACAACGTTATGCGGAGAAGACTGATGCTTACACCGACACCGAAAGTAGCGCCAAAGCCAGCCGCGCTCGTACATAAGAGCCTCTCTTTTTCTCTTTCTTGTACTCACCGTCCTCGTCGCACGGGCCTGGAGACCGTTCGTCCGTCTTTCTCGCATCGTCCCAGGTCCCTTTTCTCCCCACTATCGGCCGACGACGCTTTCTTTCTCCGTCTTCGTCGTTCGCACTCTGTACACCGAGAGGCAATAGAGAAAAAGAGAGAGATGGAGAAAAAAAGTTCTATCACTCGGTGAGCACGTGCTCGCCTCGATGTGTTGTCGCGGCGTACGTGTGCATGTGCACCACGATGCTACGTTACCGGTTTTTTTGCGCTCGGTTTTGTTGGGAAGCGCGCGACTTAAGTAACGCGCATGCGTTCCCCTCGCGTGGACTTAATGTGCAATTCGTTATTAAAATTCGCAATAGATAATTGAGGAAATTCGTAATCCATTTAAATTTTGATGTGGTTCGTACCGATTTGTTTTGGCTGTAAAACGCCGGGAGATTGTTTATTTTTAAATTTCTAAATAATGAGTTTTGCGAAATAAACGTTTTCCAAGTTTGTTCATTTTTAGAATACGTTGGCTAATTTTAATAATTAGTGCTAATTCTGAAATTGATTTAAAATTACAAGTTAAAAAGCCTAGAAAATAAACAAAGCCGAATCTTTAATATCTATATACAACGCAACAGTAATTTTAGTAATGATATATCTTTTTTTTCAATATTTTTTGGTTATATATATATATATAAGAAATTAACTTTTGATATTTTGAAACATTAATTTATATTTCACGATATTCATTCATAAACTGAATAATTACATACTATTACTTTGCTTTTTTTTAATTTTAATTAAAAAAATAATAATATTATATTAGAAATAGTTTAATCAATAAATTGCATGTTTGTATATTATCAAAATCTCTATATAATTATTTTAATATTTATTAAATATTTTTCAACTATTTAAAAAAAAAAGTCTAAGTACACTTATATTTTGTAAAGCAAAATCATAATTATTGAATTTTAACACATTGATTAACGAAGTATATAACAAACGATAAAAGGATATAATGTGTAAAATAAAACGTTTCAAATTATTTTAAATTGTAGCCTGTTTTCTGAAATAAACAGTTATTTTTAGAATATGCGAGGCAGACAAGAAAATTCTGATTTAAGCTAAAATTTATTTTTAGTGAAAAATTATTTTATCGAAGACGATGGAATAGTGATACGTTTTATTACTTTTTATTATTATTTCTACTATTCAAACGCCAATGCTAATTAAAATACAAGAAAATAACGCTATTAATACGAGAAATAATCTAATCTTACAGTACAAGCATCTTATTGATTATTCTCGCCTGCAAATATTTATATGAATAATGTATATAGATATTGATTTATTTTTATAATTTTATAAAGTTTACTTTATAAAAGATATTTTTAAGCACACGAACTTAATTCTTGTTAATCGATAAATATGTGCATACTCGACGCACTCTTCTACGAATAAAAGAGAGATCTTCCCAAGATGTAATCATTGTAAATCTTACCCAGGTACGATTTCTTGAATCTCTCGAACCGCTTGAAATATCCGCGCACTATGCACAAAGTGTCATCCACGCTCATGTCCGAGGATTCTCCCATCAAGAAGAATCTCAATGACGACGTCTTCAAATTTGGTATTCCGGAACCCTGTCACTAACTTTATTTGCCCAATCGATTCGCTCGCCGAGGCTGCTCTGTATATTGAGCTGCACGCCGTATATAAGGAGTAAGGCGTTATCACTCCCTCTTTGTTTTGTTCGAATTATTCTCGGGCCTTTTAAAATTGCCTATAGTTTTTACACAAACGATAAAGAGAATGCGCACGCACTATATCAGGAAGGAATTTCACCGAATATTCGAGAAGCTAGCTACTGGGTCGACCGTTGTGCGTCGTGCTAGGAGTTCGAAATCGACTTTGAAGAACTGTATATTACGCCTCGCACGCATACAAACCCAAAGCCCAGAGAACACACACTCTGCGGTGCGCATACGCATCTTATAGGGCTTCTAGATAAAAAACCTCGATGCGTACGCATGCGCCGACGTCGGAGTCTTTAACGTTACTCGATTGAAGTCACAAAACAATACTTTATTTCATGATGGGTATATTGTTAACTGTGAACCATTGTTAAGATTATACTTTAAATTTGTTGAATAAATGTGCAAATTATTTGGATGTTGAGGACTTTACTGAAAAGGAACAACGACTTGTCCAGTTGAAACGACAATTTTACTACCTACTGTGTAATTTATTCACATTTCAATTGTTTGAAAAGGAAAATATTATTTTAATGGATCTAAACTTTTAAATTCCGACTATAAATTTTTTTTAAATATACATATTTATCGTCGATTGGTATTGTAAGCTGATTTAATATTATCTCATTTTTTATTGAACACTATCATTTATCGTAATGAGCTACATATGCAATGACGTAAAACTTCAACAATATTTTTTTTCTTTTCTTAAAAACGATAAGAGATGGATTTTTATAATTTTTTATAAATAATTTTAAAAAAACAAATAAATTTCTAAAACAGTTTAGCTAGTTTGATCTGTTAAATTTTACTTGATTCATAAAAGGAATTTAATTATTTAAAATAAAAAAAATCTTTTTTAAGCTCAACTCAATTAAATCACTCCAAAATATCATCCAAAATATTGTTGGCCAAAATTCAAAATAAAAAGAAAAATAACTGCCGCATTTAAAAAGCCCGAGACAGCGTAGTAGTCATCTTACATATTTTCTTCTCTTTTTTCATTCAATATCATTTACATACCATATCACACGTGGATCTCGTGAAAAAAAGAATGACCATCGCAGTATGTATATATTCCCAGTATAAACAAGACTGCAACAGTAAAACCGAAGTAAGATATGTAATATATAGCGTGCTTTGGGAGCTGGTCGAGTGAGCACGTGATAGGAACGTGAACACCGGTTATAATCCGGCCCGAGGCTCGTAGTAGGGGCCGCGCATTCGTTATACACTGGGTGAAAACGCTCGCGCAATATTCACCCGCGCAATTATATTTTCCCCGTAATTCATTGTTTTTTTTTTTTTTTTTTATTATTAGGAACTTCGCGATTTCTCGTGATCTTAATTTAAGAAGATTTCCGTTAAAAAATTAATAACCGGGCCTTCGTCAATTAAATTTATAGGTTTCCCTGGAAGGTAAGGATTTATGAAAAGCGATTCTTTATCTGGAAAATTACATAACGACTGCATGATTCAGAGCAGGTGCAATGTAACATTTATTAATCAAGCACTGAACCATTATTCGGTCGGTTTTATTGCTTTTTAAGTGTATACTTAGATTTTCAGGAAATGCTAATAAACCTAATGTGGTATTAATATTTTTATTTACAAAAGCTGCAATTTTCTAATTTAGTTATTTTATAATTGTATTGCTTAATGCAGGTAAAGCATAATATTCTTATTATATTCATAATACAATATAGAGGTTTATTATTTTTAGAATTAAATATAAATTATATTGACTAATATTTCAATAAATTTATCAGATACAATAGTACAAAAAAATTAATTTTTATAAAGAAAATTATTATACGCTCAATCATAAAAATACATTGAATCTTAATATTAAATAAACAAATATAATGTTCATTTTTATCATATTAAATAAAAAAATTTCTTGTTTCCCCACATTAAAAAAGTGAATTGATTGTGCAGAGACCTCTACTGATAAATATTGTAAACAGTATACTATTTATGTTACCTACTGCTAATAAAACAAATCATTGTAATAATATATTATAAAAAAAGAGTAAAAAATCATTTAAATGTTTTATTGAATATGTTGGTAAATTATAATATTATTAATTATTTAACATGAAGTATATTTATAATTTTTATAATTAAAAAAAAATTATTATTATTATTTAATGTTATGCATTTAAAACCATTAAACTTTAAAATAAGAAATAGCAAATATTTTCATTTTTATTGTAAATAATAAATATTTTTTTAAATTATTAAAAAACTATGCTTGTTACTTTAACTTTGTAATTATTAAATTAAAAAAATAAATGTTTGCTAGTAGAATCTTATAAATCTCATTTTTATAATAATACAAAATTTTTTTTTTTGTAAATTATAATTATAATCGACAATAAAGAAATATTAAAATTTTTATTCAAAATATTTTAAATATTAAATTATAATTTTATAATTATAATTATATTTGTAATTTTTTAATCTTTATATTAGGAGCATAGTTCATAATAAAAACTTTGAAGATGAAATAAAGTTGTATTTAAATTGTAAAAAAATGCTTGAATGTTAATATCAAATGTTAATTTTTATTTACGATTACTCACACACTAATAATATATTAATTATTATCTTCAAAATTTTTATGGCACTAATTTATTGTTAATGCACATAGCGATTAATAGGTACACTTACTGTTATAGAGCACACGACTCGTTCGTACTATAGTTGTATCTTTTCGGCAATTAAAATCGAAAAAAATTAAAAAAGTAAACTTGAAATGTATTGAATAATTTTTATCCTTGAAACGATGAATCGAACAAGAAGAAGGCGTCGAAGCTACTGTACAATTCGATAACCCTGTGATGCGTTTATATCAGCGGGCAACGCCATTAGTCGTAATCTTTATCGTTGCCTCCTCCTTTCACTTCGGATTTTAAAGCGTCATAAGCAACGCGTAGATTTTTAGAATGTGGCATCTTCAAGAACATTATCTTGTTATTCTATGTGTGATTCAGTGCCTTCGTCAGTTTTCTCTTTGACCCCAATCGTCATAAGTATTATAAACATACTTATATATGTATATTGCCTCGATATACATTACTTCTTCCTCGGATGTTTATAATTTTGATCGCGATAGAAATATGATTAAAGGTTCTGAAAATTCATGAAACTCGATAATTTATTTGAGTTTTTTTCTGCGAAAATCTATTGTTTATGTATAACTACTGTTACATAAAAATTAAATAAGTTTTTTTTTTTTTTTTTTTTTTGTAAAAATTGTTTGTGAATATTTTGATGCAAAAAGAACACATTTACAAAAGCTAAATAAAAATTTATCAATAATGTCAACTTATAAAAATAACGATAGTAAAAAAGAATTTAACTAGTTATACAAATTCAAATTTTATTTTTAAAAAAGAAACAGCTAAAATACTTATTTATGAATATTAAAAAGGTAGGGAAATATGTTAAGGTGTTATATAATAAACAAACCAACATTTTTGCTTAAAAAAAAATATATTAAATTTCAAAAATACTTATCATCATTTGCGATGTTTAAACAATCTAGAGATTCACATGAAAAAATGTACGAAAATTACAAATAATTTTACAAATATTTTTTTTTTTTTTTTTTGGAGCGCTGCTCTATGTTATTTACAATGAGGAATCTCATTTAATAATGTACTTAAGGTGCTAAAAATTGTTATCACAATCAGGTATTGCTAAGATGACCGTATCTTAAATTTAATTAAGCGTTCGGGTAAATTTACTAATTACAACTAATACATAATTTACGTTATTTACTTTTATTTACTTAAATCTAAGAGATTGTTCTTTGAATTGTTAACTTTCGATTGATTTTTCTATCAGTTATGCTTTTTTCCGTGGTAAAACAAGCACTAACGTCGCGCACACTGAAAAAAAGAAAAAAAACATTATTAACTTAGAATTTTTTTTTAAACTTATAATAGAATGTATAAAAGAAATCGATAGAACTGAAACTAGGGATGCAATAGGAAAATGGGAGCAAGAGAGGAAAAAATGCTGGAAAAATGTTAACTTAGAAAAAAGGGAACGAGATAAAATAATCAACGAAATTACAGAAATAGTTAAACTGTTATGTGATAAATGGATGGAAAAGGATAGGGAAGAAAGAATAATAAAAATAGAGAAGTCAAAGAGTTGTGTAAAATACAAAAATATGATGACGGAAAATACACCAAAGTACTTATCAGCAAATTTAAAAGGGGGGGGGGGGAGAAAACTGCTGGCTAGATTTAGAGTAGGAAATGAAGAAAGGGCGAATATGTACTGGAAAAAAGAGGAAGAGAAGAAGTGTAGGATATGTGGGAATAGTGTTGAAACATTGGAACATATATTAAGGGAATATAAGAAGGAGTTAAGAAGAGATGAAAATACAATGGATATTTTAAATGAAGATGCGAGGGGCCTGCCAGTATTAAAAATGATAATAAAGGAAAAAAGGACCAAAAAGATGTGGAATAATAATAATTAAGTCAAATAAGAAATTTAAATGTGAGAAATATATAAGAAATAATTATAAGTGAAGTTATAAGAATAGTTTTAAGAAATGTAAATGGAAAATTTATATTGTAAACACAAGTTGTATTGTATTAAAGAAAAGAAGTCCTAAACCGAAATGTAGAGGATTATGTATAAAAAAAAAAAAAATTAAACTTACAATTTTTTTTTTTTTATCTTTGTATTGTAGTAGAAGCACAACGTAAATTATTTTCAATAATCAACTTACTTATACAGACAGATCCAATCATTATAAAGGGTCCTAAACAGTCCAAACTGAACAAAATGGGAAATAGTAAATTTCCTACAACTGCTCCCATGCGGCCTATGACCATTGTCACGCTGAGAGCCATGGTCCTGAAAATTAAATAATTATATGTCAGTTAATTAAATATACGTTTATCAATTGCCAAATAATATTTTAATGCGCGAGATTATGTGGAATGTTTCATTTGAACTATTGGCTTAGGTTTTAAATATTAGCTAGAAATAGAAAGCAGATAATCAATTGAAAAATAAGCAAACAAGAAAATAAACAGACGCACAAGGAAAATATTATTGCTAAAAATAATCGATCTTTGTTTTTTTCTTTTATTTTTTAACTTTTATGAACATTGTAAACATTTAAACGTCAATATTTATGATTTCAAAATATTAAGCAATCTAGTTAATTTACAATTTATAAATTTCTTCAATTATCGTTTGCTGAAAGTAAACGAAATTTTATTTAACATCGTTAAAGAAAAAATATTACCTCAAAGAAGTCGGAAATATGTCGACGACGACGTTATTTACAATCGTGCCTCCAATGCTCGACAGAGCCACGAATACCGAAGATATGCCAAGGATTCCATTAGAATTTTCGGCCCAGTAAAGCACACCGCAGCAAGTGCCAGCCCCAACGAAACATATAACTGAAAATTTTAATCGATCGAATTGTTAAATTAACGAACGAGATAATTTAACGAAGGTTAACGAAGCAACAGAACGGTATATAACTTACCCATCAAGATCCTCTTGCTGATTATATTGACTAGACTTCTGGCGATCATGTATCCTATAACCGATGCAACCGATATAACAATCGAATTGATGTAAACGGTTGAGTTTACCACGTTCTGAAAATAGAAAAGAAATTAATGTTAATTAGAGGTTCTTCATTATTTAGACATAATTTATTATATCTCGATCATGAATAATGCATCGTTATAACAACGAGTAAATGAAACTATTTGTCATATCTCATTGAACATTTTATCTTCATTATTATACATTAAATTATGCAGTTGCGTTCGAAATACATAGTAATTTATTAATTAGAGTACTTCTACGTTTATTTAAAAACAAAAAGTGAAAAAAAGGTTTATAAAAACAAGTTTTAAACGTTACGCTGCAATAATTATTATAAATCATTTACACTCAACGCGTTGCATTAAAGCTTTCATTAAATTAATACGTTTTTTCTTTTTACTATAGTTTAAAACAAAAAGAAAAAAAAACATTCCACATCTCATATCAATTAACAATTTAAAGTAAATAAAAGTTCTACAGGGTTAAATTGCTAATACTTACTTCGGAGCAGTGGGGAATGCCGGTTTCATTGTTCGTTAAATTTTTGTATATGGTCTCACCAATTTTATTGCACATCGTAGTCGCGGGCCCATTCGCATGCGAATGGTCATAAGTTTCGATCATTGAGAAAAGCATGGGCATCCACAGTCTCAATGTGTTTGACCTGTTTAAGATTTTCTCCATTAATTTTTATAGTCTTAAGAGATTAATAATAATGCATTTAACTCCTTTTTCTTTATAAGCAAATGTTTACATGCATTTGTCGAACGTGTCGAGATGAAAAATAAATGAAATGAAAATATTTACTTCGAAATCTTGATTATCTAATCTAAGATATAAATATATATATAAAAAAAAAGGAAAGTAATCGGTAAATATCTCACCCTATCGTTGCTCCAAATTGAATGAAAGCAGTTAGTACAAGTGTGATAACATTGGGTGGTAGAAAAACGGGTTGTATTTGTTTAAAGCTACCGATGAGAGTTTCCTTAAAGCTAACGCCTGATAATTTTACCGATTCTTCTTCTTCCAGATATTTAACCTGCGTAAAACAATATCGATATATATGTACATATTGCGTAAATAATCTTTGTTGAAGATATTAACAAAAAATAAAAAAATAAAATATTCTAATATGTATGTATATATATATATATATATATATATACATTTGACATCGATTTATCATCAACGAGGATAAAAAATAAATAATCAATATCAAAATATCAGAGCTTATTAACTTACGGGATAAGTATCCGGATCTTTTCCGCTATTGATCGAGTAGATTTTTTTAAATACCCGAAGGGCATCGTCGTGTCGCCTTTTCGCCATGAGAAAACGCGGACTTTCAGGAAAGAAGTACAATGCGATGCTGGCTGCCAAGCCCGGCAGTGTACAAAGAGCGAGAAAGAGTCTCCATGTCGTTATTTCGAACCATCCGTCGATTACGACCCAACGCCAATTTCGAGGAATTATTATCCATGCCAGGCCTAAGGTTTAAACGTTTAACACGATTTTTTATTTCAATTTTGTTGTTAAATTTTTGAATTTTGATAAATTAATAATCTTTATTCGAAAACGTGAAAAAAAAAAATTTAAGATTTGATTTATCTTTAATTTATACGTATAAATGCACATTTCCTTAATCCTCTAAACTCATGTTTAATAAATAACTGAAATTCGTAAGACGCAAGCGTTCGAAACAAAGCATAAACAAGTATACACACGTCTTTGTAAGTAACACGCGAAAATTTAAGATAATCCTTTGATTCACGTTAAGTGAATCGCAAGTACGTGTTGCTTATATACGCATATATGAATACGTAAATACTCACATGACAATGAGATATTTCCAAGAGCAAACAAAACTCCCATCCACATGTACACTTGAGCTCTGAGCTGTTCGCTGTGAACCTCGGCCAAGTAAGATTGCAATGCCGCGTACGGGCCGGAAATGCTAAAGAAAGAGAAACGCCGATATTAGTTGCTTGTATTGAATCACCGTCGGTTATAAATAAATTTAAAAAAACGTAGTTTTTTATTTTTATTTTATTTTATTTTATTTTATTTTTTTTTTAACAAATTTCATTCGTCATACTTACACGACGCCGTCGATGAATTTAAAAAGAATCAGTTGCCACGAAGCTTGACTGAAACTACTCGCTAGGGTGCACGTCGCGGTGCATAAAAAACCATAGACCATCACTTTTTGACGACCGCATGCGTCGACGATGAATCCCCATAAGAAAGACGTTATTATCATTCCTGGGATTAACAAGAAAAAAAAAAAATAAATAAGAAATAAAATGAATATTAAAGGTGTTGTTATCGCTGTTGTACTTAAAATGCAATTAAATAATCTTCGCTGGACATCGTTATCTCTAATGTAATTAATACTGATATATAGTAACTCTTGAAAGTTCATTCTCAAGAAATATTTATCTTTTATTATTTAAAGATAGTGAATTGATTATACTTTTCTCGTTTATCGATTATTTGATCTAAAATCGTCAAATTAATAAAATTAATTAATTTGACTTACGGCTATCGGCCGTATTATTATAAAAGATTGAATTTCGAAAAGAAAAAAAAATTGCTTTGTTTATTTCAATAATATTGCTGAAAATTTTTTGCTGAATAATGAAGAAAAAAATTTTAACTGTATCGAGTTCGATGACACACTTATATGCGTCATATAGTTACCGTTTTATTCTGATACAATGACACTCGCATATATACATGCGTATTTTTTTGCTTTTTTACAATATTTTAATATAAAAAAAAAAAAAAAAAAAAACAAAAAAAAAAAAATTACAATCAAAGTACGTCTTCCTTTTTGTATTTTTAAGTTGCAACACGTAATTATTAATTTGAAAAAAAATAAAAAAAAAAAAAAAAAAAGAATAAATAAGGAACTACGATAGCTTGTCTCTAATTAGCATTCGGTATTTAAAACATTACGATTTCATGCGGCGTAACAAAGCCAATTGCGTAATTACTTTTATGAGTACTTGAAAAAAAAAAAAAAAAGAAAAGAAAAAGAAAAAGAAAAAATTTCCAATCGGTTCTCGTATCCGTAGTACGACGAGATATAATCGTCGAATACATCGAGAACACTATTGATAAATCTCAACGAAAGCACAAACGGCTTACCTGCAAAGGACATTGAGTTGAGTAGGCCCTTGTCGAGCATCGAGAGCTTGAGGTCGCATTCAGCCGAGGGTAGAACGTAGGACATCGAGGTCGAGGCGTAGACGTTCGCCCAACAGACGGGCAGCATTGCCAGGAGCAGGAGATAATTAAATTTTCCATTGCCTGAAGGAATACAGGAAGAGCGGACTCGATGAATTTAACGTGTTTTACCGGCGTGGAATCTTAATTTATACGTCGCGCACTCTGCCCGACCGTTTGTTAATTAACAACGTAATTCGTTTTGTGAGGCGAGCGAGCAACGCTAAAGGTGCCTAGGACGCGATTTGTTTTATTCTTTTACTTATTATTTTTCTCTTTACAAAGTTGAAAGTTTTAAAGAGACACCGATTGGATGTCGTATTTAAGCGGCTTTTTTTTTTTTTTTTTTTTTTTTTTTTTTTTGCTCTCAAATTTAAAGTAATGAGTATTAACTTATGTTACGAAGATTGTTATTAACTTGACGCTCAACTTTGTAAATAAAAATGATGAAATTATCGCGCACTCTTTAATATTATATTGCAAAATAATTTTTATGAAAAAATCATTGACAATTACAAATGAAAAATTTTTACTTCGTTGTCAAATATCGTATAAATGTTAAGAATGACAAAAACTTTCAACGGTGTAAATTTTTAAATTTATATTATGAAAGAATAATATAAAAATAAATATGTTTTATAAGTAATTACTTTATTTTAGAAATCTTACTAAATAATATTTACAAATTAAAAATAAATAATTAAGCCGTCAATCCTTTAATTCGTTATGTAAAATTATTTACAAAGGAAAATAATATAATTTAAAATTTTTTATTAAATAAATAATGGATGCATGCGAAATGATAAAAATATTTAAATTTATTGTCGGAATTAAAGGATTAAATGTTTGCATGAAGTAGAGAATACATAAAAAATCGGGATATCAAGGCAAATGCAACTTACGTACACGGCATACAAATATTAATATAATTATTGTAAATCAACATAAGTTTGTCAATACATTACCACTTTATGTGGAAAATTTGAAAACTCAACAGTTGGAAAATACACACGACATCCCTGAATAATCAATGACCCACATAATGCTAATCCTATTAAAATTTAATTTTATTGAGAATGCAATCCTTGACATCTGTGTATTGTTGTACATTTTTTTTTTTTTTTTTTTTTTTAAATACGTGAATAACTCAAATTATTTTCGTTGAATGTTATTCACGTGCAGATTAAGTGTGGTAAAGATAAGTTGCAAATCTCGTCAAGAATTTCGTTTTTAGAAATGTTTTATAAAACCAGTTTGTAAAAAATTACGTGCCCAAAAAAATAATAATAATAATGATAATAAAACAACGAAAGATTCTTTTTTTCATTTCTTTTTTGTTTTCAATTTTTACGTTTTTTTTTCTTTTTATTTATTTATTTATTTTTTTTTTTTAATGCGATAATTTACATAGATCGTATCTTTAAATTTTATGCTTTTTAAGCAACTTGAGTAATAACGACTCATAACGAAACAAAGTTTATTGTAATAAATGTGACTTACAGAATATTTACTTGGAAATAAATATTCATTTAAGTTTACGTGGTGACAATTCAGTTAAACTTTAACCGAATAAATAATATTTTTTTTTATTAATTACGTTTCAAGCGTGCGAGTTATGCGATGCTTCAAAACTCATACTTGATCTTTCAACGGTCAAATAAACAAAAGCTGTAATTATTTTTTTTTATATACAAGAAACAAAAAAAAAAAAACAATGAAATTATTTCTGGCCCATTTAAAATATCGTACAGTTTGTATGAATGTATGTGTTTACTTCGTGGAGAATCAACAACGCAACGAGTAACAAAATGAAGAAATTTAAGTTTGTAAATGAGATATATATATATATATATATATATATATATGTCGTGCTTTTGAAACCATGCAACTTTTAAATCTATCATATATTTTACATTACATCAATATGGAATTAAAACATTCATTTTATTGTTTAATTATCGATAAAAGTTTGTCAAATTACCTGTGAGTGTGATAGCTCGTTCAAAATCCACCGGCCCCTCATAGGTCTCAGACTTTTGTTCATTACCTTTAAACAATAAACGTCAACGATTATCACAAGATAAAATAAATGAATTTTCAAAAAAAAAAAAGTCAATTCTTTTAATAATGTTAAATAATAAAAATTTTGTAATTTAAACACGAAGCACACAATACACACACACACACACATACACATATACAAAAATGATATTTCGCATACTTGCCGTCATGTTTCACCGGTGACTTCATCACATATCCCGCTGCACGATCACCCGAAATTCTCCCCGCACTCGCGATTATTTATTAGTAAACAAAGAGGAAAAACTCGATACCGAGGAAATTTACTCGCGGAGGTGGCAGGGAGGGGGAACGGAGAAAAAGAGCGAGATAGTTGGAGTAGCTCGCGGACACCGCTACTCTAGATCGCAACGCGCGTCTCTCGCCCGTTCGCCGAATTATTTACCTTTTCTCCGAAAAATTTTTCGATTGTACCGATCCTCCTCCGAACGAAGAAAGAGAAAGAGAGCGCGACGTCGCTCCGTACGAGCGTACACTGAGCTCGTTTATTCTCGAGACGGTGTCTCTTACTCGCCGCAAAGATTGAAAAATCAAAGAAAGTGGGAGAGAGAGAAAGAGAGAGAGAGAGAAGCCAATTCTAAACGCACACCGATGTGCTCGCGTTTATTGTTTAATCTCCCTCTTCACCCGATGTGCAATGGCAGCAGCAGTAGCAGCAGCAGTATTCTCAAACAGTATCGGCAAAGTATCGCGGGGTGGGGACACGAAGAAAATTCGTAACGCGCCCGTGTGTGTGTCTCTCTCTCTCTCTCTCTTTCTTTCTTCATTTATTCACGCGCGAGGGGAGAAAAAAACCGATCGGACATTTTACGCCTACAGGTGTGGTCGCGTGCGTTAGGTAGCGAAATGATTCGTCGGGCTGTTGTATTACCACTCGGGACACTTTATTGCTTCTTGATCCTTATCGAGTCGTATCCGTAACTCGAGTAAGCAACAACCGCTCGATGACTGACTGACTGATCGGCTGACTTTTGCGCTCGAAGCTTTAACCGGGTTTTATTTTCGAGACGTGTCCGCGCGGTACGAGACACCCGGCAAGAATGAGGGGAGCCTCTGCTTCGCGCTTTTTTAAATAAGACGCCCCCACGAATCGTTTCTTAAAAGACACCTGATAAGGTGTAAGGTACATTTCCAAAGACCTCCTCGTACGACAATCCGGGAGCAGTCACGTTTATGCGCGCGCTATTCTCTTTCTTTCTCTCGCGATAGTTCGTTTTCTAGAACTTACGACGATTTTCGAAATACCGGGGTTGAGGAAATGTATTTTATTTTTTGTTTTTTTGTCGTTTTTTATGGATTCGAGTCGAGACGCGGTGAATTTTTTCACGACTGCTCGTTGCGCGTACCGCGCGAAGACATCGCGGGGACGTTTGCCGCGAGAATTATTCAAAGTTAACGCTAGCTTTTGTCTCTTTCTTCGCTAGAGGTATGTCATTAAGACTGGAAAATTTTACCGAAGGGAGTTTATTTCGCTTTGCGCATATAGTATTTATTGATTTTTCAACGTATTATTTATACATCGATAAGATAATTATTGATCAGATTTCATATTCTTCTTTATTGTTCCTCTTTGTATTAGTATCGATACATTTGTTTATCTAGATATTACAAAGATATGCAACAATTATTAATGGATATAGGAAATATTTTTTATTCTTAAGAAAAGACGATGGTTTTAAAATACAAATTTTCCGATTTATTGAGTACAAAATGACGAATTCATTAAAATTATTCGAAAGCAATTAAAATTACGTTCAAGTTCGCGATCAAAAATTCACTATATATCATCGCAAAGTTCGAATGCCAATTAATTAATGAGCGTCTGATATTATAATTGCATATTTATTTTCAAGGCGAGTTTTTTTTTCCCCATTTTTTTTTACAATGGCAAGATAATTTTTTTCTTTTTTTTTTTTTTTTTTTTTTTATCATCGAGAACCGCGTTATAGAAAGAAATACCTCTCTGCGTGGAATTTTCAAATGAAAAAAGAATTGTTAAAATATTAATAATAAATGAAAACCAATTTATTGATTAAACATGAAAATTACGTAATTTAATAAAATTTTAAGTTAGGTATTTTAATAATTAGAGACAATTTCGATTTATTTTAGAGCGATAACTTTCAGTTTTATTTCAATAAATATACTTAATCTAGTTTTCAACCCCAACGTCGCACCGCACAGATAAATCCAAAGACCCTAAAAACTAATATATTACCTAATTATATTATTTTAAAGATTTAGTAAAATTAAAAATAAAAGCTTAACTATTGATTAATAATTTCATCAAATGAGCGCAATTTTTTTTTTCGTTCAAGAAAATTTACAATGTTCTAGTTTAAAAATAAAATGTTTTCAAAGGCTTGATAATATTACAATTCGAAAAAATAAAAAAGTTAATTATTTTTTAATTCTTATAACGTATTTTTTTTTATCCATTTTGATTATTTGAAAGTGTGTGTGAAATTTACAGTTTTTCGTCGAATTTTTTCAAATAAGTATTCTTCCCCGTTTTGTAATATACCGTTATGTATATATTAATTTTTTAAACATACACATTTTAAACATAAACATAAACGTATTTTGTTAAGATATAATTAAAAACAATTAAATATTAAAAAAAAAATTACGAATTAAAATTAGTTAATTATTTAAAAATTATTTACTTGTTAAAAATATTTAAGAAACATACGTCTATATTTAAAAATGTTTCTACCTCTTAAAAGCTTCAAAAATCTTTTCAAGTCAAAACGTCGATGTTCGGTTTCACAAAGTCTCACAAATATTTAATTGCATACTAAATATTTTTCGACGATAAATTATAAATAAAATTTTTAATAATAGAAAATAAATCGTTTGAAATAAAATTTTTAAAATATAATCGTGACGTAGCTGATTTGATATTATCGACTGCTGATTTAATGGAAATAATCTAGCTATAAGCAAATGACTTGTTTTGTTTTTCTGATTATTCATGTGATGATAACTCAATGCCTATTTTTATTACGTGTGCGTAAAAATATTATTTTATAGTTATTATGTATCAAACGTTAAAATATTGTTAGGTTTTTCAATACTGTAGTTTACTTAATATTATCCGTTAAGTACAAGGAACAAAATTTAAAATTAATTTGAAATAGTATTAAAATTTATACATTTTTCAATACTATGGAAAGTTTTATTGTTTTTTTTTTTTTTTTTTTTTTTTTTTTTAATATGAAAATTGAAACTAAAAATTGTTAGAATTTTAATAATCGATTAAATTTTCATAATATTAAAATATTTAATGTGAATTGTCTATTAAAGGATGAATAAAATAAGATTAAATTATTTTAATTAAATCGATTATAAACATTTTGCGTAGACGAGATATTATTGAGATATAAATAAATTCCTATAAAAAGATTTATAAGACAAGATTTTTTTTATTTAAAGATATGCATTAATATACGCAAAAAGTTATCAAAAAAATTAGCATCGAAAATATCGTATTTTCGTATCGTGACTAACAATATTCACTAAAATCTCTTTTCTTAAGGATAAATTATGCACGTACGAAATTTAAAAATTTCGAAGCCAAACACGTCTATTGTTTAAAAAGTATTAGTATTTAATGTTTGTTATTTATTTTCAACAAATCTCCATCCACTGGTGTAATATATAAATGAACATTTTTTAAATTTTCATGCGAAAGCAAACGCAAGGAATATCTGCTTAAACGGCAAAAGTTTAATCCAACATCTACGGCGTATTATTTATTTCGTGAGCACTTATACAGTGGGTAAGACGTGTCGCAAAAATAATTGGTTGCTTAACCGGTGAGTTCATTCATCAAGAAAGAAAAATTTCCATCTCGCGCTAAGGATTGGGATCACTGATAAGCGACAAGTAAGTTTCCCACGTGTGTATTACTTTCGTCGATTAATAAATTATCATTGAATTACAACATCAGACTCATCATAAAGGTTTTTTTCTTTTTTTTTTTTTTTTTTTTTTTTTTTTTTTTTTTTTTTTTTTTTTTTATTTATTTCTTAGGATTTTCATTCTCAGAGCCTTGCGAATATATCGCAAGCACATATTTTTCATAAACTAATGTTTTCTTTCCGACTTTTGTGTTACACAAAAGTAATAAATATAGAGATGATGAAATACTGCCTATTGTTGCAATTCAAATTTTATAAACAAAAAATTTCTCGTTCAGATTTATAATAATTGAAGGTGTACGAGTATACATAGTTTAGATTCGTAATGTAAAGTAATTTATAGTTTTGTAAAATTTTATAAAATTATTAAAAAAAAAAATCCTTTATGCATAACAATGTTTTGTATGTAAATAATCGTTTAATATTTGTTAAAAATTAGATGACAAATTAGATATTTTTAAAAAATAATTATTATATTTTAAATTGCAACATTTAATATTGCTATATTGTATATTTGTTATTTCAAAAGCTTTATATAATATTAGTAATTATTTATTACGACAAGCTTTCTTTCTAAGATCGTAATAATCAAACGATTACATTGATATTTTTCTTCATTGAACCAATAACAAAAAGTTTTTGAATATTTACTCGTAACGAGTTTCCTTGTCGTAAGAAATTGCAAATTGCTTGAATGCAAAGTGCACACACCTTAAGTATAAACTACTTTTCTAGTTGCGCATACGAAGAATAATATTTTGAAATCTTTATTTAATCTAATTTTTATTTATTTATTTATTTATTTTTTTTTAAATAATTTACTAGTTTTTATTTTATTAATACAATGATTATTGACAGATCACCAGAATATTACAGAGATTATTTATATTTTTATATACATAAATAAAAATGTTATGATCTAGTCGCACAATTTTAAGAAAATAAACGATTTTATCAGTTTTTATTTTGAACGTCAATATTTAATCAGCAAATAATAATAATAATAATAATAATAATAATAATAATAATAATAATAATAATAATAATGACGATGATGATGATGCATAAAAAAATTAAAAAACTTCTCGTAATTATGTAAAAATTTGACGAATGTGCTTGGGAGCTCATGAATCAACCAAGACTTGCCTCAATTTCGGCCCCAAGTTTTAATAAACAAAATATCATTTCGCAGTTAGGACAATAAACAGTGCTTTCCTTGAACATAAGTTTATACCATATATATATATATATATATTTATGATATAAGTACATGTATATTTGTTTACAAATCCATATATGTACGTCAGATTGTATGCAACGCACATTTAACGTCGAAAATGGAATAAACCCGTAGCTAAAGTACTCAGTATATCTATGAGAAGAGCAGGTCGCAAATACCGAAGCGCGCATTATTTCGTGTATCTTGAATTGATGAACATTCGTTCGATTGTCGCACGATGTGATGCAGATAAGACGTCTGGGTTGTCGAGAGAAAATTTCAAATATCGGTTATAATAATGAGCGATCCATCAAAACAGTATTATTATCACAACAGTTGGACAAATAAATTTGATCATAAGGCGGCGTATGACACGCCGATGTTGATTGCTGATAAAAGTCCTGTTATTTCTTGTAATTTCATTTCGAGGATATTGTCGGTGATACGGCTCGGTTTTATTCGCATGTTTATTTTGAATTATATTGTTCATAATATGAAGTTTGATAGTTTTAACAGGTGACGTGTATTCCCTGTGTTTCTTTCGTTTTTTTTTTCGTTTTTTTTTTATACGTGTTACCTTCGATTAATTAATTAATTCATTACATTGATCAATTAAAAAAATTAATTATACTTTAACACTCGACTTATTTATTTATTGCATCACCTATATCCATAACAATCGCTTTTGTTTTTATTTATATTTCAAACCTAATAAAATGACTAATTTCGCTTATGTTTGTAAAGACAATAATGAGCTTCTGCTTATGTTTTCGATCTACTTTGTTTCTTATTTATAGATACATTATCTAGTTTATAATATATGGTTGCTATAATATCTTATATTTTCGATGATATCCATAAAAATGATCTGATTGATTCACTTTAAAAAGTGAATTGTTTATTTTTAGTCATATTATATCGGAAAGAAGAACGATAAAAGACAATTTAACAAAACGGTATATCTATCAATTAATAATTAAATGCATTTATAATGGAAAATTTAAATAATCGTTTATGAATTTTTAATTAAATGGTAGACAAATATTTGCGATTTGATAAACAAATGAAAACTTTGTGATCGCAAACAAATATATTCTAAATCGACGTGTTTCTAATAATAATCGGGATTAAAACATGTGTCGAAACATAAACTTGTGCTCTCAAGATATGAAAAATTTCCAAATATTTTATTACATAATAACTTCGACGTATAATTCTATCGATATATAATTTTTGGTTCAATATTTGAAGACATTAAATTTTACGTCAAATGAGTATACAAAAAAAAAAAAAAAAAAAAAAAAAACACATTTTTTTTTGTTTAAAATAACATATTTAATATTAAAATTAGTACGATTAACGTAATGAAATTGTACTTGAGAATTACACATACAATGTTTCGAAGGTATTTAATCATCTGACAATGAATTGAAAATTTGACTTCTTGTTCCTTATGATTAATATAAATAGAATATAAAGAAGTCGCATTAAGAAATAGTATACGATTTCTATGTTTTAGTTTATGTAACCTAAAGGTTGTACTATATATATATATATATTTCTCATATTTAACAGTCAATAACAATATTATATTTTTAATTGTAGTTAAATTTTTTTCAATTTCCAGCTTATGCAATCAAATAATTATGATTTAATATTTATAAAAGTAATAACCATTGCATCGAAAATTTGGGTTTTAATAATAAGATTATCAATATACGTCGATTTAGTAATTAAAATTTTATCAAGCCAACTGTTAAAAAAAATGAAAAAAAAAAATCATTAAAAGCCGTAATTGTAACTAAATGTTTTTGCGCACTTGTTAAAATAAAATCACCCATTCCAGGAACTCATAAACATATAGGTGACTGCAAATAGATTACACGAACGTTTTTTAACGTATTTTAAGAAATTTAAAAAGCAAATGTTATTTTCAATTTGAAATTTAATTAATCATTGTATTTTATTATTGAGTGTGAGTGGTTCTAAATAGAATTGAATGAAAAATTATGTGTAATTTTAATTTGCATAATATTGCAATGTTTGATCGTATTTTTACATTATCTTTGCATTTTATTTATATTTATTTTTCATTTATTTTTACATTCTTTTAACTTCTTAATTGCAACATATAAATTTTCAAGTCTAATACTTTAAAATAATTGTACGTTTTCAACGCGTACACTTTATAAATCAATTAAACAGTATTCGTAATTTAATTACAAAAACAAAACAAAAAAAAAAAAATAAAAAAAAAAAAAAATAAAAAAAATTGAATAACAATTGTCATAATTTACATTTGAGAAATAAAAAGCCACTTTGTATTTCAAGAAAAACTTGTTTTCAATTTAGTTATTACCAATAATTCAAACTTTATAATCATTAGAATTAGTTACATCTTTTAAATTATATTACAAAATTTTTACATAATTCAAAGAGCTTTGTAAAAAATATTACTTCATCATAATTATTATTATAAAAAAATATTATCGTTGTTATGTACTTATTGATATTAGAAATTTTCAACGTTAATTGCTTTTATACTAATTTCTAGAAACTTAACAATATTTAATGTATAATATTTTGAAAGCAATTGTTCACTTTTGGTACTACAATGCAAAGAGAAAAAAGATGTCAGGCTTAATAATATTGCTATATCAACGAAAAAAAAAAAAAAAAAATTAAGCTCACATTGAAAAAATTGCTCTCAATATTTCACCCTGACGATATGAAGAAGTAATTTTAATAAATTACAATCGCGTATATTCAAGAGCGGAAATGCGCACGGAAAGGTCAATCGACCTTGTATCCTTTTTATTCGCCGGAGTAACACACGCTCGACTTATCTGCATTGATTTTCCTCTCGAGCTGAGCGTAATGAGAAATCATCGACTATTCGTTATACCAATGATCCGTAAATCTCGATTTTCTTTAGAAAATTGCGGTGCATAATGACCGTACATATCTGTATGTATAATTGTTAGTTTTTTTTTTTTTTTTTTTTTTTTTTTTCAAAGCTTTCATTACATAGTAAAATATTGAAATCACGAACGCGCTCGAACGTTTTAGCTCGCGTCACATTGATAAAATCGATCGCCGGCGACAACTGAGCCGAGAAAATGATGAAAAACGTCGTGCATATTCAGAACTCGGCTTTGCGGGGGATTAGTGACAAATTGATTAAAATTAAATATCGCGAACGCGCAATTCTTTGATTAAAACAGCGCTTGCATAATTTTTATGTAGTGCGCATTTCTATATTATAAACGACAATTCCGAATTTTCAATTTTTTTTTAATTTTCGAATATTTTTATGAATACTAATGTTGTTAAATGCCACACGTAAAGTTGTCATTATACAAAACACGATCTAGTTTATTGTATTTTTTAAAATTATCGTAAAAAAAAGTCATATTGATTCATTATAGAATACTTTTATAAAACTTATAATATATCATGCCTCAATTATTTCAATAATTAAAGTTATGTTTACAAATCAAACGTAAAAATATTACACAACGACAATGCAACAAAGAATTTTTTTTCAAAATATTATCTTTTTATCCATATAAATAAAGTACTTGCGTAAGTTTCTATTCTGTTAATGCGTATACTATACTTGGATCATCCACTTGCCGTCTGACCTGTTCTTGCTATTATCTACTTTAAACGAAGTAGTTACATTTTATATATTTTACTTTTTAAAATTGTTTTTATAAAATGCTTCGGTATGAATAAGACGTTGTACGCATGAAGATATGACTTTATCAATAGTACATTATTATTATTATTATTAATTAAAAATAAAAGAAACATTTAATCCTATTTGCGTTAAAAAATTGAAATCGCCAAAAAAAAAATGTGAAATGATAAATTTTTTCATAATTAAGTTATGACGCACATATTTTCTTAAGAACTTTGAATTTTTACATTGATGCAAAATAAACAGCAACTACGAAGCAATAGTTGATATCCAAGAAATACTATTTATTTGACTTCTAGTTGACTGCAAATGTTTGATATCCAAATTTTGCTGTCAAATTGCAGATAGTTTGGTATCGACTTTTTAATGCGTTTTAATAGCAATTTAAAAGCTATAAGTGGAAAAAAAATTTAGTAAGCATTTTAGAGAACAGATTTCATGCTGATATCTATTCGCGCAAAATTTATTGTAAATAAAATTGAAAATATATACTAGTAATACAATAGATTATCAGAATTTTTTTTTTTTTTTTTTTTTTTGTTATAATGATATGAATCATTAAATTCCAAAATAAAAAGAATTAGTAACTCGTGAGAATAATCTAACGGACAATAAGCCTGAGTTATTACTATTTAAATCGAAAGAAGAGTTGATGAAATATGATAAAGCTTTGGATGAAGGTAAATAAAAAATGGCAATAAAATACTCGTAATTATTTTCTTATTCTAGTGATGCAAAAAAAAAAAAAAAAAAAAAAAAAAATGATTACTAATTTAAATGTCTTTTTCAGACAAACTATTTAAAACATTTCGAGCGAGTATCCTGAAGGACACCATCCATTTTACGATGGATGCATCGGTGTGCGATAACGTATTTAAAGAATTTAAACTTTCTGGAACTAATGATAAAAGCAACTTTCGTGAAACAAGATTTGTTTTCAATATACGAGATGAACATAATAAATAAAGCCAGGAGCATGAACGATTTGAATTTTGAACGAATATTTAAATTGAAATTCGAATCAAATATCACTCTTTGATTCATTATTGATGAAAAATTCATTTTAATAAAGCTTATATTAAAAAAATAAATTATCTTTTTTGTTTATAGGCGTAATTACCACCATTCATGGTGATTCCGCGGTATGTATAATGAATTACAAAATGCTATATAAGGGTTAGCAAAGAAAGAGTTCCCATATGAAGAAGATAATGCCACGAAATGTTACAAACGAGAAAATATTTTTTTCAAAAAAATAATGTAGATGAAAAAGATGAATAAAAAAATTTAATTATTGATAATTTTAAATAAATTAAAATTTTTGCACATTATTCTTACAAATATAATTAATTTACGCCATCTAGTGGTTAACATTAGTAAACACACAAATTCTATGATAAAATATCGGTAACGTATAAATTTAAAACTTTTTAAAAACTTTTATTTTTTATTAAATAAAATGTAATTTTTACTGATATAAATATATTACTAAATTTTTAAAAAATTTTGATTAACATATTTGAATTAATTGAGAAATAAAAACTAAAAAAAATTTTTCCAAAAAATGTTTGAAAATGTTCGAATGTAACCGATTTGCTCGTTTGTTAAACAGTTATTGGCGAATTTTTAAGTGCTCGCATTTCATTGTTTTTTCGTTATTATTTGTTATTGTTTACTCATCAATTATTAATTTTTGTTAAAATAAGATTACAGTTATTTTATTTAATATTTTAATTAAGTTATGTGTTTATAAGTGCTATAATAATGATTTATCTGTTAAGTCAATTTTTATTAAGAAATTTTTTGTAACAACAAAAAAGAAGTAATTAAGGTAATTATTAAATAATTATGAATAATAATATTATCATTATATTAGTGTATTTTCTGCAATAATTGATAATTTCTTTGAAAAATACAAAGTTAATATTTTGCTAATTACAGAATAATAAAAATGGGTCTTAGAAACATAATATTTCACTTTTTTCTTTTTGTTGGTGAGTAAATAATAATATATTATAAAATATTTTGAAAATTATTAGTATTTTATAAAGTTAATTTACTATAAATACTATTTAATAATCATTTATTTTCAATTATTAATCAATTTGAATAAAAATTTTATAAAATAAATATTAAATATTAAAATAAAACATAGGATTACTTTGGCAATAGAAATAAGCTACAATATACTTTATTTATAATATTTATATTTTTAATTTATCTGTTTTACTATCCGATGATACATATTTGATTTTTGTGTATGCTCGAGCCTTATTTAAGTCAGCCATGATTGTAAATAGTTTAATAATTCATAGAATGCTTTCTACTTTCCCTTTTAAGCTAAGGCAATTTCATAAATTATCGGTTTTCACAAAGTGTTTGAGTAGCAGGTTTTTCTATTTCAACTTTACAATAGTTACTCAGAAGCAACAAATTAATTTCATAACCTTAGCAAGTAAGTAAATATGATGACTGTATTTAATAAGTTCTTGATATTGTTCATTATTTGTAAATAGTTTTTTACACATAAACTTATTTTTTAAAAAATATTTTTATATCATCTATATTTTAAGATAATACTGTTCGGTCCTTATCTGATTTAAATAAGACCAATCCTTTGCCAAAAACCATGACTGGAGAAGGTGATCAAAGTTTAAATGTAAACTATGATGATATTTTAAAAGCACAAAATGATGACAGTGTTTTAATAATTGATGTTAGAGAAGATTCTGAAATACAAAAAACTGGAAAATTACCAGGAAGTATTCATATTCCAAGTAGGTTATACAAGCAGGTAATTAAAATATTATATTTATTGAAATAAAATAACCAATTGAATTTTAGTGGGGGAAGTTGCAACTTTATTAACAAACCTTTCAAATCCAGAGTTTCAAAAAAAATTTGATAAACAGAAGCCAACTTATGATACTAAAATTATTTTAAGTTGTGCAGCGGGTAGAAGAAGTGCTGCAGTGCAATCAGATTTGCTAAAGTTGGGATATAAAAAGTATGATCAATGTATCATTTAGTTACATAATAATTATACATTTAATTTACTATATTTTATTTTAGCCCGCTTAATTATTTAGGAGGATGGCTTGATTGGGAAAGTAGGCAGAAAGCATAAGTGATAATTAAAATATTGAATGTACTGATTTTATTACTTTGTAAAAACTTGTTATTTATTTATAACAATAAATGATGATTGTTTTTCATAATACTGAAATCTAAATCTATTTACAAAATCGTTTCGAAAGTAAATAATATATATATTTAAATTTTTTCTTAATGAATTAAAAAATTAACTTTATTAATATTTTATATACAAATTATTATGAAATTAGTTTTGTCAATATGACAAATAAATTATTTTTTATTCTGCTCTTGAGCAAGTTTATGATTAATCATTTCTCTGAATTGTCCTAATATAAGGTTTTCTCTCTTTTGTCTTTCTTCTTTACTAAACATAGCAAGTGCTCTCTTTTCATCAGCGGAATAAATCTGGTTTTCTTTACGGATACGTACAGCTTCCATGCGTCGATGCCTAAAAATTAAATTAATTACTTTATTGTATTAATAAAAAATGAGAATTAAAATAATTTGATTGTTTACCTGCTACCACTCATAACATAACCAACTGATTCATAAGATGCAATTTCTTCAGAAGTAAGCCCTATTTCTCCTCTTCGTGGAATACGTTTTCCTTCAGCTACAAAAGCAGCCATAGCTGCACCTTCTCCAGGCAACAAAGCTTTGCCAAAATCTTTTGCAGAAAGTGTTACATGTTGTTTTTGTATAGGACCCACAATACCATCTTCTCCACTATCATCAGAATTGGAGTCTTTCTTAACTTTTGGTTTAGCAATCACAGCAGATTTTTCAACCCATTGCTCTTCTCCATCTGAGCTACTATCAGAACTACTACTTGAATATTTCTTTTTCTTCTTCTTTTTCTTCTTTTTTTCCTTTTTCATCTTTTTTTCTTTTTTTAACTTTTTACTTTTCTGCATTAATAGAAGAAATTATTAAATAAATGCATATTGTATTATTAATTAAACAAAATTGATTAAAATACATCATTTATAATAATATAATATACATCATTTATAATAATATAGCATATACAATCTAATTTTGTATCAATTTTATTTAATTCTGTAATGTTTATTTAATTATTCAATGTATGATTAAAATATGGCAGATCTACCCATAAAATGAGTACCTTTTTCTTTTCTTTTTTCTTTCTTTTTCGATCATTAGTATCTTCTTCAACTTTTTTTATCTTATTTGAAATCTCATCTTCTTCATCAGTACTGTAAGCAATTAATTTATTAGTTCAATACATAAATAGTTCAAAATAATTAAACTTACTCTTCTATTCTTGTAGGAGACTTTCCCCAAACTCTTTCAACTCCGCGTAATCCAATTTTTTCCCTATCTTTTCTCCGATCCATAATTATCCATAAGTAAAATTAATTTTGATAAAGCGTCTTAAACCAAAACATAACCTATTTTGAGTTGTTTAATGTTTTTGCGACTACAGCGACATTACAAAGAAAAGTTTAGAAAATAAATTATCTTTGAACAATGAAGCAGAAATTCATTATGCCGACAGGAAATTATGTATCGACTAAAGTTAATATACCTACTATAAAAATTTATGCCTTTTAAAATTATTAAAATAATCAATTTTAAATATAAAATTACTTATAATTAATAAATTTTTTAGTCAAACAGTTTTAATAATGCTTATTTGGATTATTATATTTAAAAAGAATAATTATCTGTAAAATTTTTCGAAATATATTGAGAAAAAAAACGCTTTAAAAAATTTGTTTTGTATTAAAATTTAAACAATTATTAAAAACTAACTTAGAAATGTTTAAATAAGAATAGAAGTATTTTTAAAATAAAAACTTTTTTTTTTTAGAAAACAAAATAATTTGATAACCGAGTTCCTATATATTTGAAAATAACGATTACAATAATTGCAATTAGTTGCCCAGAATATTAGAAATTTATTAATTAATTAATTCATAAAGTGAATTATATTATTAAGGATCGATACTATTCTGAATGAAATATATTAATTTAAAATGTCTTCATTAAAATTTTATAATTAATTATAAAAAGTGTTCTTTTATCCAGAATAACAAGATTTTACCAGGCGGAAGTTTGTTTTTATCTAGCTCATATCGAAGAATTGTCATCGAATGCGATAC
>OX465094.1:76338719-76386219 GCA_949987625.1 Chalcis sispes
ACACACACACACACACACACACACACACACACACACACACACACACACACACACACACACACACACACACACACACACACACACACACACACACACACACACACACACACACACACACACACACACACACACACACACACACACACACACACACACACACACACACACACACACACACACACACACACACACACACACACACACACACACACACACACACACACACACACACACACACACACACACACACACACACACACACACACACACACACACACACACACACACACACACACACACACACACACACACA
The DNA here is from genome assembly GCA_949987625.1 of Chalcis sispes. NCBI lineage: Eukaryota > Metazoa > Arthropoda > Insecta > Hymenoptera > Chalcididae > Chalcis > Chalcis sispes. The sequence goes on from OX465094.1 coordinate 76,339,033, forward strand.
CACACACACACACACACACACACACACACACACACACACACACACACACACACACACACACACACACACACACACACACACACACACACACACACACACACACACACACACACACACACACACACACACACACACACACACACACACACACACACACACACACACACACACACACACACACACACACACACACACACACACACACACACACACACACACACACACACACACACACACACACACACACACACACACACACACACACACACACACACACACACACACACACACACACACACACACACACACACACACACACACACACACACACACACACACACACACACACACACACACACACACACACACACACACACACACACACACACACACACACACACACACACACACACACACACACACACACACACACACACACACACACACACACACACACACACACACACACACACACACACACACACACACACACACACACACACACACACACACACACACACACACACACACACACACACACACACACACACACACACACACACACACACACACACACACACACACACACACACACACACACACACACACACACACACACACACACACACACACACACACACACACACACACACACACACACACACACACACACACACACACACACACACACACACACACACACACACACACACACACACACACACACACACACACACACACACACACACACACACACACACACACACACACACACACACACACACACACACACACACACACACACACACACACACACACACACACACACACACACACACACACACACACACACACACACACACACACACACACACACACACACACACACACACACACACACACACACACACACACACACACACACACACACACACACACACACACACACACACACACACACACACACACACACACACACACACACACACACACACACACACACACACACACACACACACACACACACACACACACACACACACACACACACACACACACACACACACACACACACACACACACACACACACACACACACACACACACACACACACACACACACACACACACACACACACACACACACACACACACACACACACACACACACACACACACACACACACACACACACACACACACACACACACACACACACACACACACACACACACACACACACACACACACACACACACACACACACACACACACACACACACACACACACACACACACACACACACACACACACACACACACACACACACACACACACACACACACACACACACACACACACACACACACACACACACACACACACACACACACACACACACACACACACACACACACACACACACACACACACACACACACACACACACACACACACACACACACACACACACACACACACACACACACACACACACACACACACACACACACACACACACACACACACACACACACACACACACACACACACACACACACACACACACACACACACACACACACACACACACACACACACACACACACACACACACACACACACACACACACACACACACACACACACACACACACACACACACACACACACACACACACACACACACACACACACACACACACACACACACACACACACACACACACACACACACACACACACACACACACACACACACACACACACACACACACACACACACACACACACACACACACACACACACACACACACACACACACACACACACACACACACACACACACACACACACACACACACACACACACACACACACACACACACACACACACACACACACACACACACACACACACACACACACACACACACACACACACACACACACACACACACACACACACACACACACACACACACACACACACACACACACACACACACACACACACACACACACACACACACACACACACACACACACACACACACACACACACACACACACACACACACACACACACACACACACACACACACACACACACACACACACACACACACACACACACACACACACACACACACACACACACACACACACACACACACACACACACACACACACACACACACACACACACACACACACACACACACACACACACACACACACACACACACACACACACACACACACACACACACACACACACACACACACACACACACACACACACACACACACACACACACACACACACACACACACACACACACACACACACACACACACACACACACACACACACACACACACACACACACACACACACACACACACACACACACACACACACACACACACACACACACACACACACACACACACACACACACACACACACACACACACACACACACACACACACACACACACACACACACACACACACACACACACACACACACACACACACACACACACACACACACACACACACACACACACACACACACACACACACACACACACACACACACACACACACACACACACACACACACACACACACACACACACACACACACACACACACACACACACACACACACACACACACACACACACACACACACACACACACACACACACACACACACACACACACACACACACACACACACACACACACACACACACACACACACACACACACACACACACACACACACACACACACACACACACACACACACACACACACACACACACACACACACACACACACACACACACACACACACACACACACACACACACACACACACACACACACACACACACACACACACACACACACACACACACACACACACACACACACACACACACACACACACACACACACACACACACACACACACACACACACACACACACACACACACACACACACACACACACACACACACACACACACACACACACACACACACACACACACACACACACACACACACACACACACACACACACACACACACACACACACACACACACACACACACACACACACACACACACACACACACACACACACACACACACACACACACACACACACACACACACACACACACACACACACACACACACACACACACACACACACACACACACACACACACACACACACACACACACACACACACACACACACACACACACACACACACACACACACACACACACACACACACACACACACACACACACACACACACACACACACACACACACACACATTTATTTTATATGCATGTACGTACACGTGCGCGTTTTCTTTCTCCCTTGCTTTTCAATTCCTTTTTCTGGCGTGCCTCCTCTTCGTCTTCTCGAAGCGAAAACTCGCGGGTCGAGTTTTATTCCTTCCCTTTTTCTATCTGTCTTCCCTGCCGTTCCCCTCGTTTTGTCTCTCCGCGTATATCGTTCTTCTTTTATCTCTTACTCCTTCAGCTCCTCTTGTTTATTTCCTTTCTTTCAATTTGTTTTCTCTCTTTATCTCTCCTTCTGTGCCTCGTTTCTCTTACCTTTCCTCCTCTTTCTCCTTCTTCTTCTTTGCCTTCCTATCCGCGCTTTATATGCGCTGAAAAAAGATTCCTCGCGGTAGCCGATGACGCGGTGGCTATTGCTTCCTTTTATTTTCCGTTGCGTCAAAGGGTAGGCTTGTTCTCTATAATTGACACTGTATTATGTTATTACTGCGTGTGGTGAAAGCCTTTTTTCATCGAATTCAATTAATATATTTAATTCGAATGCCAAATTTTATCGGAACGGAAATTCTTTTTTATGTCTGGGCAATAATTTTAATTAGTTATCATTTAATTTTATCGCTCTTAATGTATTTTTCGATAACGAAATGTTTTCAAAAATATATTACCAAGCCTGTCTTGTCTTTACGTTGTTATGTATTTGATTAATATTGGCTACCTGTTGGTAACGTGTTTTGCAGATTATCGATATATCAATATATATATATATATATATATATATATATATATATATATATATATATATATATATATCCATACACGATATTTAAGCTGTAAAAATAGATTTATATTTACGTTCAAATATTAAAATTTAAAATATCATAATTGCAGATTTTTATCAAATGACATAGAAAAAATTATTATTGTTTTCGATTTCAATAAAAAGTCAAATAAGTTTCACGCGTTCGAGTGTAACACTCGAAAATGAAACAAAAAGACAGTTTTTTTCTCGCGATATAATAGCCTCTTTTTCTGTCTCTATCTCTCTCGTTTCGTTTCGTTTCGTTTCGTTCGATCAATAGACATTTACATAAATGCTTTCAAAACACTGTAATCGGAACCTCGATAGGTCATTAATTTAATCAAATCACGATGAAGCTGTATTCCAAATTATCAATCTTGTCTCTTATATATCACAAAATACTTTATTGCTGAATAATGGAGATTCTATGTTATTAACTTGTTTTTCCAATTATATTTTTTTTACACCATAAGCGATAAAGTATTTTAATATCTGTGGTTGTCAAAACCAATAATTTGGTATATGACTTCGTTACAATTTGTTTATATTAATGACTTATTGATTCCTCATATTACTGTTTTACGGTAAATTTTCGCAGGTTGATGCGAATAAAACAGTTATTTTACGAGCGATAGATAAAATTTCTTATGACCGTATTTGCACGTTTTATTTGAATTTTATCGAATGATTTATCAGTTAAAAATCTCTCAGCAATACTCAATGCACGTACTGGTTAGCTAATGAAAAGTTATATCATTGTGATTTCACTGTAACATTAATATTTTGATTTATCGAAATTGAAGTGCACAATCTAGAGTGATACTTGTAAAATATTATTAGCCAATTGCATATTATATTCCCGTAATTTTAAACATTAAAGCCAGTATAAATATTGATTCTTAATAAGGTAAACATTTTGATTCTTTTAAATCGATTTGCAAATTTATAAGTGAAAGTAGGAGAAAACTGAACAAACGTTTAGTTTCCTTTTAAAACTTTAAGTGACTTTCCTAAAATGGATCATTACTGATATTCGCAAACAATTTTATGATTTATATAAAAAGTGTTGAATAATTTCACTTTTATCAGAGTCTAAAAAAGTAAAAAAAAAATATATTTTTAATCTTATTTTAATGGTAAGCAAATACATTAATTTGTAAAAATAAAAAAAAAAAATAATTAAAATACGCCGGTTCTTGAATTGTTATTTAATGAAAGATATTGAGAAAAATTAAAATTTTAAAAGTATGAAAATGATAAAAATTGTTTTTAATAAAACTTTAAACTTAACCTACACATCGTATTTTTACGATATATAGGAATATGTAAATTTCATATAAGATATTTTGTATGCAAAATAGATTGTCTAAAGTTTCACAAAATTGAAAAGTCTTTAAAATTCGTTGTTTTTAAAATATTCTACCAACTCTATCCATAAAGTCAAACGATTTTATTCCGCACACACATTGTAAATTTTTGCTTTTAAATTTTATATATTTAACAAACAGATATATGCGCGTCCGATGCGGAATATCAATTAGAATTTTTAATAATACGTTGTTAAAACGGGGCAATTCGTTATGACAGCGAATAAAAATTGCGTATTTCAATTCTTTGTATTTTTTTTTTTTTTTTAATAATTTAATATCGATACAGTACAAAAACCGATATTAAATTGTGCATTTAACGTATACGTATACGCGCACGCTGTTTCTCATTCTCTTTAGGTCAAAATAAGCGCAACTCCTCTGCCATTTCGTTCTTTTCTCACGAGAAAGAGCCGCGAATAAGACAAAAATTAATTAAACAGTACAATTTTCGCAAATGGGTGTATAATACAGCGTCTCATATTTTCGAATTTCGACCTTGCAGCGTAAACTATACAAGACCACCTCCCTAACCTCGTCGTGCTTAATTTTCTCTGTACCTTCTCACTCTGTCTCTGTCTCTCTCTCTCTCTCTCTTATAGCCTTTTACCTCTTTTTATCGCCCGCTCGTTCTTTCTCTTACTCCCTCTCTCTCTATCCCCTTCTTACTCTTCGTTTCCTCGTGTTTTTCTGCAGCCGAAGCAGCAGCAGGCAGCCTGCATATGTACACCCCGTCTGCACTCCTCCTCTTTTAACTCTCTCTCTCTCTCTCTCTCTTTCTCTCATTCTCGGTCGCGCGCGTCGCGAGCCGATGAAAGTACGTATATATATACACATAACCGGTTCGCAGCTGGCGACGACGAAGACGGCGACGACTACGACGAGAAGGAGGCTGAACGAGGGCCCAAAGAGGGAGAGATCGTACGAGAGAGTAAGAAAGAGAAAGAGAGAGGGAGGAGGAGGAGGAGGAAGAGGAGGAGAAGGAGGAAGAGGAGGAGAAGGAGGAGGAGGAGGAAAAGGAGGAGGCTTAAGCTGGGCATCGGCCGCCGGCGGTTCTCCTCGAGATGACAGTGTGCGAGCGGCGGCGATCGGAGCCCGCGAAACGTCTCCTTCTCGGATTTTACTCTTTATCTCTCTGTCTCTCTCTCTTCCTCTCTCTCTCTCTCTCTCTCTCTCTCTCTCGCGCGCGCGCGCTCTGTAATAGTGCTTCTTTATTTTTTTTTTTTTTTGTTTCTTATCAATCTCTTAAAATTTTCTTTTTTTCTCGTCACTTTTCTTTCTTTTCCGCGACTCGGGAGCGTATAGTAAGCGAAATCGAGCGGACAGGCGCGCTCGAGAGATAGATAGAACGCGACGAGCGGAAAAGCCTTTAAACGCGCCAGTCCGCGTGCACGTATGTTGCGCCCTGATAAAGAGAGAGGGGGAGGATAAATAAGAACGCGAGGACAATGTGTTAACGTGTCCGTTATTCGATATACTTATTACACCCGGTGAGAAGGTTCGGTGGATCCTCGCGGGCTTTTAAATCAGCCCGGTGTGGTGCTCGTAAGACAGTTGGGCCCTTGTGCGCGTAATAAAACGTCGATTTAACGAGCTTTTTCCTTTTTTTTTTTTTTTTTTTTTTTTTTTTTTTTTTTTTTTTTTTTTTTTTTTTTATGTGCGTGACCAGTGTCGATTGGAAATGCACGACAAGACGCAGCGACGGTGACAACGTCTGCAACGCGTCTGACGGTTAGTGTGTCTCGACATACGGTTGTGGGTGTGTGTACATATGTGTGTGCGAATGTGCATGTATATGTATGAGTCTCGCAGAAAGGAAAAATAAAGGAAATAAGAAATCGATCGTTCTTCCGTAAAGTGATTTTCAAACGAGATGAAGATCCTGGCGTCGTTTCGTGGCTCGCGAATTCACTCGATGAAGCTGAGGTCGGAGGAAGAGGAGAAATAAACGCGTGGAACACGTGTTAAAGCTACCAACTATGTAGTTTTCCTCTCTTTCTCTTCTTATTCTCGCTTTCTCTCTCTCTCTCTCTCTCTCTCTCTCTCTCTCTCTCTCTCTCTCTCTCTCTCTCCCCCTCGCAAGTTTCATATACGTGGTAAGTGTACAAAAGATTTTTGTGAGACACGTCGAGTGTCGAGTGGTGTGTGGTGCATGTGCGTTATACACGTACAATGTATTTGCGCGGCTTAATTTTTTCGCGTGACAGCTGAATAAAGTAGGCACGTATTCAATTCTTTCTCATTTCACGTACTTGATTCTTCCTTTCGGACAGCTAACATTATACCTCACGATGTAACGTAAAATGAATGATTTTAAAAATTGCCGAGCTATTTTTCTTTAATTTATTTATTTTTTTTTTTTTTTTAGTTTTTAATTCTTTATAAAATTTCGTTTTGTTTGCTTCAATTAAATCAGGCTAAGATGATTTTTTTAATTTTTCGAATTTGATCGTGATACTTGAACATTTTTCGTAAAATTTCAATTATTAAATCCCTCCGATTGAATACACTTTTGGGTAAAAAATTTCAAAAATTATTATATTGAAAAAAAAAAAAAAGAAAAAAAAAAAGTACACAAATAACGCAAATATCTTGATTCAATGACACTTTGATAAACGCATTATTCAACATACGGCATGTAACTGCCGCTAACGAAGTGAATGCATATACTCGGAGCCGTCTGTTGCAGGCTTGAAAACGGCGAAGGTCATATTCGTTGGCTGAAAGTACACACTTACATACCCGTTATTACTCTATCGTTATACACTCGCTGATCGGTTCTTAAAAGTGCTTTTACAACGTATACGTACGCATATATAGACGCGCATAGGTGTATATGTTTCATTTCCTCGCATAAATTCAACTCCCCTTTCTTTGTTTTTTACCATTGTCTTTTTTCGTTTATATATGTATTATTCAAGATTTCGTTTTGTCGTAGAAGAAGTTTAACAAAAGAAACGGTGTAAACGTTATACTTGTTGGATACGTCGCATAAATTCTCACATTTTTCTTCACTCGCGGGCGTGCGAGTGCTCGCTCGTTCTTTCTGCAAAAAAAAAAAAAAAAAAAAAAATATAAAATAAAAGAAAGAAAAAACGAAAGAGAGGGAGAAAGATAGAAAGAGACGTAACATCGTATGCTTTTATCGTTGCGTTGGCACGGAACGCGGAAAAGTTCTTCAAAGTTGGTAGTATTACAAAGACGAATGATCTCTCTTATATCATGCGTGCACATTGTTAGAATCGGTGGAATAAGTTGTTTCGCCATTCGAGACAGTAGTGCTGCGTTCCGCGCATTACAAAAATTTTCTTTAACGTACGATATTTGTTCTGGCGCGTTGCGCCTCCACTCCTTACGAACTGCGTCGTCCTTTTGTGTTATCTTTTTTTATTTTTAACGAATCTTTCGGTCCATCGAATTGTTATACGCATCGATCTACGAAATGTATTCGTAAATAATGTCATCGGTGATATTGCAAAAGTTTTATTTCTCAAAGTTTTCCGATATTTATCTCGTTATCCAATTTGATTCCCAATTGAACAATTTAATGAAAAGTATAATGCCATTTTTAATTGTCTATATATAACTTGATATATAGTACTCCGACAACATACTATTAAAGAAATCTGTTTGCTGGCAATTGGCAATGAAGTTTACGGCTACGCGATACAGTTTTAATACACTAGAAAACTAATAAGGATTCGACTTGTTGGTATTTGCTCAATTAAAGTCAATTATATAAATTCATAATAATAAAAAATTATTTTATTTTCTAAGGGTAAAAAATTTTTTAAATTTAACTTAATAAGGTTGTAGGTCTATGACGCATAAAATTAAAAATAAACAAATATTTTTTATCAAAATTTGTTAATCTTGCAAATTTTTTCTATTACTAGGTTTAAAAAAAAGAAAAAAAATGTATAAAAGATCGACACCGCTAAGTATTAGATTTCCGACTTCACATTAAGTATTAAAAACAAGAATTGTAAGATGATATGGCAAATTAATACTCAACTTACCACGTATCAAACTCCTACGTCGGCTTTCATATCTAATCTTCTCGATTACTCAATTAATTTTACCCATAAATTATTTCAGCTTTCTCTTTCTTGTAAAAAAAAAAAAAAAAAAAAAAAAAAAAGAAATTTATCCTTTGTTTCTTTTTATTTCGTCGATTTCGTTACTTTCCAAACTTTCGTAAAAGCTCTCAAATATTCGACAAAATTTTTCTTCTTTTTGTCGTTTTTCTTTTTCTTTTTCTTTTTCGTCCTTTTACGAGTATACATACCGACAATCATAAATCCGATGTTCACCATCATATCTTAATCTCCGTCAACGGGTTATCGATATCCCCTTTTTACCCTCTCGTCTTTTCTCGCTCGTGACCCCAAAAGAATAAGAAGTCACAGCTACACGTCGTCGTCGTCGTCATCTAGCATCGAGCCATTAGCGGACCTTACGCGCTTATATGCATCTCGCGCGTGTGCGCGCGCGCTGTTGGCAGTTCTTCTCCACAGGCAAAGAGAGCTTATAATGGGGAACCTTTTACGACGTTCTCCGACGTTCTCTATCTCTCTTTCTTGCTCGCTTGCGGTACCGCGAAGAAAGGAGAGAGGAAGGAAGGGAGGGCTTATCGGTTGTCCTCGCGCGAGCTGCTTTCCTCTTCATCCACAGTAACTCTTTATTAGTCCTCGATTTTTTTTCTTCCCTTTGTTCGTTTCCTTTTTTTTTTCTCTTATTTTGTGGAGGAGGGATCGAGTGGACTAAGTAGCTCCGGTTCTTTTGTTCGTTTGCTCGATTGCTTCTTTTAGAACGGCATTATTTTCATCTTTTATTTATTTATTTATTTTTTTTCTCTTTTCCTTAATAGAAATCGTTGCGCGGTAAAGTGCAAACGAGATGACACCGATGGCGTGGGTGTTTTTTTCTCTTTTTTATGTTTTCCGGGTTGATTTATCGAGAGTTTCAACTCCGTTTGATGCAGTTTGCATTTACACGGTGTACAAGCTTTTATGCGTTTGATATGACGTTTGCATTTATATGGCACATACATAATGTAAATAATGAGGCTTCTTACTCGGAGCCATCTATCGACTTAATGCACCAATTTGCATATTGCCTTTTGGATGTGCGCGCGTATAGTCGCGAATTCAAGAGAGAGGGAGAGAAGGAGAGATGTATGTAAAACTGGCAGTTTTGAAATATACAGTACATGTGTTTTAACTTTATCAAATATTTATTTGTAATTATTTAAAAGAAAAAACAAAAAAAGAAAAACAAAACGTTGACCGATACGTTATTTAATTCGCATGAAAATTATTTTCTTCAAACTTTCAAATTACACGTTGCCTTGAAGATTAAATATTGCGGCTGAACTTAACAACGACGTTCCTCGTTTTTTCTTTTTTTTTTCTTTTTTTTTTTTTTTGTCATTTTGTCTTTGATAATAACTTATTCAGCAACATTGCTTCTACCGTGAATTTATTTTACGGAATTATCAGTCATGCGCCACCGTATATTATCGTTAAAAAAATTTTTAAGGCGGTAGTTAAAAAAGTTAAGCATAAAGCTTTACACTGCATAAATGTCATTGGGGATTAATAATTGTACATCACGAGAATGACTCTTGAAATTTTCGCTCAACGGGTTTCTCTCGAGTCTCTCTTCCTTTCCACCCGATCTTAAAGGATTAAGAAATTCTGTCGGAGAACACTTAGACTTTACCTTTTCACGAGAGAGAGAGAGAGAGAGAGAGAGAGAGAGAGAGAGAGAGAGAGAGAGAGAGAGAGAGAGATAGCTGAGGTGATAATATCTTCTTTAATGGTCGTCAATGTTCATTATGTAAAAGTGAAGATTAACATGCCAAAAAATTTTAATATTCGAGGTTAATTTAAGAGCAGCGGAACACTTGAAACGGAAGTTTGTACCAAGCTTTTTATTAAAAATAATTTTTCAAATTATTAATAAATTGTTTACGATGAGATTAAAACGAAATTAAAAATTTTTCCATTATTTTATCGCGCTTGCGCTTTTGAAAGCTTTTCTCATTCGCTTTTTTTTTTCTTCCTTCTTTGCATTAAAAACGGCGTTTTTCGATGTACTTTATTATTTACATAAAAGTATATCGTATGCGTACGTTTTAAAAAAGTCATTAAATCAAAGTATGGCAATAACTCGCGAAGACTCTGGATTATTGAAACGCATATCAACAAACTTTAATTTTCCGTGCTCAAAAGAAACCGGCAAAGTTAAGCTGCAAGTTTTTTTTTCCTAGGTTACACAAAGTTTTATAAAGAGCAAATGAAAAGAGTAAACTAAAATGAAACGAATGGAATTTCCACATAAAAATAGAAGAATGCTTTTACCTTTCCAGGCTGACACAACTCTCTCTCTCTCTCTCTCTCTCTCACTCTCTTATTAAAGCAGTCTTGCTTTTGAAGCCTTAAGTGACCTCTCAAGACTCTTCCTCGAGAATAAGATTGTCAACTAGACTTATCTAAAGAAAATATTAAAATAAATAGAACCTCTTGTATAAACGCAAATTCCATCGTACGCGTAGGAAACTTTAAGAAATTGATAAATTAAACTTTAATGTTTATTATTATGTAAAATACTATTGGTTCATCTCCTCTACCGGTTCTCGCAAGCTAGTTTATTAATTCGGAAACGTTTATTAGCTCTTATGCGACAACTATTTAATTAATCGCTTCAAAGTAATAGTTGAAAAGCTAAATTTTTATCGTGCCTTAAGAAAAAAAAAAAAAAGAAAAAAAAAAGAGAAAAAATACAACGATAAGAAACGCAGCGTCGAGGGAAGAAAAATCTCGAATGTGCACTAATTGCACGTGAAAGAGATCGCGAATGAAACATGCCCAAAAGCCTTTCAATTCGAACTTTTCAATACACAGCGATTAAGTAACGAATTTCAACCGGAACTTTCTCCCTCATTCAACCGATAACTTTCAGAGCCGTTTTTCCTCCTTTTTCCCCATCCTGATAGAAAAAAGTAAAAAGAACAAAGTAAAAAAAAAGAAAAAAAAAAAAAAAATTAAAGAATTAGATGAAACACTCAATCTAAGTGAACGATCGTTAAATAAACTTCTTTTCTAGGGCGCGAAACGAAGAACGAACTTACCAAGAGCTTGCAAGCTGCTGTAGAGAAGGAAGCTTGTAAGGCATATGTCGTCGTCGTCGTCGTCGTCGTCGTCGTCGTCGTCGCGAGACCTTATCTCAGCTGGAACGTACAGTACAGCGGTTTAATCGTCGTCGATTCGAATCTCTCGAATCGGATAAGGAGTTGCCTTTCCCGCTGTGTTTTGCTCTTTCTCTCTGTATTCGCGCTGTGCTCGCTGAGTCGCATGTATGCGTGCGCCTATATCCGTGTAAATACGGCACAGACGAAAGCACGAGAGAAAGAAAAAGAAGAGGAGCGAGGGTATATTGCAAAAGTCGATCGTTCGATATAAAGACGCGGCTTCTGTATGAGCTCCGTACATACGCGCGTCGTGGAAAGTGGAACGCGCGAGTACAATTACGGATGAGGGAAGTTTCGAGTGGAGAGAATCAGAGTGAGATAGATGGAGAAAAGAAAAAAGTGATAGAGATAGAGAGCGAAAAGCTTCTCTGTACGAATGTGTGCCGATGAGTGAAGTTTAAGAGAAGAGGAGGAAATTGTAGCAGCTGCGTAGTAGTTGTAACTGAGAGGGAAAAAAAAAATCCAGAGATATTCGCGTCGCCGATACACCTCTCGAAGTTACACCGAGCGAGAAGTTAGTTTCGCAGGTGCTCGGAAGCTATTTTTGGTACATCAACTCGGTGGAATATACACAGTGTCAGTGCCGCGCGCACCTGCAGTTACGCAGCGAACAAGCCGCTAAGTTATGTCTACCTATTATGGCAGAAACGTCAAAGAAGAGATATATTACCGCTCAGGTATGTTGATATATTATTATTCGGTGTAAGAAATTACTCTCATTATAATGGAAAACTAAAAAGCTAATTCTTATTTGATTGAGTGAAATTGTTTGTTCCAAAAGTTACCCCCTCCTACCGTCATTTATATTTTCCAAAACTTTCCAAATAAAGGAACTATTTTAAATGTAATTAACGTTTTGAAAAGAACCGAGAACTAAATTTTGATATTTTGCAAATCAAATTTTGACCTTTTATCTAATTATAGTAATGTTTTTCACCTCCTTGTATTATGTATACCAATTTACAGTAATAATTTTAAAGTTTTCGTTTCATTACTCTATTTATTTAGTATAATATGCAACGTGAACTACTTTAAGCAACTCAAAGTTAATTTAATAAAGTTTAGATTTTATATCCCAAAAATTTATACTATCAATACAATTTATATGTAAATATATATTATATATTATCTAATTTAATACTTGCACGATATATAAAAAAAGAAACTTGAAAGCTCCATGCAACGCACTTAATTTGTAACATAATTAAATTAAGAAAAAAATCCCAGGAAAAATGATTTAAAGGATATTTGCATTAAAGCGCTATATGCGTCTGTAATAACATGATAATAATATGCAGCACTTAACAAACAATCACCTAATAACACAAAACGGGCAAAATGATGAAAAAAAAAGCAACGTACGCCCGAAAAGCCCTCGAATCATGTCCAGCCTCTGTCCTCTGAAAATGCTAATCATTATTAGCAGTTCGAGCGTTGCCGCCACGAAATTACGAGTCTCTTTGCGTACAAAGTACGTATAATGCACGCGCGCAAATAACAAAAACAAAGAAAAAAAAAAAAAAAAATGAAGAAAAATAAAGAAAGGACACGCTACGATCGCGCATGCATATAAGCCATGAAAACGTAATGCGGCTCCCGATTATCGCTAATTTATTCAAATTGATACCGAAAAAAATGCGCGAGAGAAGCGACGTTGAAATTTTCCGTTTCGCCTTACCTCCTCAGAACTCGTCGATTCTTGTACGCTGTATACACCAATATATACCTACATGCATATAGACACCTTAAACGCCTCGTTCTCAAAACGTATCCGTTTCGTTTAATATTTCTCTTTCTAATTTTCGCGGCGTATATATCGCGTATACCGATCCGATTGAAAACTCTTTAACTCGCCGTAGTTATTTCGCTGGCGCATATCTCTTTCTGTACGCTCATCAAAGAAAGTATACAAACGGCGAGAAGGTTAATGGACGCGTCGATCACATCAAGCTCCCCGCGGTTGTGTGTGTAAGGCAAGCAGCTCTGAACTTTGTATGTATGTGTATATATATATATATATATATATATGTGTGTATGTGTGTGTATATATATATATATATATATATATATATATATATTTATATATATATATACAATAGCTCGATGTGGATCCCAAGATGCGAACCGGAGAGTAAAAGAGAAAAAGAGAGAAAGAGAGAAAGAGAGTGGCACTTCTGGCCGGGTAGCTGCCATTAACCTCGGTCGCCCGCGCGCTTTTTTTAAAAAGGCGACTTCAAAAATTTTCGAGTGTACAACGCGCGCGCGCGCCGAGCGAGAAAGACAGAGAGAGAGAGAGCTCGTTTTCTCTCTTGCTCTTTCTTGAGCGCGCAGAGGCTCTCCTCTCCACGTACGTATAACCGGAGAGGAGTCACGTTTCCAACTCCAGCGTTACTCTGGATCCATGTTCGTGTAAATATGTTCGTATATATGTGTGTGTGTGTGTGTGTGTGTGTGTGTGTATGTACGTTCCGAGATCGTTCCAAACCGAGCGGTCCGGCTTGCTACAAGCTTCTTTCTTTTATTGGAAATGTCTTTGGGTTGCTCGATGTTGTTGCCGATGCTTTTTTCCACGCGCAATTGTTTGCTCGATGGATCGTCGTTTCCAGGTCGAAAATTATTCCATACGCGTGTAGCTTAAATTTTTAAAGTAAATAAAGTCTTTTAATAAACTTTCGTTTTCTTTCGTGAAGAATTTTACTTTTGTTTCTCGCAAAAGTAGTTCTAACGTTCTATTACATAATACTTTTTCTAACAAGTAACCAATTTATTTATAAATTTCGCATGAAAAGAAAAAAACGATTAAAGACAAAGTCATCGATTCAAAGTCGTAAATATTTACTCTATTTTTTTTTTTTTTTTTTTGAGGAGTGCAACGGTTTAAATTCCAATTGTATTTGAATTGCCAATGTATAAAAAGCCTCTTAAATGAAAGGTACTAATTACATATAAAGAGAGCAGTACATATTAAAAAGTCATCGAGAACAAAATATATACAATCAAGTATTGTTTCCAAACGTCACGTTTCATATATTCACGATATAAAGTTGGCAATTCTCTCTCTCTCTCTCTCTCTCTTTTCTCGTCATCGAAACAATGCGCGCATGTACCCAAATTGTCTATATCCTGGCATACGTAGAGAGAGAGAGAGAGAGAGAGAGAGAGAGAGAGAGAGAGAATAAACACGCGGGGTGGCGGGTCCTCAGAAACTCGCGATCCATTCGGTTAATGAGCGCTTTCTCTCTCTCGCTCGCGTACGTACGTAGACGCGAGGCTCTTTATTGTTATACACTTGGCCGGCTGCTGTGCCCAGCCGCTCATTTTGGCTTAATGTATACACATATACGTATAAATACACGGAAAGCTGAGAGTGTACGACTATTGGGAGTGCCAGTCCTTCTCACACACGTACCCGGGATCAGTCTCGTTAATCCGAGCGGACTACTACCGTCCTGCAGCTATACTTTTCCTGTATCGTTCCTCTCGTTTACCTTTTGTTTTGTTTCCGCTTTTTTTTTTTTTGTTTTTTGTTTTATTTTTTTATTTTTTTGCTTTGCTTTATTTTATCCATCGACGAATATAAAAATTTCTCTCTTGCATTTCTTATTACAATGGCTGTCCACTTTACAATTCACCGCGGTGGATCGCTAAACTCGCCGGTACTTTTGTTCTGTGTGTAGTTTTTGCTATCGATAGTCTCATCGATTATGCGTTATTATTGATTGCATTCCGCTCGTTTGCATATTTGAAAGCTCGATTGCAATATTTGAAAGAGGGAGAGAGAAACAAATTTAGATTCTGTTTGCTATTGGTGTATATGCGCAAGTAAGTTTGGCAGTTATGGTGAAAGAGAAAAATTTTCTCGATAATTATGAATAACGGTAAACAATCTTTTGGTGCATTTTTTTTTATTAATTTATTAAAAATTAATTATACTAAGTAAGTTTCGTCATTACATTATGATAAAATCGTTTTAATTTTAAGTGATATATAATTATATTTACGTAACGAAATTTAATTTTCTCGTACTAATAATATTTTAAATTTATTAACTCATATTAAGATTAAAATTTTTAATTAAATTATGATTGAATTGTAGAATACTTTTGATTTATGATATTATTTTTTGTTGCATTCTTTTTTATTGTTACTTCTAAAAAAATGATATATTTTATAGCGCTTTTGTCACGACAATTACGTGCCCGCATGACATTTAAATGTACGTTAATAAGTACTTTAACACTGCGTTATAAATTTTTACAAAGATAGCTTAACATTATTCAAGATTATGAAAATTAAAGCTTTATATATAAAAATAAATTATTCAAATTTACATAATCTTTAAAATGTTAATTACTACGCAGATGATAACGTTTTACATTAAGTCGAATCCTTTTCAAATTAAATAAATTTAACTATTCAATGCCTGATATTACAAACATCGACAAAAGTAAAATGAAAAAGAAAAAGGAAGAAGGTTAAATTATACGGTTAAAACATTTGTACGCGAGGCATAATACGATGTGCTCGGCTTATCTAAATTATTGTAAACCGGTCTCATTTGTGTGCATAGCATCAAAGCACCGAGCCGAAGAAAAAGGAAAACGTGCTTCCGCAATGATCGTCCTTGTCGCGTGTGATAGTTCGAACTACTACGGTGACATTTCCACCGCTTTTCCGTTATCGCTCGCTGAATTCATCGTACAGTGCGTTGCAACAACTTTCTCTCTTATATACGAACAAAACAAAAAAAAAAAAAAAAAAAAAAAAA
The DNA here is from genome assembly GCA_949987625.1 of Chalcis sispes. Lineage (NCBI taxonomy): Eukaryota > Metazoa > Arthropoda > Insecta > Hymenoptera > Chalcididae > Chalcis > Chalcis sispes. The sequence continues at coordinate 76,356,568 of OX465094.1, forward strand.
AAAGAAGAAAAAAGATAAAAGAACAGCAACAACAACAACGAGCGAAAGAGCGAAAAGGAAAAGCAGGGAGAAGAGAGAAGGAGTCGGAGTTTGGAAGGCAGAACGTATAAGCAAGCTTTATATGCACGCACGTAATTACCTTAATTTCAAATGCAAACGGCCATCCCGCTCTCTTGGATTTATGGTTTTATGCCCGGTCCGTATATGTGTGTGCGTACGCATTAGCATAAAAGGTCAAAGAATAATAAATCTCGCGGGCTCGCGCGTATCTTTCTCTCTCTTTCTCTTTCGCTTTTTCCTCTCGGCTACTCCACCAACGAAGACGAATATTTTGCGAAATTTTACGTACGCGCGATGCTTACTTTCCTCTCTTTCTCTCTCTCTCTCTCTCTCCCTCTCTCTCTCTTTCGTCTCTCCTCATTCCTCATCTCTCTAGGATTAAAAATGCTTCCGATGGTTGAGAAGATGAAACTGCTGCGACGTTTGTTGTCACGGTGGATGCCACGCTTTCTTTTTTTTTTTTTTTTTATTTTTTTTTTTTATTTTTCTAAAGGGATTTATAAGTCGGTCTTCCTAATTTCTCATGCGAGAATTTTTCTTTGCGTAAGCGCGCGCGAGACTCCGTTATTCCGTTTGATGGTTACATGTTATGCGCGCACGTGTGTGTGCGTTCGTTGTTTGGGGTGACTTGGATTTCTGTACCCAAACAAAAACTTTTGGCGGATGTCAAATAGCATCCAAAATAACTTTGAATTTTTTTTTTTCTGTCTTCTTTCGTATTTAGTCTGTAAGTATCACTTTTTACCGGTTACTTTCGTTTAAATAGCAATCAATCATTATTTTTAGAAGAGGAAAGTTCAAATTTACGTAATAAATGAAGTTTTTAACGAATGCTTGATATTTATTTTAAGCCACTTGATCATTAAAATTGAACCTTATACAAATTAAAATAGCAAATAATTTTATCAAAGTGTATTTGTACAAATAACGATAAGTTTCAAATAGCCATATAAAATTTATTCGTGCAGATTTTTTAAACGGCTTTTATTCGAATAGCAAACATAAAATAAAAGTAGCCATATTCTTGGCGTAACGAAATAATAACCATAAAAGCGTATACAAGTTGTTAAAAGTAGGATAATTTGTGCGCGGAGTGCAGTTAACGTTGCAGCTCGAACAGTTGCAATTGTGGCTTTTACTCCCACCTGCTATTATGTGTACAAGAGAATGAGGGAGAGAAGAGGGAGGGGATGAGAGGTCAATTTACTTTCATACAAGAGCGTTCGCGATTAAACTTGAGATTAATTTTTTTAATGGCCGCGGGCGGGCTTGTTTTTGTAATGAAAACTTTTCATATAAAATATATTTATATATTTAAATGCGCAATAATCGACCCATCGAAGTATAAACGACTACTCAGCCTATATCCGAAGTCGGAATCTTTGCATGGTTGCCTTTGATACGTTGAAAATTGTCCCAACGAAAGCGTAGTTTAACATTTTTTTAAAGCCATAATTGTATTGTACTTCAACGATAAAAACTGGTTGGTCGTCATATAAAAATTATCATTGACATCGTTCTTTGGACGATTATTATACAGGTTAGTTTTTTCACAAAAGCAGTTCGGAGAATTTTGACGAAGATTTATTTGTCGGTGAGATTTTTTACTCCAATAATTTTAATGGGATTCATAGTAGTACGCATAGATACGTTATATACGTTAGTAAGGTATCCTTTGAAGTCCATTTTTGGATGAAACTTCACCATTAAAGATACCGCACGAACCACAAATTTGGTTAACGACGATAACGTGATCGTTTTCAACATCGATTTCTGCTACCATTCAAGCAAAATTAACGGCGATTTCTTATATGTACATGATTCATCCGAACTGCCGATAAATCCTTATTGAGACTTACGTTTAATTGAATTTTTTGCCTGGAGCTGTAAGATTTTTTATTTTACTTTATCGCTTCTATTTTTGTAAAGTTAATGAAACGCCGCGTTAAAAATTTTTCCGTAAACAAAAATCGTGCTTCGATTGCGCACTTTATGTGCATGTGCACGTTCCTTAATTAAAAACGAAAAATTTTATTTTCGTCGTTTTGAAAAAGTTGCTTTTTCATGGGCGCATTCGTCAAAAAAAAAGAAAAAAAAGAAAAAAAAGAAAAAAAGAAAAAAAGAAAAAAAAACCGAGTATTATATAACTTGCAACTTCACCGGCGATCCATCATAACCACGTGGATTTCTCTCGCTTCAAAGGTAAACATTACACTTCTTTCTCTCGCATGCAACAAGTCGCGAAACTTATCCTTGCTGGATTACGAGATCTTAGTATTAAATTATATCAAAAACGGGGCGCCCACTTAAAACATTGTGAAAAATCACCTCTTTGCCTTATGTGTATATATATACTTTAATGGTAAATCCAGCGGCTGAAAATTTAATGCGTGAAAGTCCTCGTAATTCAGCCACAAAAGCCATTAAGTTATATTCCTCCTATAAAAAGCTCGTTTTCAAAACATAAACAGATATACACACATACGCTCGCATACGAACGTACGACTGCGCACATATGTATAAACGCGTCCCTCGCGCCCAATATGAGCATCCATTATCAAAATTCAAAAAGAAAGAACAGGTTCTCTCTCTTGCAAAAAGCGTCTGCTCTCTCTCTCTCTCTCTCTCTCTCTTTTTCAAAAAATATTAAATTGCAAACAAGCCGAGAGGGTGCCAGGTAAAGATCACAGAGGCCCCCCGCGACGATGCAGGTTGAAAAAGGAGATAGCGCTTGTAGAAAACCAGTCGTTTACCCCGTTCATACAGCTTACGTGGAATTTTGACTCGGTGAAGCGAAGTAGAAGAAGATAAGAAGAAGAAGAAGAAGAAGAAGCGGCCAATTGGTAAGAAGTGCGAGTTACAAAGTAAGCGAACGAACGACTTCGCGACTTCTCCGTGGCATACGCGCGCACTTTGTTACCTTCTTTGCTTTATTCTTTTTTGTTGGATGGTTGGTTGGATCTTCAACTTCGAGATCGCGTATAGGGTTTCTACGTGCGGTCGGTCGGCGTTTTTTATTTATTTATTTATTTATTTATTTTTTTTTTTATTTCTGTCGTACGTCCTTGCAAAAGAAACGCGCTTATTATATTTATTTCTTAATTTTAATTTTCGGTTCGTGGATGTGTCTGTAAGATACGTATTTACGGGTGTATGCACGCGCGGTGAAGTTCAATTTCGCGTCGTTAATATTATTTTGATGGGTAACAAGATTCTTTCTCATTTCTGTAGAACGTTTCGTGAAATTTATTAACTTTTGTGTGATTTATTGTTGTTGGTTTAATTATTTATTATCGTCCGATGACATTTTTTATTTAATAACATATTTTATTACCTTTGAAAAAATTTATGTCACCTTGTCGACCTTGAAAGTTATAAATTCAACTGTTTACATATTGATTAGATTTTTTTTTGGCTTTATCTACGATTGATTGATTACCGTTTTGACTACTTATACATTCAAAAAAAGAACATTCTTTGTTCGGTTTTTTAGAATCAATAAAAATAATATATATTTTACTTTTTTCGTACTTAAAAAGTTTCTCGTATAGTAGCAAAATAAAAAATATAATAAATATAATGAAAGATTAATTTATAATCAAAATAATACAATGATCATCTCTTAAAATTGAATTCCTTTTGAAAAGAATTTTACGTTTTTTCTTCAAAAAGGTAATTCTTACGTTGCGTTTAAAATCTTCTTCTTTTTTTTTTTTTTTTTTTTAACAAAAGAATGCATCTGCTTGTTAATGCACGAATACGTATTTAAGCTACGTGTATACTTGATTTAATAAAAATCTTTTAATTTAAAAAAATTAAAATAAAAAATATGCAGTAATTAAAATGATAAATCGAAATAAAATCGAATTCAAACAAGACGATCAATCTTTTCGCCCACGTGTCATTAACCGAAAATCGAAATCGTTAATCTTCATCTATAAAAAAATACCAATTAGCTGCGTGAAAAAAAAAGAAAAAAAAACTACGAGCATCGCGTCACAATCATCGCGTGCCTTTTACAAAACAAAGAAACCACAGCGATAGAAAAAGAAAAAGAAAAAAAAAGCAGAATAACGACAAAAGCAAGTCTCGTACAAGATAATCTTCGAATCTGAAAGACCACCAAGTCGCGTCACGCGAAACCAGAGTAAAGTCGGGCGCGCGCGCGCGCGACCGAACTATAAAGAATTGCACGCTCGCTCGGTTCGTGAAAATAAATAGAAAAAAGGAGAGAGGAAGAGCGAACAAAATAGAGAGAAAGAAATAGGTAGAGCAAGGATTTGAAAAAGGTGAAGACGAAAGGAAAGAAGAAGAAGAAAAAGAAGAAGAGCACCTCGACGACTCTCGAATAGCGCAGGAGCGATAAATCAGTGCAAGCGCGAGCGAGTTCGAGTATATTTTCGGCGGGCAAGGGGTGCGAAAGGATAGAGGAGAAGATGGGAAGGTTCATCATCTTTCCGAGAGGAAGACGCGCGACTCACGTTTTTGTCTCGCGCGCATTTTCTATACACCTCGCGCACGCGCGCGAGGATTTTGATCTACGGCCGATCTGTTTTTCGCTCGTCCATGCGCTCGAAAATTTTGCGGTTATCGCGCGATCGTTTTTCATGGATTTTTTAGGTGAGAGGCTGGATTATAGGCGAAAAGGCATGGACATTGATGTTGTTTTGGTGTTGAGATGGAGCTTTTTTTTTTTTTTTTTTCGTAAAATAAGTTCTGAAGAAGGTTGAAGAAAATTGTGATAAAAATTGTGCGGTGTTTTTAGACGAGCTAAATCGTTTTTCTTGAAAACAAATTTGCTCGCATTATTGATTCAACATTGATCGATTATCGAAAAAAAAATTATTGATATATTGTATATCAATTTAAAATGTGTATTACAAAATATATTAAAAAGTGATAATATCCATAAAAGTTTTAACAAATTAATTATTTATAGAAGAAAGCCATTTTCTTTTTTAATGATAAAAATATAGAAGTTGCCATTTTGTTACTTTAAATTTATAAACATGAAAAATATAAATCGTTTGCGCAATAAAATTTGTACGGTTAAAATAAAAAGTATATTTTTTTTCGTTTACATCGAAAAATAAATAATTGTTTATGCTTTCGAGCAAGAAAATTTAGGATATTGCAATTAATGAGAAGTGATTTACGACTCCCATAAAAATTACGCGGTAATTTTTCAATGTCACCGTATAACGTGTATTAAAAAACTACAACGTAAAAAGATGCAAATGCTCAGCACACATGTGTAAGGCACGCATACGTACAATAAACCTTACAAAGTAAATTTCAAGCGTAGTAATATTCAAGAAACCCGACATCAATTACACCGAAAACCGTGAGAACGTGACTACATTTCGAAACTACCGAATATGCGATCCCCTCTTTTAAACTCGAGCGATTTCCTCTAGTGTGCAGTTGCGAGTTCACACTTAGCTCGCTGAACCCGGAAAAACGTTACGCTAACCTTAAATTGTACCGCAGCGGCGCCGGCGTTTCCCTCCCTCTTTTACACTTTTCCTTTCTCACTTTCTCTCTCTTTCTCTCTCTTTCTCTCTTGGGTGGTATATACACGCTTTATAATCGAGTGGATTTCCGTTGAATTTTCGGGCGCCGAGGCGCAAAGAAGCTCCGGTTAAAGCTAGTCGGAGTCTAAGGGCCGCCATCGTTGATATATCGGCGGTGCGCGGACCATAAAGTAAGGCTATATATTTCTCGGATAGAGCGGAAAGAGGCAGGCGGAAGAACGTAAAGAGTTTTGAATTTAAACTAGGCTCCATAAATAATGTGGACGATTTAAAAATTGACCTTATTCTGGCGTTGTAAATTTTTCGAAATATCGCGAGTCTTTTACGGTGTCGATTTTTATTCCCAATTTTTCCTTAAGCTTTTTTTTTCTTTTCACTTTTTATTGGAAAAAATCTCAATATGTTGAAGGCGTATAGTTTAAGAGTTTTTAAAATGTCAACCAGGCTTCGTTAACTATTTCTATGATACTTTGATTTTCTCGTTACTAAGTCGTATACGCACGTATTCTTTTTATTTTTCACTTTTAAAATGCTCGTGCAAACATCTTTGATTCAAAAGTTTATAAAATCTTTCTTCACCCTTTTCCAAAAGTAATCCTTGTCTTATTCACACAAGTCATTGCGCAAACATTTTCTTAGAATCGGGATAAAAATCAAATATATTACGGCGCATTTGATTTCTAAAAATATAAATAACCCTCCCGACAAAGTAAAATTATATTTACTTTCGCAACATATTTTTTCAAAATCGTGTACGCAAACGATTTACGTAAAAATAAACCGCATCTCGACGCTTTACTTTTCTTTCACTTCTGCGAAGCAGATGTGTCGCAAGTTAAAAGGAATGCGATAACCCCGATGTGTCTCTTATAGACTCGGTACTCGACGAGTCGGAGTATATCTCGCAAGACGCGTAATCGACCTTGAAAGTTTCCTGCCAGAAATTTGAAGTAAATGTCGGTTCGCCCACGTGCGTGATACACACATAATTGCGAATATATAAAAAAAGAGATGCGTATAGATATAAAAAAAAAAAAAAAAATCACTTTAATTATATATAAGTTTTAGATGAAATCTTCGAAGGTTACATACGAAATTTGCGCAATCGTTAAAGAGTTTGCGCATCCGCCTAATGGTAATTAAAGTAGATTGCAAATTTGCTTGATATGATTGAATGAAATTTAGCTAACACTATCTGTTCTCTTGGTGAATACGATATTTTCATATATATATGGTATATACGTCTATTCACTTGGCGTTGATTAGAAAGGGATGTATACATATACCTTGCTCGCTCACACAGTTATGAAACACCTGCAGTTTACATTCTATTTCGTATATTGGATTGCATGTATACATATATATTATATCGACGTGATATTGTATGAGAATTTCTAAAACGATTGACGCGATGTACAAATATGCTCTGGAATTTTTTAAAGTACAATTTCACGCCGCATTTATTCGCTTTATCCAAATTCAATGGCTTTTTATTTATTTTAATTAAAAAACAAAAAAAAAAAAAAAAAAAAAAAAAATAAAATTAAATAAACTTCGAACGATATTGCAATAAGCGAAAATCGTCGAATTTTTTTCCGTGCATTCAAAGCGTTTAATAAAGTAGTAACGGTAAAACCCTGTAATCTCGAGCAAACTAATAAACGTAAAACGATTCAAGGCACATATCAGCTTAAAAAAATAATAAAAGAGAAGCAAAGGAAAACGATCCTCCTCGTCAAGCTCCAGCTATACGTGTCGGAGAGAAGAAATCACCTAAGGCGTAGCATTGAAAAGGATCGCACACGTGTTACTCGTTTCCCATACATCCGCACGGTCAAAAAAAAAAAAAACAAAAAAAAAAAAAAAAACGAAACGAAACAAAACAAAGCCAGTGCACGCGTTGATGTACGCACGAGGTAAGGCGCGAGAGTAGCAGCAGTCAAAGAAAAAGATAAACGTGAGTCGGACGTCAAAGTCGCAAGAGACGCAGCCTCTCCGTGTATATATACACATGTATGCGGGAGAGACACAGAAAGAAGGAGTTGAAGAAGAAGGAGGAAGAGGAGGAGGAGGAGGAGGAGGAGGAGGAGGCAAAAGCGTGCTGCGAGATCTCGCGAACGGCCTCTGAGTGGCAGTGATCGCTCCCGAGCGAGAGTGAAAGGCCGCGTTGCTGCTGGGAGTGTAATACTTGTGCCGGTTGTGCAAAGCGCACAGCTGATGCCGCGATCGCCAACACGGTGCGATTACTCCCCGCGATACAAGCCGCGCGCGGTAGACGCTCGTTCGCGGGATATATATCCATCGTCGCGATTATTATTTCGTCGTTTAGGCACCGCGCACCTGGCGCGAACGCGCATTGTTTTGCCACGGCAACGACAACGCACCGCTGATACGCTCATAAAGCTAGATCACGGATGTGAGATATATAGTAACGTGCCGTTTTTACGTTGCTTTCGTGTCCTATATATATATATATATTTTTTTCTTTTTTTTTTTTTTTTTTTTTTTTTTTTACACAAGACGGTACAAACGAGTCTTTTTCGGTATTGAGAGACTTTTTATGCTCGTTACAAACTTGTGCGCAATCGATTGATATTTACGGTGATCAGAGAATTTCATTTGGCAATAGTTTCGCAGCGCCGCGAAAATCGAGTGAAAGTTTACATGTGTATGTGTATTTACGTGCATGTGGCTAGAAAAATGTGACTTTTTTTTTCTATGCTCGCGCGTGGTTTATGAGCTTTGTGTTTTATAACTAGAAATCGGCGGTAATGGTTAAGGATTCGATTCGGTGGAAGAGATAAGCTCTTAATTGACAAGCTTCGGTTCTTCGGATACTAATTTATGTGTGTACCGATTTTAATGGATTACTTAAGAAAATTGGTTACTTTTTTAATTTTACTATTAATAAAAATATCAGACACGTAAAGTTATAACGTTATTCAACAAGTTGTAAAGTAATCTAAAAAATAGTGTCGTCTGGTATCAATAGAAACCTTAATAAAAGTATTCGATACAAGACGAGGAACAAAAACTAGCCACTCGTCGACACTCGTCTTTTTTCCTCTTTTTCTGTCTCTCTCTCTCTCTCTCTCTTTCTTTCTCTTTCTCGATACGTCCAAATCGCTTAGAGACGCGAGAACCGAGTGTACGATAACGTCTACGTCAAGCATGACGACGACAACAACGACGACAACGACGACGAAGCGATAGAGAGAAAAAGAACGAGGTTGGAAAATCCTCGTGTAGGAGCAAGTCTCGAGGTGACAAGCACGAGCGCACACCTGTAACGAAAGTCATCGACTTGACGATCGAGCGCCTTATATCTCGTTTATATTTTCTTTTTTCTGCTTACGGCGAGAAGCGTGAAAAAAGTTGATCGATCTGTGTGCTTCGAGAGAATTGGAATTGTGCAAACAAGTTCTTTCTTTCTCTCTCTCTCTCTCTCTCTCTCTCTCTCTTTCTTCTTCATTGCTTGTTGTGAGCGTTTTATTGTGCACGTGTATACACCGAGTGCTACCTTTATCCCGCTATCGTTAATATATCAAGCGCGTAATGAAACAACGGCCGCGGTAAAGCTGCTGCAGTGCAAAAATTAATTGAATGTATATATATATATGTATACGCTTAGAAATTCAGGGATTAATTATTTTCGTATTTTATGTATATGATATACATAGCGAAGAGAGAGAGAGAGAGAGAGAGAGAGAGATGGCTTTTACGAGTTTTCTTTTAAATTGAATATTATATTAGCGCAATCGAGTAATTGCGATAATATATTGGATTTCGTTTAACTGATGGTAAATTTTAAAGAGAAATAGAAAAGTTTAATTGTTGGTATGATTTATGTGAAAGAAGGAAAGAAAGAAAGAAAGAAAGAAAAAAAAAGTCGTCATCGTTGGGCAAATAATATTCTTTTGCTCTTATTAACGCGTAAACAAGTTTAAGTTTAATAAAGGCGCGCGCGCGCGAGGAATGAAAAAATGAACGTAAGATAAAAAAAAAAAAAAAACAGAAAATAATGTGTGCGCGTGAAAAAATATGGGAAAATTTAATTTGTGGAAAAGTGCATTTAATTTAAAATGTTACAAACCGCGCGCTACTGTGGTAAATTCTTTTTAAATTAAGTTAAAATAAAAATTAAAAAAAATAAATAAATAATAAACAAGAAAAAATTTTTACTTTGTTGCAAAATATAGTTGAAAGTAAACACAGAGGGAGAAAGTTTTATAAATATATAAAATCTACAACTGCGTTTAAAAAGTCAATATTTACTTAAAAAAACGAGAATATTTTGTTCGAAAAGTCTATTGAAACATCGCCTCTGTCTTTTTAAATAAAAACGAAAAATACAATCGATTTACCCGACACTCTATAGCCAGATAAATGCGCGTAAACGATATTTTACTTTGGTAAATTCGCGCTTCCACTCCTCGAATGTATAATTTTTTAATAATGATCGAAAAACAAAAACACACACAGACACACTGCTAATATAATTTTATACAGTTAAATCAGCGATTATAACAGAGCTTATAATTGTTTACGATTTATTCGTTTGTTTAAAGTTGGTGAATAGGGAAGCCGTTGAAGTGAACTTTCATAAAGTCGAAAATTAATTTAAAGGCGAAACCGCAAAAGATTCTTGTGTAATTTTATACATAATACACAAATGGTAAACGTAAATCCGTGAAAAATATCCCGAAAACTTCATAAAGCAAGAAGTGGTTGACATCGTAAACAAAAGTGTAAACTGTAGTCTTCCTATTTTCTATTTTCCTTTCTTATTCTTGAAACGTGTCGTGCACTCTTCCATGTATACATATATACCACCATAGAATTCAACCGAAACGAAAAAGAAACAGAGGGAGATAGAGAGAGAGAGGAAATAGCCGCTCGTCCACATGTCGTTAAACCAGCGATATCGGGACATGCGACGATGGTCTTCTCTGGCATCCTCGACAAAGGCACCGAAAAGATGCCAGAAGCCGAAGAAACGCCCCACGTATTCCGGAACATTCAGGTATGCGACTTTCTTGTATATAAACGCGTACGTGAAAGTACCATCGGCCACATACACATACACACACACACACATCTACGCATTTTTGATTGACCAATATAGTTTCGTACTCACACGCACACACATTTTATTATTCTTTTTAAGACCCTCGAGATAAGAGTGTTTCTCGAAGAATGGAAAAATATAGAGCGCGGAGTAAAGACGGATTCGTACACACACACACACACACACACACACACACACACACACACACACACACACACACACACACACACACACACACGCGCGCGCGCGCGCACACACACACACACATATACACATGTGCGCATCTACACGCATAAATGTGAAAGAATGACATAGGGTCACTATAAGCAATCCGTGCCACGACTGTGTAACAAGGTTTGCTTGCAGTCGCGCTTGATTCACTGCTCGCACACTGTTTATACCTCGTACATACAATCGCGAAAATACAAATACGAAAGCGCACACGTGTATATATATATATATATATAAAAGTCGGAGATTCCGCACGAAAACGGTTAGCGATACGCGACCGTCGCATGCTTCTTTCATTTCCCTCTCTCTCTCTCTCTCTCTCTCTCTCTCTGTGTCTCTCTTTCTCTCTTTCTCTCTCTTTCTATTTCTCTTTTTTTCTTTAAAAAGAAGGAATCGAGAGTTTGAGACACGGGAAAGAATTTGCGTTGCATATATACTATGAGCGCGAAAAGAATGAAGAGGAGGAGGATTAAGAGGAGAAGAAGGAAACACAAAGGAGAGTGCGCGTATATATACGGTACGATTATTCCTTTTACTGTTTTTCGCTACCGCGGAATTCTCCCGATGCGTGTGCCTGTGTGAGGATTGTGTGAGTATATGTAAATAAAAATATTACGCGTGCGTTAGTCGCTTCTTGAGATGTATGGAAAAACTGTGTGTACCTTTGCTTAAGCCTGGGAAATAATTGTTTGTAACAGAACGCTGGATTGTTCTTTTATTTTTCGTGTAAATTGAAAATCTAAAAAAAATATACCATTATTTATTTATTTATTTCGCATGTAAATCAATTTTTTAATTTTTCACGGTATTTTGCCAAGCTTGGTAAATATTTTCCTTTTTTTTTTCGAACTCGATAAATATTGTTTTTACATATTAAAAAAAAGAACAGGTGTTCGAATTGCATTTCATGTTATTTTCAAAAATATCGAAATTTCTCTGGGCATGTTTTTTTTTTTTTTTTCTTCATTTAAATAAGGATGTTACATCGGTAAATGTATACATCCATAATTTTTCACATTCTTTTTAGAAAAGTAACGCTAATTTTTATAATTATGATTTCTTCTCATGTTCGAGGGCTAACTGTATTTCGTTAAAAATTACAGTGCAGCTTATATATTATGAAAGGTTGAAATTAAAGTAAATTAGCACTTTAAAAAGTAGTCTGTTATTACGGCAAGGGATTTCGGAAGCCACAAATTTAATCGTTGATATGTTTAGCGTAGAGACGCGATTGAGATATTTTATTCAAAGGGAATACCACCCGGTAACGAAATCTAAAAATAAAAATTTAATAAAACGTATATAATTTTGATAACGTTTATCGTTTAATGAGCTATTTAACGATGATAAATTATTATTTTAATGTTATCTTAAAACGGAGCCATAATAAAATTACCGTATAAAACGAGAGAACGTCCCAACAAATATTTTCCGAACTTCCCGGATGACAACTTATCTAGACTCACAGAGACTTTAAAGTGTAGTAAACTTTTATGTCTCTATTAGAAACATTAGACCCGATAAAAGTTTGAAAAAACTTGATTTCACTTTCTTATGAAGAAGACACGCGAGAGACACTCAAAACTTGCTCGATGCGCTTACATACATACGCACACTCACACACCTGTCGTTGTGTACCTCACGCGTAACCACGATTACAAACACGAAACCATGGTTTTTTTTTTTTTTCTTTTATATTTAAAGCGCTAATCGCGAGCGTCAGATTGCACGGAAGATTCGTTGGGGATGTGTAAAAACAGGTGTTTTTAAAGAAACAATATTTTAGAGACATGTTTCGAGATGTAATCGTTCTTGAGAGTTTATTGTAGTAAACGTATTGTAGAATATGTAAATAATTAACTTGTCTACTTAAGGTTTAATAAAAATTGCTTTTGAAAAAACTATAAATTTTACCTAAATAATTTAATATTTAGGTATAGATATAGATCAGGTCAATTTCGCGCAATCATGGAAAAAATGTAGGTATAGAAGAAATTTCAACGGTTAATACGCGCTTAACTTTATTACTGCGGGAGTTCGTTATAAGGTGGAATGAGAGCCGCAAAAATGCTCAGTCAATTGGAATACATGACGAGCAAACCGTAATAGTAACAGCAATAGTAATAGAGTAAAGCGATAGCGAAGCATTCGCAACTCGACTACTGTACGTTGTACAAAAGTGAACCAGAGTCCGGCTGTTTCCCATTTCGCTCATTGCTCTTGCGATATACGCGAATCGCTTTCTCCCCCCCCCCTTCTTCCCTCTCCTCCTCCTCTCTCACTCTCGTCGAGATTTCATAGAACTAAAATTTCATCTATGTTACGCAGTTCCGAAGTGAATTTTTTTTTTTTTTTTCTCTCGATTATCGATGTCGTTCCCGAGCGTCCAAGAGATACTTATAAATCCATTTTGCTTTTAAAAAAATCGTACCTTAAAGAGAATTCGATTCCGTAGATAAAATTTTTAACCGCCGTACGCACGATATCACGATAATATTGAGAGATTTTAAAATTTATAAAGCTTTGGATTATCAAAGTAGTACGTTTCAAAGTAGACACGTTATGTTTCTCGATTATTGACGTCTCATTGCGATATAGAGTGTAAGAGCGACGAGTCGAATAAAAATAAAAAAAATTTATTTTATTGCCCGAGTGATTTATCGTCAAACGGAAATTTTACTTATATCTCGTGTAGTTCGCACGATGCAATGTATACATGTACATTTATATATAAATTTCTCTTTCTGGAAATGCACAGATCAGTAATTGCTTCATTATAATTCGATGAAATTCAAATCAAAACAAACTCGCGGCTTATCTCGCTCTATAAATCTACTTTCAACGAAGTAAACTAAAAAAAAAAAAAAAAAAACAATGACATCGGTAATACCTTTTACATGTATCGCAGCGATTCGCGAGAGTGAAACGCCACTTCGACAAAGCCATAATTCAAGTTTTATCGGTGATAATTCATCTCGGTGGCGGTGGCGGCGGCCGAATAATTTTTAATCGACATACGCGCGGAAAAGTTCTAAGCGTTAAACGCGTGTCTTTATACGGGCATGTAACGCTGCAACGAAAAGCTTACGAGTTTCGCTCGAGAACTGAGAAATCGTTCCTCGTATCGTAAACGCGCCAATCTCCATCGATCAAATATATATATATATTTGTGCGCTGGATTTGAAAACGAAAAGGCGTTAACAACGCCGCGTTAAATACGAGCCGGAGAGAAAGTAACCTCGAATGGAATTTTGCAAACTGTAAAATTACGAGAGCGGAGGTATACGCTAACGCAAATGCAGCGTGCGGTATTTTTGTCGAGCGCTCTAACAACTACCGGCTACACTCGACGAGATCAAAGGGAACGAAAAGATGCGGGAGTCCGGCTTGGAAATTTATTATTATTGAAAAGCGAAAGGACCGAGAGACCGTTCGCTCCTCTAGTTGACTGCTCTTATTGTTAGAGTGTAGGCGTGTGTGCATGTGCGCGTGGATAAATAAAGCGCGCGTGCTCGTGAAGTATCGCGATGGTTTTCGACGCGTTTTATCCGAGGACTTGATGCGAGGGAGGATCGCTGCTTCTTTTATATTTTTAAGATGAGATTTTGCCTCGAGAGAGCGTAGATAGCGCGATGGTGCTTAATTTTTGTTCGGTGATCTGTGCGAAAGACATGTTTTATCGAAATTTAATTTTAATCGCGTAACAATTTTTTTTTAGGAGTTTTTTTCTTGACACAATTATACACGTGTGAATTTTTATTATTTAATCAGCGTAATTGTATTCGATAACTATCTTTTTTAATGAAAGAAGCTAGTTAAATTTTATTAGCTTTGGGAAAAACTCGACAGAAAAAAACTGTGTCTTCGTTGTTTCAGTGTTAATGATATAAATTATGTATCAACTCATGGAGTTTTCATAACCGAATACGTACAATGCGTTATAATTTTCATGTGTTCGAAAAAAACTGCATCTCAATATTCCCAGAAGACACGATACAATTAATCAAAAAATTGTAAACAAAAAAAGAAAAGAAAAATAAAGAAAAAAAATTATGTCTCGACGCAATTAAGAGCTCGCGAGAAATTGAGAAGAAAACGCATCCCATTTACGTAAGTAAACGACCAGTCGACAAAACCCTTCCGAGCAATACATACAGTACAAAATTTCCATCTCGTCTTCGCTCAAAGTTCCAAGTGGTGCGACGAGAGGAAGAGAGAGAAAAAGAAGAAACATTTTTAACGAACACGATCGACTCTCGAATTACAGACTTTCGCGAATAGAAGGAGATACAATTAAAATTTAGCCCTTCTGTAAAATTCGCTCAAATTAAAGAGAAAACCCTATCTCTCTCTCTCTCTATCTCTCTCACTCTCTCTTTCTTGCTCTCTCTTCCTCTTTTTCTCTCACCCTCGCGTTTCCTCATTAAACGCGACAGGCGAAATGCTCGCTTCGCGGTTTTCGCGCATCCTCCGCGCATATAGAGCGCGCTGATTGCTTCGAGTACCAGCGGTTCGTTAATTCACGCGTGTGCCTTGGTGTTTGTGTAAGTATGTGACGAGAGAAAGAGAAAAAGAGAGAGAGAGAGAGACAGAGAATCCGTCCGCAGAGCGATGTCAATAGATCAATTTTGCACGGATAATTGATTTCTTCGGATACGCGGGGTTGTTGTTCGCATATCGCGGAAATACTCGCGCTTATCGAGTGCTGCGTGTTATTATTTTGAGAGAGGTAGCGGAGAACTCGCTATCGCTCGACACATTTTTACGCGTCCGAGGATAATTTTGATTTTCGGCCCGCTGGCATTATCGCGCGGTCTGTTATTTGCGGTAACTTCCGTTCCTCCTCCTCCTCCTCCTCCTCCTACTCCTTCTCACTTGGTTAACAAAGTCTATCTCCACTTCATTCACTTGTTTGGATAATGAGATTTTGGTTAATCGATAGATAATTATAATTTATCGTTGCGCGCGTGTAAAAAGTTTGATAAAAATTATAAATGGAGTTTGACGGACTAAAATTAACGCCGTTCTGAAAACTCTGCGTTAAATTAATAACGATAATCAAGCCCTGAATAAAGATCGATCGATCGATCGATCGCGTAACGCGAATTGCCTACAAAAATCTCGCATATTTTAACGCTATTTTACAATGTATTATTTTAATTCAACTTTTAGTCTGTTATAATTACCCCTTAAATCAAGATTTTAAAGGTGATAAACCTGCAATTCTTGAGTAATAGTAATTAACAGGCGACAAAAAATTTTAATTAGTGTTATCTATGCCGTTTATATTTTGATTTTTAATTAAAAATTTTTAAGATGCAAAATTTTGCCACTCTTAAAAATTACACGTTCGAATGTCCCATATTCTTGAAAAATTCGTAAACATTGTATTTTAGTGTGACATAAAAATTATTAGCAAAAATAAAAAAAGAAGAAGAAAATAAATTGGAAAAAAAGCTAGAGATCGTCGAGACGCTTAAACTTTTGATTAGGCCAAAAAACCATGACTCGCCGCGAATCTCTACCTCGGCAGCGAGCGGGGAGAAACGTTCGCGTCGAATTAAAATCATTCGATCGTCTCTCGATCGTCCCGTCGAAAAATGCCGACACACGAATATCGCGGCTCGATAGCATCATCACAATTAAAACTTCCAAGCGCATTAAAGCCCACGAGAGAGCTTCGAGAGATTCTCCGGGTTTCCGCGATAACGAGCCGAAGAAGAACGCCAACGGAGATAGGTAAGAGACGAGCGAGCGAAGAAAGAAATAAAGAGGAGAGCGAAGCATCGATTTGGCGGGTTATCGCATTATCCGTAAATTACGGAAACGGGAGGAATAATTTTTGACGCGCGAAAGAGGGGAGAAAAGAAAGAAAGCCGGAGCCGCGCGTACATAACCTTCGAACAATCGAGTAAATTTTCGTGGCAAAGCGATTATCCATCGTGGAACTCGCGTATACACATATCGCATGTGTGTACACGAGACAGTTATTGACTCCGTCGTATATCACGAGCGGCCTATATATCCTTCGCACCGCAATCTGCCAGGCTCGCTTCCTTCTGATTATGAGTCGGCCGCCGCGCGTACCTACACGTGTATACATATTCGCATATATGTATATAAATCATGTACATTCGCGGATATCGAAGCCGTGCGCGCACGGAAATTCGCGTTCGAGCTGCAGTTGCCGTTGCTGCGGGGCAGCTCCGAGAGTAGCTTGTTGGCTAAGGTTTCTCTATGGATTGCGGACTATCGGTTGTATACACGCGCGCGTTTAACCTTCTAGAATGCGAGAACTCGTTCGCAACGTTATGCGCGCATAATGTGTGGAAAGAGAGAGAGAGAGAGAGAGAGAGATGGATCTAGATGTAGATGATTTGGACAAACTATGCAAATTTATCGCAAGATTTGCTCTTGGAATTTTCGAATTTTGGAAAAATTTTTATTATGATATTAATGATAATGGAAGTACTTTAACATGTATAAATCATAAATAAATTTACAGAACTTCTTTTTTCTTTGTTATAGTATCAATTTACGAAAGTATACATAATTCTTTAAAATGTTGCGACAAAGAACCGACAAAATAAACCTAAATTCATTAGAATTTGATACTTATTATATTACAACACTTTATCTCAAGTTGCATCGTTAACAAGTTTAAAATTTGAGATCTTGAATTCACAAGTAGAATTCATAATTTACGAGTCCTAGGGTTTTGATGAAACTCCGCGGGTCAGGTCAGAGAAGGTTTTTAGCGACGAAGATAAAACCGGTATATACCCATAGTTTATTCAAATCAACGCCGTAGCTTTTAAAATAACTATTTTTATATCGCTTATAAAACTTTCGTAAACTTTTTTCCCACAAATATTCGATGCATTTTCAATTTTATAATTAATATACAAGTATGGTGAAATATTATCAAAAAAATTAAAACTTAGTAATAAATTTTTCAAAAGCTGAAATGCTTTAAAGTTCGTTAAAAAAATATGATTTGCAAATTTTCTCGCCCGCCTTTGTTACCATCCAAAATTGATTTACAATGATTTTGATATACGTGTATTCTCTCAATTGTCCAATATCTCGTTCGTTTTAAGCCGAGATTTTAAAATACCCTAATAAGCGCGTACACTCAAAAAACTAAGGAAGCTTAACGTTTCCCAAAGAAATTTCCTCACCGTTGAAAATCCATTTTCCCGGGATTGTACGAAGAATAATAATTCCGTTTACGTTACAACGCGTATAAGATACGCCGCGAGTGTCTACATATACACGTAGAATCACTCGTGGATGTTTTCGCGCACAAAGAATCATGCGAGCATAAGAAGGCAACGAGAGGACGACCTTCTGTCCAATCTTCTTTTATGCGCACGATACACACGGGCAACGTATTCGTTCACGAGCTCCGGAGATTATGAAATTATGGGGCGAGTGTCACGGTGAAAGTGCCTCTTATCCTGCACCCGGATAATACACACCGAGAGACGCTACTTTGTTTGTTGTTTAACCGCGGACGATGACTTTGTCTTTATGCGTATGTGTACATAAGCTATACCTATAGATTCTTGAAAAATTATATCGCCTTGTAAAATGTGTATATACGTGTATATGTCTATGTATATGTATAATAAAAGTATATTGCCATGCAAAATTTTCATTACATTCTCAAAAGGATGAAAATTTAAGAAACGTATGTGTACTTGTATATATATATATATATATATATATATATATATATATATATATATATATATATATACATGTATAACAATGTTGCTTTTTCTTTTATACTTTACAAGTTAAAAAATACACGCGATACGCAAAAATCGCCTTACCTACACAAATACGTATAAATAGCGAGCGCATCTCTGAAATTTGTATTATTTAAAATTTCTTTTTATTGTCGACTACAATTTTATATTCGCGGCTCATTGTAAAATTTTTTTTTTTTTTTTTTTTTTTTTTCTTACAATCGCACACGTGTAAACATACATGTACACGTAATATTGATTTTTATTTATATAGTATATAAAGTAAAAAGCTATAGTTTTTAAACCTGTTCTCACATACTTTTTACATTCTTTTGTTGCAGTACATGGGTTCGTTTCCCGTAGCAGGTTCCGACGTTGCTTGCCGAGCGGAATATTTGCGTGCGAAGCTTGATCTTCTACGAGTAAGTACTTTGCTTCTCTATTTTTCTTCATCTCTCTTATCCTTTTTCTATTTGCCGCGATTAAACAAACACGAGTTTTCCGCGAGACTCTTTTTTACGGAAAAACGAGTATACTCGTGTAATCTTGTTTTAACGATTGAATTTATCGTGTAAAGCTTTTTTTTTTTGGTTTTTGTTTTATTTTTCGTTTTGTATCCATTACACCGACGCACCGTTTACTCTTGGAAGGCTGTTAAATTTATATCGAACGCCTTGCTGTTGAGTTTTCTCACATATTAAAATGTATAAACTGCGATTATCGAGGCTTAATTGAATTTATAGTTGACAAAATTTATCGATAAATTCAACCTTATAATATACGTTAAGTTAATCAATTATTAAATTACGTATTAGAAGTACAAGAACAAATTATCGAAGCAAAAAAAAAAAAAAAAAATTATAAACCACTGTGTTAGTAAAATGAACAAGTGTTCATCATCGAAAAACATCGCTAATAAATGTTAAGCTTGACGTTAGCCGCGTAAACTCAGCTAACTCACAGTGGTATACACAACACGCGATGTAAATCTCAAGACCGACGTGGCTTCCGCTTTCGTAACAGTACAAGATAAAGCAAGTAAGGACGAAATGGCCGAAATAAACGCTCTCGATCGAAGAAGCGGATCCAACGGCTAGGTTTATTCTATATCCGTATATATAATCCCAACCCGCGTTGACGCCTATCTATCTTTCTCTTCTTATCTTGAACACCCCACGACGCGTCGTTATGCGCGTCAATCGGATGATATAAGAGCCTCGTGAATTTTTCTATCAATGCGAAGGAAGAGTGTTTTGGGTGGAGGAAAAGGAGATGGGAAGGAGAAGAACGCGAAGGAGGAGACGACGCCGTGTGTAAATCAAGCGCGGCAGACGCGCGCGAGGCTCAATCGTAAAATCCAGCTTCTTACTTTTAGGCGAAGAAAGAGTAGAGAGACGCGAGTATATACCTTGAATATATATATGTATATACGCTTGCACAGCTGTCTTCTCTCGCACTCATAGCGACACGAGAACGCTCCCTTATCTTCACTTTTTCTCTCTCTCTCTCTCTCTCTCTCACACACTCTCTCTTCGCGTTATTTACAATCCCTATAGCTCGTTCGCGCGCGTAAACTCGCCTCCTTTAAAATGCAAATCGAGCGCTGAATAATACATTTGTATACTCGTGCAACTAGATTTAGATTGAGTTCGGGAAAGGAAGGAGAAGGTTTCGTTGTATATAAGCCTAGCCAGAGAAACGAAAACTCGTGACGTTTGTGTGTATCGCCTCTGCGAGCGAGAGCCAGGAATTAAGATGAGCTTCCGTTGTTCCATTGTTGTTGTTGTTGTTGTTGTTGCTCCTGTTGGTGTTTGTGTTACTATGAAAAACGAGGTGAAAACTGTTGACCGTGAAAAGGATGAGAGAGATATTCGAGTGCTTTTTAAGTGCTTTTCGAGTGTTTGACTGAAATCGGTTGACTTCGTTATTTGCAAAATTGAGAATTGATTAGAATGTGATTATCGAGGTGAAGTATTGAATATTGAAGTTGTTTGTGTCATAAATTAATAAGTCGCGAAAGCGTTGTTGAATAATTTTTTCGATCGCATCGATAATTGAAAATAACGGTTTCATTCATTTTGCTTTTTTTTGTTTTTTTTTTTTTTTACAATAAATAATTGAATAATTTTATTTTAAGTATACACTTATAAAATTTTTGATATTTATCGATAATCGTGTAAATTGAACGTTTTCATAGCGAGTAAAAACATTCGAATCTTGATGAATGGAGTTATACGCATACCTAAACGTTGAGTTTCTTTTTTTTTTTTTTTTATTTATTTATTTTTTTTTTATTTTTTATCGTTGCATAAACATTTCAACACGCAGAGTACATGTGCATGAATTTTAATTACAATGTTATTTTCACTGTAAATTTGTTCTTCGATAAATCATTGGGTGGAAGGAAAAAAAAATACGGAGAACGGAATACAAATTACCAGGATACACACGGCGACGCACAATAAAATCAGACAATTGCATATAAATACATAACTTGCGAGCGTTCAATCGGCAATCGAATACCGAGTATTAGAGAGACAGAGAGAGAGATAGAGATAGAAAAAGAGAGAGAGAGAAACAAATTTACGATTAGAGTCGAATGTCGATTGCGTTGTCAATTTAAATTGGGTCACATTAGGCATAAAGATTTATGGTAAAATCCAATGGAATACATTTAAATGCTAATTTATCTGCCAAGTTAATTTGTCGCGCATCGAATGAATTTTCGCCACTGTGGGACACATACCGGCGAAGGCTATTTCCGGCTGTGCAAGATATTCGTGCGAGGTCCAGTGATGGTGGTTTGTGGAGAGGGGGAAGGAGCCGTTTTGCCTTCTCTCGTCGGCGCGCGCGCGCGCTCGCGAACGCGTTATCAAACTGGGTCATTTGCGCTAGAGCCCCCTGTGACACTCGAAAAGCGAATGTTGCTTTTTCCTTTTGCCCGAGCAAAGCCATTTTCTCGCCGTCTCTTCTCTGCCGTTTCTAATCAAATAGTAATTAATTCCGAGAATACGCGATTAATTACGCGGCTTTTGACACTCTTGACGAATTGTTTCGTTTTCTGTGGTAATTTTACAATTAATTTTGTGTTTTTTTTCTTCAAAAATTGGCATTAATTTTTCTTTTTTTTTCTTTTTATTTTCTTTTTTCAAATAGAGTAAAATTGTTGAACGATTTTTTAAAAAATTTTATGTAAATCAATCAGAACGAAAATATTATGCGTCGATATTTAGTATTTTGAAGAATTGAAAGACATGACGTAAAGTTGAATAATATTCCCGATTGAAAGCGACAGTTTAATTAAAATTTAAATTGAAATAATTTTAAGTGAAAATAATTTTCAGTACGATATTCTCGAACATTTCAGTTTCCGATTTGCTGTAATTTACTTTTTTTCTTCACCTCACGTGTATCTCATTCGCAAAAAAAAAAAAAAAAAAAAAAAAAAAAAATTAACGATGAATAAACATCAAATTTTGGTGTCGACGGTATACAGCTCGAATGTGAGAAAGCGAGCCGGGGTATAAAGAGACTCGGGGAGCTTCCTTACAATAATAAGCGATCCGGCTAATCGGGCAGGACCGAGAGAACAGTTTAGTCTGCTTTAACTACCGCCAATTTCCTTCTACTTCTCCTCTTCCTCCTTCTCTTCCTCCGTCGTCTTCCTCTTTCCCCTCTTTGTATAGCCATCGTCGAGTCCCGTCGATTACGGGGCCATGCCCACGAGGTATTATAAACGCTCCGATTTATCGCGACACAATGGAACTGATGATACGAGCCATAGCAAACGACGACGACGACTACGACGACCACAACTCCGACAAAACTTACTCGGAGTTAGGGAGAGAGAAAAAGAGAGAGAAAGAGAAAAGACGAAATGCAATTGATATACCCGTTTATTTACGGCTAATTGAGCATGACTGGAATAGCTTTAAAATCCTTAATTGGAAGAAGAATTTCTGTCGAATCGATGACGATGATGACGATAACTTCGGGGAGTTGATCGAAGTGATGTTAATGCGTACGCGTGTTAATGGCTATAAGTGTCTTGATGGACAATTTTATCGAATGCTTTATGCTGTCTTTCGTGCAATTAGGTGTACTTTGGAAAGCGATCGTAACGGAGCGATCCTTGCATCCTTGATTAATGAAACTGGGTAGACTTGAGAAGCATTATCGACTGATTATGTTTTTACGCTTTATTGCATTAATATTATTTCATCGTGTTTACGAGGTAAAACTTTCGATTGAAATAATTATAAAATTTTAAATATCGAAATATACATATATAATCCTATTAATTTGATATTTAAGGGGGGATCCTGCTTTAGAAGGCTCAAAAAAATCGATTTTTTTTATTGCTTAAATCTATTCCTAATGTATCTAAGAATATGTATGCAAAGTTATATAGGCTAATTCTCAATATTTTCAAAGATACAGCACTGAACGCAGTGGGATATCGAGCAGGTATACGAGCGACGGAAAACTTTAAAGCGTGTTTTTTCGAGCTTTCGTTTTTTACGATTTTTCTAAACTGGCGGGCGTGATTGCAAAAAAACTAGACGACCAATCAAAATGTGCCAAGGCTTGTTAGCATCAGTTTTGTATTCTTTTCTATTTGAACTAAAAAGATTTACGAAAAAAAATTCTAAACAACTTTTTCATCAAGTTGAAATGATTTTTTTTTTTTTTTTTTACAAAAAGCACATTTTTTTTCAAACCTGAGAAAAAATTTTAATTTTACAATTTTTTTAGTTTTTCTTAGTTCATATAGAAGAAAAATATATGAAAATTAAAATTTTCTTTGGTTTTTTTTGTTTGAGACGAAAATTACGAGCTTCTTCTTTCCCGCCGATTGGAGACAGCAATTGCAAGGTGTTGCACGAATGTGCATAAAAATCGGTTGCGTTTGAATATTTTTCTCTAAAAAAATTTTTTTTTTCATGTTCAAATATGCAATAAAATAATCTAAAAAGTTCGCTAGACTTACTTATTTTTTTCTGTCCTAAAAAAATTCCCCCAAAAACGCTTTTTTTGGGCCTCCTAAAGCAGGATCCCCCCTTAAACTCGTTTGATTTATAATGTAATATTTCGATCCTAAATAAGTCACTCGTTCGAAAGGAAAAAAAAAGCAGCGCATCGCGTACGTAATCTCAAAACCACCAAACCGTTGACTATTTCAATCAATGTCAATCGCATCGCACACAATATCCCCCATCAATCGCAATTCGCATCCTTGTGCAAATTTAATTTAACGCGCGATTCTTCCCGAACCCAAAGAACAACCGCACGTCCCTCGACGAGCGTAAAAGTACACGAAGAAGAAAAACCGGAGTCGGGCGCGAAGATAGAAAGGGCAAGTAGGGTAGAGAGGAGGAGGAGGAGGAGGAGAAGTAGGGAGAGAAAGCGGGAATCACCGAGAAGGATAAATTATTCCGAGACCTCTCGGTGCATAGTAAGAATCAATATCAAGGTGTCCCCGACCTAACCGGGTATAATGGACCGAAAAGCATCTTTACGAGTTCGAAGATAAGAGAAAAAGAGGAGGAAGAGGGAGGAGAAATGAAGAAAGAATGAAAACGTTCGATTTTCATCGTTGTCGCGAAGACGCGCTCGATCGGTAACGGGGTTGCCGTCTCCTTTTGTTGCTCGTGCATGACCGGATCGTTGCGTCGATTACGTTGTTTTAGTTGTCGTCTCGCGGGACTACTATGTATCTACTTATGCATTGTTCGAAAGTGGTTCGGATTATTAAGTGGAATGGTATCGAGGGTATAGATGAAAATCTTTGATGCCTATGTTAATCATTCTCTTCACTGTTGAATAATCTTTAATAAATATTGAAGTTTTGTTTATTATTAAAACATAAAATATATTTTTGTTACGTTCCTACAAACTGCGCAGTTTCCTATTATAAATTATAATAAAGATTTATATTATTTAAAAAGGTAATTAAATTAACTAGAGTTGTAACAAACAAGCTGGCATATTTAACGATATTACTATAAATCATATTAAATCCTTTTCTTATTGTCTTATTCCCTTTAAAATTTCTTACATCTACGTAGATTTTAACAAAACCCGCAAAGCAGTTACAATCCGAAAATTGACCTTAGTAAAATAACGGTAAAGAAGGAGAAGCGGAAGTGGCGATAAGAATAAAAGCCACGGATGTATTAATAGTCGATTAGAGTAGAGATCGTGGATCAAAAGCGCTGTAATAAACGATAAAGTACATAAAATTCTGTAATTGCGTATACCCCCATCCGTAAATTGGAAACGGGCCAGCGAATCTCGGCAATTTTCGTTTCTCATTACGACGACAATGATCGACGATACGCGCGTAACCTAGGCTTTTTTTTTTTTTTTTGTTCTTTTCTTTTTTTTTTTTTTTTTTTCTTTTTATTACGTAGCGAGGATGCGGCTAGACAAATAGCGTAAAAACCTCGAGTTGATTGCGCTTAGTGTCGTGGAATCTGAGGAAATGACGCGGAAGATATATGCGCTGTATTATTCGAGGTGTTTGTTTGATCGATGTCGTGTTTATTTGAAATAAATAAATGGGTAGTGTACTACAATAAATATTAGTTAATTGAAAGAAGTGCCCTTGTCACTTTAGTGTGATTTAATAAGAAAAAATTTAAATATTTGTGATTGATTAATGCTTTAGCCTCATAAAAAATATATTTTTTAAGGATAATAACGAGTCTTTTGTAAATTTTTATTTTATAGAAATCAATATAAAATTTATTTTATCGCTTTTTGGTCATACTTTGGATAGGAATTCATATTACTTTAATGACACAATTAATAATGTTTTCATAGAATAATATGTACTAATAACAGCTAATTACATTATTTAAGTAAAATTAATCGTGCGTTTACTGCATAGATAAATGACATTGGATTAGCACTTGTTTGAAGTAATTGTGGTATTGATAAAAATATCGCGTCATTTGTCGTCACATTATTAAAATAGTCATTTATGAACAATGGCAATTACGATGCATAATGAGTAACACTTATGTTTATTCGAATTACTCAATTGAGAAGTTCAATAATTTTTCTTAATCGGCATTAATTTATTTTCTAAAAATAAAATTCAATCTTTTCATAGCTGTTATTACCAATAGAAATTTGTAGCTTGTAAAGTTTTGAAATTTAAACATTTTAACAATGATAAACGTTCATCAACGTCAGATGCAAATTAAAATCACTTCCCAACTCATCATCAAGACTCGCATAACTCTCGCAAAGTATATAAGCTCGCGAAGCGCCTTATCTCGACTCCTCGTCTAATTAAACCAATGCAAAGCGTCAAGAGCGGTAAAGTATTAGCTAAAATTTTATAAAAGAATGCGAGTGTTACCTCGTAAATTCGGCTCCCTTCGAATTTCCCATGCGAAAAGTGCGCGGGGCCGATTAACTCCGAGTAAACGATCCTTCGCCTCCTCTCTTTCTTAACAATATAACAAACAACTTTCGGCGCGAAGAAATGCTAACGAAAGTAAAATATGAAAAAAAAAAAAAAAAGAAAAAAAAAAAAAAGAGCCAGGAGAATTCGGAAAGTCACACGTCGCGAATATAAGGGAATCCGAGGGAACGTTCCATTTGCGGGCGTCCACGCGGCCAAGAATGCAATTCGATCGGGTGAAAAAATCCAATAACTACATTCCACAGCCGTTCGATTTCCTCGGCGAAACTCTTTCGCTGTCTTTTTTCCTTTTCGTTCTCGCGCGCGTTACTCTCGAATATGCATTTGCATAATATTCCGCGTGCTCTGTATTCTCGTGATCTCGCGCATTTTTCCTGCTTCTTTTTTTTTTTTTCCCTTTTGTTTATCGAGGTGACGTTGCCGTTGGTGTGAGTAGAGGGAGAATAGTGTGTGCTATTGCCGAGGTGGAATCCTGTCGCGTGGTTGTTCCCGAGTACACCGAGAATGTGCGGCATTTGTAAATCTGCATTGATTTGATTGGTTTTATCGGTTTCGTGCTGAGTATTGTTGCGCGCAGCATTTCTTTTTTACATTAGGTTTTCGTTGAAAAATGTACTTATTTTTCTTCTAATTTTATTCGCGTTGATAGCATTAAAAAATCGATTCTAAATTTTGATTAAAATCAACTTTGACTTTGAATAAATTTTGTAAAATGTAATATAGTAGATGTTTGAATGTAATTTTCTCTCGAAAAAATTAAATAACGATACTTTATCTTTCAAAGCACGTTGCTTTCTTAGTAAAATTCTAACTGATTTTTATATTAATATAATAATTTTAAAAAATTCAACTCCATCCCTCTTCACAGCTGAATTCTAACAAAAGATTCCTCCTTATCTCGTTTTTTTTTCCTTTTTACATTCACACTTCTATTATTCTTCTCTATCGCTTACAGTGACTTGCAAAGATTATGACAAATTACTTCATTACACTCCGAGTTTGCATTTCAATGTCGCTTCAAGACTCGAGAGCTTACGCTTCTCAACGACGGCGATCATCGTTATACGCATCGTTAAAGCGAAGGTCATTTTTACACCGCGAGATATTAAGAGATCTGTTGGGTATAGAGAGAGATGAGAGAGAGAGAGAGAGAGAGAGAGAGAGAGAGAGAACCAACAAAACGTATACGACTAAAGGATCGACTTTGGCTCGTCGAACGATCCGAACGAACGAGCAAAAAAGTTTCGAGATGATTGACGCCAAATACTCTTGGGCTTATGAAGCTTTTTGCGCCGAGGATTCGATGCGTATGCGAGCGAGAATTGTTGCATTTAATGCGATTCACGGGAGATGAGTTGCGTGTACGCGAATATCCCGAACAACTGAGTTTTATGAAAATTCGTTTTTAATATCGAATGAAAGGATTTATTAAATCGTTGTAGTAAACGATGGAAATTATATTGTACACTTTTAATTGATAATTAAAAGTTTTTGAAAGTTTCCTTCTCTACATTCGTTTTCTTTATTTTTTTTTTTTTCTTTAATTTTGCAAGTGGCATTTTATATCAAAGATTAAATTCCTCTTGGTAAATTTAAGTTAGCCAAGGGTAAGATTCTATCTGCGAATGACTTCGAAAAATATCGACCGATTCTTTGACGTGTATACCTACGATCGTTCGTGCAATTTAAAAATGAAAAATCATTTCTACAAATCATAAGGTAAATAAAAAAATTAATAAAATAATGCAGTCCGCACTTAATGTACTTGAGTGTTTCGTATTGCGGTATATATTTGAGAAAACGTTTTCGACCGAAACTGTACAATATCGATTTCCCCGATGGAGAGAAAGCTCTAAAGTTGAGTGTGATTTTGTACGCTCAACTGAAATTGAATATTGTACAACTCTCTCTCTCTCCATCTCCATCTCTCTCTCTCTCTTTCTCTCTCACTCATTCCTTCTCTTGCTACAATAACACATCAAATTTTAGTTGAGCGTACGAAATTACACTCGGCTTGAGTGCTTTTTCGTAAAAGCCCGCTCTTTATGCCAAAGTATATCGAAGCTTGAGTTTGAGAACGGGAAAGAATACTTTCGTAGAAAATCACAATCATATCTTTCGAGTAACAAAGTACACTCGTTTCGCTCTTCAAGATGCAACATCAGAGATTGGAGAAAAGGAATCTCCGCATGTTTAAAATATCGATAATTTTTTACAAGTTTAATGACGTTCAACGAATAGAGTAAATGTGTGGTAGAAGTCAAACGAAGTAAGCGAAAAATCATTTTCACCCTCGTTGAGAAAACAAAAGAAATAACCAATCAAAACTTTCATCCTCCTAATTACTGGAAACGCAAATTTTTATCCATGGCAAACAAAATAAAAAAAAAAAAAAAAAAAATAAAGAATGATCCGTTTGTCGTCTGTTACGTACACTCCTCAACGTTTGGCCACAAACGACGAAAGGTGCGCCGCACACATATGCAAACACGCGTCGTCGAACGGTAAAGAGAGAAGAAGAGAAAGAGAGAGAGAGAGAGAGAGAGAGAGAGAGAGAGAGAAAGGATGTGCGTAACACAATCGATGTACGCACGAGTCGCAAAGGACCTTTGTATACGAAAACTAGACATTGAGGATTTAACAATTAAAGCTCGGAGAGCCGAGGTAACACGCAACTCGCCGATTTCCGTTATCTACATTCTGTATCATCGAAGCGCGCCTGCGTTACCTTTCCTTCTTCTTTTTCATTTTCTGGTAAATGCAATTTCTAAACCTTCGGAGTCAAAGCGAACTCAACGAGATTCATTCTTGTTCTCCCTCTCTCTCTCTGTAGTATATACAAAAGCACGATTCTCGTAGTTTTTTCTCATCTCTCTTTTATTTTTTTTTTTTCCTTTTTTTTTTCAACGTACGTACACGCATTTTCTCTTCTTTTCTTCGTTTCAACATTTGGCGTTTTAATTCCAAGTTACCAAGTCTATTCTTTCTCTCTCTCTCTCTCTCTCATTCTCTCTTTCTCTCTCTATCTCTTTCCCCCGGTGCTTTGATCTCATTTATGAGAAATATCTCATTATGGCGAATTTGTAGTAACGTTTTTGCAAACGGTAAAAGCCATGGGGCGAACGCAACGTTCAGTTTCGTTAATTAAAATTCTGATTTGACTTTGGACGCGTTTTCTTTCTTCGTACTCTCTTTCTCGCTCGGTTTTTTTCCTTTTTTCGATGGGAATGGGGGAAGGCGAAACAATGTTCCCTTTCACGACAAAAATATTTTAATAATGGAATATACAATGCGAATGCATTGTTTATTTTAACTTTGTTTTCTTCTTTTTTCTTTTTTGTTTTTTAATCTTTTTATTTTGTTTTTTTTTTTTTTTTTTGTCGTTGCGGAGGATAATTTTGTTGGAAATCCGTTCGTTTGTTTAAAGAGAGGAAAAACAGTCGTCGTTGCCATTGTAAACTTTTAGCGAGTGCTGATATTAAAATGGTAATTTTAATTGGCGCTAGAGATACGCTAAAGGTTTATTGCGGAAAGCACGTGCGGAAAGTTAGCTTCTTTTTTTTTAGGTTG